>VYXC01005517.1:217963-230078 GCA_013397175.1 Platysteira castanea | reverse complement strand
CGAGCGGAGCGCCCGCCGCTCCCCGCCCCAACTTCCGCTCGCAGCCCGGAAGCGCAGCCGGCGCCGCCACACGTGTGCGCCCCGCTCCCGCTCCCTCCCCGCCCGCAGCGGCCGCGGCTCCGCAGCGGAGGTTTATTTTCTAAGAATCAATAGATTTTTCTTCCTTCAAAATAAATACAAACAACGTCCGAGCGCGGGGCCGGCCAGGGGCTGGGCCCAGGGATGGGGGGCAGCACGGGGGTGCGGGCCGCGGGGGGCCGCCCTGGGGCACGGCGGCGGCCAGAACAGCATCCCGGGGAGCGGCAGGCGGGGGGGAGCGGGCACCGGGAATGGGAGAGTGGGGGGGGCACGGGGGACCGGCCCCACCCCTCCCGGTCCCCTGGCCCCCCGTGGGTGCAGGCCAGCTGCACGGGGTGGGGGTCACCGAGCCCCGTTTGCCCTGAGATTCGGTGGGGAAGCGGCTGGCGGGCACCGGCTTAGTCGCTCTCGCTGGAGTCACTGCTCTGCTCGCCCTGCACCTTGTTGCGGTGCTGCATGGCGCGGTGGTAAGCGATCTGCACCGACTTGCGGATGTTGGACTTGCGGCCCTCCAGCATCTTCTCTTTGTCCAGGTCCTGGTTCACCCCCAGAGGCACGAGCTTCGCCCGGGGCAACCACTGCCTGTGGAGAGCGGGGGGCCACCTCATTTGAGGGTTACAATCGTCTCCGAGGACCATCCCCCACCAAAGCCCTCTGCACCCTGGCCTTACCAAGTGCGCTTGTTGTCGAAGAAGAGGACAAGGTAGAGGTGCTCGCGTGCTTCCTGAGTCATCTGCTCCCCCAACTTCAGCACCTCCAAGGGGGGCACGGGGATGGGGACACCATGGTGGAACATGCCTTCCCGCGGCATCTTGGGGTCAATGATCTGCCAAAAGAGCAGGGGAGGGCTGAGAGGAGAACAGGGACCCCAAGAGCCAGTCTCCAGGGAGGGGATGTGGATTTTGGAGGCCCCGATGATGGGCAGGACTCACCAATGCTGGGTAGGAGGGGTAACCCCGGCACTTGGCCCACACCAGGTCCAGGGCATCCAGGGAGGAATCCTCATCCTCAGACAGCCACCCCGTACCACGGCCCATGCCCTTACGCACCACTGTATAGGAGGAGAGGGGAGTCAGCTGTGTCCCCCCAGGTGATGGTGCCAGCCAGGCACATGGCTGCGCAGCCACAGTACTTACTGCTGTGCCCCACGCCTCGTCCCGTGCCCACAGAGTAGGACTCATTCTCCGTCCCTGATGTATCCTCACTGCTGTCCTCAGGGAAGTTCACTCGGGAAAAGGAGGGTTTTCCTCTGCCCTGCTTGGAGGGCGTTGTGCTGCAGAGACAGGGAGCAGAGCCATTAGCAGGAGTCATGCTAACCTTCCAGAAACTGCTTCCCAGAGGGCCAGGCTGGTGTGACAGCAGGGCTTGTGGCCTCCAACCACTGGCCTCAGCACTGGGAAGGACTTGGCAGGAGTACCAGGCAGAAAGGTGGGATGGTGCTTCTGCCAGGGTGCAAGCCAGACCCTCACCCAGTTTCACCCGGGAGGACCAGAAGGTGTGCCCTGATCCAAATTAGAGGCGCAGGCAGGAACCTGCTGGTGCTAGCTGCTGGAAGGGCCAGTGATAGAGCAGCCACTGTGCCAAGAGCGAATTCCCCAGTTCATGCTTACTAGCCCTTTGCTGCACACTCACACCTTTAGGTTTCACGTTAAAAAAGGCACAAACCCCACAGATTTCTAGAGATTAGCAGCTGGGCTGCAGGAGGATGCACAAGATGAGTACCACCAAATGGGGTCCTCGTCCAGCAACTCAAGGCTGAGAGCTGCCCACTGCCACCCTGGCCAGCACCGCTGTCAGCAGAGCTGGGCCAGGGACAGTACCTGGTGCGGTCTGAGGCAGCGCTGCTGCTGCTGCTGCTGCTGGACTCCGAGTCGGAGCTGCTCCGGGGAAGATTGCAGTCATTGCGGTACACCAGGAAGCTCTTCTTCACGGGCTGGTTCCCGCTGCTGAAACCGTTGGCTGGCAGGTCTGAAAAACACCCCCCCAAAAAGCATTACCACAGCACCAGAGCCTGCCACACTGCCAGCAGGGCCATGGCTGCCCAGCTGCACTCACCCATGGTAGCGTCCTCCGTGGATTTGTCACTGTCACTGTCCGAGCTGGAGCTGGGGCGCGGGCTTCGCCCTCTCTTCCTCTGCCGCTGGGAGGACCCCATTATTGGCAGCTGGGGGGGCCCAATGGGGCTGTTCCCATGCCCAGGAGTGATCTGGCTGTCTCGATTCTTTGGGGGGCGTCCTGGACGTTTTGGAGGGCCTGCAGTTTTAGGGTTCTTCTTGGAGAAGAGCACAGAGGTCCTCCTGCCAACTTCATGTGCTGGGGTAGAAGAAGAATTGGGACCCAGACCTGGAAGAAGGAGAAGGTGTCAGCTGCAGCCCTGATGGCAGGGACTGCATGGCAGTGGTGTCAAGAAACAGCTTTGTTTCTTGGGAACATTATCTCAGATGATCCTCCCTGACTGCAGAAGAACCTGCTTTTCCCAGTGATTAGGGGACAGGACTGGGATGCAGACGTGGCAAACCCCCAGTGACACATGGTAGCTCTGCCTGAAGCTTTTGCTGTGCTCCCCACAGAGCCTAGCTCAGCATCTCCATCCAGGGAACTGGCAGCTGGCCTGTTTGACTCTCAGCCCTGGGAAAGCATTTGGAGCTCCCAGCAGTCAGTGCTGTTTTAACTCCCTCCCATGCCCTCAGGCAGGAAGGAACACCGAAGCCGGCCTGCTCCATACTGCCCCTAAAAACCAGGCAACATGGCCAAGCTGGCAGGGCCTGTCAGGAGGAAACAGTCCACCTCATGCCGCACATCACACGCCTGGAACTCTCAGTCTCTGGAACAACATCCAGTTCCGCAACTGACAAGGAAATGAGTTCACCAGGTGAGTGCTGACCACAGCTGTGAACACCAGAGGCCTGCCAACCCTCCCCACAGGCAAACACACCAGGCTGTGGCTGTTCCAGACAAAGGACTTGGCCTCCTTCATCCAATCCCCCCTGCTTGGCTGGCACAGCTCACTACAAACTATCCAGTGAGCATGCTGGGAGGGAGCCTGGTGAGGCACAGACATCATACTCTGCACCCACCCCTAAGGGAGGCACTACAGAAAATGAGGAGTCCCCGCACGATAAGGGACTGTCCCACATGAGGCCACCTGCCCTGTTCCCATGGAGAAGTGAAGACTGAGATGTGTGTGGGGAGCTGCCCACACAGTCCTTCTGCCTCAGGAGGCACCTGTCAGGGCAGCCTCTCCCCAGCCAGGCCTGCCCAGAGGCAGCTCTCCATGGCTCCCCAGACTGGCAGTTCTGGAGGGAGCATTACCTTTGCCAGTCTCCTGGCTGCTGCTCTCCTCCGCAGCACTGTCCGTCTGCAGGTCCTTCTCGCAGGGGTTGTGGGACTGCAGGACTCCCCTGGCAGAGGAGCTGTGCCGCTCCAGCCCATCCCGGCCCAGGTCCCGTGGGTGCGCAAGCTTCCGCCGTAGGACTGTGATCTCCTTCTTGATCATCTTGGCCCGGCGCGACCGTCCTATGCTTTGTTTGCCAGCGTTGACCTCATCCAGCCGCTCCAGCAGGATCTTTAGCTGCTCCTCCAAGGGCAGGTGCTTCTGATTCTCCGAGAGCAGCAGCCGCACATCTTCTGGGGAAACAAAGAGGAGCAGATGGATGAAAGAAATCAGGAACTCATTGGAGCTCCTCTACCTGAAAGGGCATGAGGCAATCCAGGTTCCCTGCAGTGAAGAAGGAGGTGACATGGCATCAAACACCTGTGAACTCTTTAGGGAAGTTATTCTAAAAGACCAAGAGAAGGAGCCTTGTGGGAAGTCAGCCATTTGGGACTACTGGGGAAAGAAGGCTGATCACATTGTCTGGAACAAGGACACAACAGGAAAGAAAGGACACACAGACAAATCACTGCCTAGAACCAACCTAATGGGGCTGATAGGTACCTGGCTAACAAAACCACCAGCTCTCCAGGGAGTGGGAACACACAGCCCAGCATTCAACCTAACCTCCCAGAGGAGGCAGCCCAGACTCTTGGGTGCCTTGACTCTGCCCAGGCTTTACCTCTGAGTAGCCCTTGTACCCCAGGATGGGGAACGAGTACCCACCATCCTCAATGTCTTGGATCTGAGCCTCTTCCACTGTTACACAGTGGGGGAAGTGCATGCCTGTCTCGAAGTCAATGCCCATCTTCTCTGCCTGCCGGCGAGCCTGCCGGAGCACGGCACCTCCCTGCTCCCGCAGACGGATGGCTGCCCGGTAGAAGATTGTGTCTTTGGCATTGTATTTCAAACAGTTGTTAATAATCAGGTTGAAATCCTCCTCAAAGTCATCAAAATTCAAATAGCGATAGGCTTCCAGATTTTGTTTCATTGTCTGAAAATCCATCGGCTTCTTGATGTGATCCAGGTAGTCTGGGACCTGCATGAGGAAAGAGCCAGAGCTAAGAGCCCAGGAGTCACAGATAACAGTACCTGCTCCAAGAAAACAGTTGTTAGAGGAATCAGGTATCACTCCCTGTGCTCTGCCCAAATGCACATCGGGGAATGCCGTCTGCTTTTGCAGCTTGAGGAACAGCAACGCCTCCAGACTAGGAAGCCCATGTGCTGCGCTCAACCTGTTAGAGCGCATACGCACTCTGAAGCATTTTACGGCTCCAGCACACACACCAGCATCCTGTCCTCAACTCCTGCCTGCAGGCAGCTGGGATCCAGTATGCTACACATTTTTCCCTGGAGAGGGAGCTGCAAGTGCAGCCCCAGGGGTGAGCATGAGTGCAGAAAGGTAAAACAGACCCCTCCAGGTGGCAGCGCTGGCTGCAGGTGAGATGGTGCAGCCTTCCTCCCCATCTGCTAAGATGCCTCTATGCTGACCTGCTGCCAGAACCTTGCAGAGACCATGTGGACTTTCCCCATCTTCCCAGGCAGGGACTCAGTGACAGTCTCAGGAATTCTCTCTCCTGCCCGCAGCAGTGACAGTCTGAGGGTCAAACCCATCCCTGTGCTGTGCTCAGTCAGTCACCTAGCAGAGGCCTTCACAAGAGGACACGTAAGAGTATGCCAACTACTAACGGCTGGCACTTCGCCTTTCCCAGTGGGAATCCCCAGCTGCTCACAGACCCTGAGATGTCACAAGTAACACACGCAGAAGAAGGGCCAAGTGCTGTGCTCCCAGCTGTCACCAGCTCAGTTGTTCTGCATTCAGCTCACCCGGGGGGGAATGCAGCACACCCCCCTTCGGTGAGTGAGGGATGGTGGGATGCATGAACCAGCACCAGGCTGCTCAGGGATCTTCTGGACCAGAGCACACCCTGGGCAGCCCTTGGCATGAGCAAGGGACAAGTTGGAGTGAAGTAGAAATCTGGGGGAGGGGGGGTTCTTACTTCGTAGATTTCTGTTACCTCAGACAGAGGGACTGGCTCACTGAAGATGTTGCCCGTGTCTTTCTCCTGCAGCTGCTCAAGCGTCTTGCGGAGGAGGATGAGGAAGGGGGTCAGCTGCATTTCCAATGCCACCTGCTGCACTTTGATCTGCAACAAAGGAACAGAGCGGGGCTGAGCCCCTGGCCCCAGCCAGGCAGTGGGGACTGCCCCAGGGAGCAGCAGCGCAGCCCTGCAGGACAGCAACCCCTCTCCTCTCCTTGCAGGGGCAGGGACTGCCCCTCAGCCCCGCTTCTGGGAAGCAGAGGTGGAACACTGGCTCCAGCACCTGTGCGTCCCACCTGCGCCTTGCAGAGCAGCCACCTTTGCTCAGAGCCATCAGAGCAGGGTGCAGCATGGCCGAGGGGACCCAACACACCTACAGCACTCTAAGGAGCCCCTGCTAAAGCCCACCCCAGCGGCTCCCCAAGGAGGGGCAATCGTTACCGTCTCTCTCTTGAGCTTCTCCCGCTTGCGTATCAGCTCCACCAGCAAGCGCGCACGCTCGAGGTCATGGCGCAGACGCTGCCATGACTTCAGCTGTTCCTTCAGGGCCCAGTTCTTATCCTCAGTGTCTCTCTGTGGGAACATCAGAGGCCATGAGCTGATAGAAGATGTGCTCCCATCTCCACCTTCCTAACTGTGTGCTGGAGTTCTTCCCTGCAAAGGGAACCAGCATGCCTGATCTGCTGGTCCAGTGGAGGTCACAGCTCCTTTCTTGTAAACTAGGCAGGTGATTCAGGACCAGTCTCACCTCTGGCAAGAGCTAAATACCTGCCCCATGGTCACCAAGCCCTTAGGATGTCAGGAGGTGGACATCCTGAGCCTCTGGAAATACTCTTCCTAACAAGACCGACCGCCTGCAGCTGCCCAAGAGGTCTGTGCTGCTGCTTACAGCTCTGACAAAGTGCAACAGGGCAAAAAGGGAACACAGCTCTGGTTGCCTTAATTTCTGGAGCATCAAAAAAATTAAAGCTTTTATCTTGCCATAGCCAAAACTGAGCGGAAACAGTCTCAACTCCTTTCCAGCAAAAATAAATAAGAGCAGACAAAGGCAGGAGAAACCCCTGCCCAATCAAAGTCGTCAAAGGGCTCAGAAAGAAAGATTTAGAGCTCAGACTGGGAGCCAGAAGAAGAATCTTCCTCTCTGGCACCAGACTTCACATCTGTGAAGTGCTGACTGTGGGCTGAGGCAGACTGTGGGCTGGAAGCAGCACCCGGAGAGAGCACTCCTGGAGCAGTATCAGAAACTGGAAGCAAGGCCTTGGTTTGTTCCAGACTGTTTCTGGAGATCCCCGGCCATCTCTCTCAACACTGCCTGACACCGCGGCATCATACTAGAGCCGTTTCTGACAGGTTTGCCATCACCACTGGCTAAATGCAGGCACAAGAAAGGAACTACCTTCAGCGTGGCAGCCTGAGAGGGCAGGATTCCCTTCTTGTGGCAGCCTGCCAGTGGTGTCACTGCCTGGCGATTCTCTGAACACTGAGAGTGGAGGAGAAGGTGAAGCAGCAAAAGCAGGTGGCACTGCCCTTCCCTCATCTGAAAGCTCATACTCCTGACACCCATTCTGCACCTGCAGGTATCGCATGCAGCAAAGGCTCCGAGCGCACAGCTCCAAAGGCACAGGAAGCACGCACACAGCCAGGGTTCCCTGCAGCCCCCCAACAAGCAGCCCTTACCTGGTCGCAGTTTCTCTGTGACTGCAAGTGTGTCTGAAGGCGGCGGAGGAGGGGGACACCATTGCGGGACTGTCTCTTCAGAGTCCAGTAGCTATGCAGCCTCTGCATGAACTGGCTCTTCCTCTGGATGGTTAAACGGTTTGTAATCTTACTGAGCCTGAGGAAAGGAGAGGAACCACAGAGTCCATCAACGAGACAAGCCTGGCTGCTGCAGGAGAAGCCCTGACTAGGGACATGTAGCAGCAAGGCCACCCGAGATCAGCTGAGAAGCTCCTCAGGCAGAGAACAGCCTTTTCTGTGGCAGGACTTTCTGTAACACCAAGTCACATGGGGTAGGCACAACAGAGGATGCCAGGAAATGTGCAGCCTTGCCCCTCCATAACAGACTTTTCCCTTATACTTCCGGTCAAGTTTTGGGCAAAGCCTGGGACAGGTTGGGGTGCAAGACAGCCACACTGGGGACCGGACCTTTAACAGCTCCCATGGTGCCTGAGACCATGAGTATTAAGGTGCTACTACCCCAAAACCATTATTTACCGGGCTGAGGGCCACTTCCTGTGACAGAGGGTCTGGCCAAATGTTACCAAAGAAACTCAAGCCCTAGTAAAGCACGAGGAGGGAGCAGGAGGCATGAATACAACAGAGATCCCACCCAAGACTATCCTAAACAGCCCAAAATACCTCAAAAGGGATTGCTTACTTCCTACAACAGCAGATAGTCTGGAGGGGCTGGGACAGCCTTGTTCAGTAGAGTTGGACAGAGATGCCCTGCTAGCAGAGAGCCAAAGGGACAAACCCTCAGCATCTCCGCATCTCCCAGGGACAGCTCTTTCCAGGGGATGACCCAGCCTGCATCAGCCTCAGCTGAAGAGGCTGGGGACAGCAGCCTCATGTGCCATCACTGGCCAAGCACAGTTCTCACAGGAAGACATGTGGCATTCTGGCAACAGCCCTTGAAGAATAATTAATCCCAACAGGAAGGCCTGGGGAGAGGTTAACAGCTTCTAGTTTGGTGTGGCTTTCGCTGTGAGCGTGATAGCAGCAAGACCCTACAAACTGCCTGCCAACATGTTCACACATAAGAAAAGAGGCTCTTGCTACGGAGCAAGCCCTGAGTGAGCAAAAACGTAAGTTTGGGACACAAACAGACTGTGGCGAAAAGCCAGCAGCCTTGCGGCAGAGACCTGCCTCCCCAAGTCACCAGAATGCTGCCCAGAGAGAGGCTTCCTTGTGCTCTCTTTCAACTGCACAGGAGATAGTCTCGAGGGTCAGAGGGTCCTGACAGTGTCCTATGGTCACAGCCCCAGCACAGCTCCTGCCACAGGAAGGAGGAGAGCTCAGCAGCTCAGGATTGGTGGCTCACCACCACAAAGGCAAATGCTTCCATGCCCAGCCTATGCTTCAGCTGGGTGCCGCCTGCTGCAGGGTGACAATGAGATCCAAAAACATCCTAGGATGCCCTTACGTGCTTTTACACGCTGCTGAGGACATCCAGAGTTACAAACTACACTGACAAACTCTGGCAAGGCTCTTAGATGCTCTTGCTTTGGGATTTGCATGCCAGCCCAACAATCTAACAAGAGCAAGGCACAAAGCAGTTGCACCTGTAACTACAGGCTGTTTGCACCTTCCCATGAAACCACAGGTTTGGAAGGTGACAGAAACACAACCCCTCGTGAGGCCTTGTGCTGGGGAATCAGCCTTAGGACCGCTGTGTTCCTTGGCAGGCAGGAGTTCTGGTGCTCTCCAGCCACCCCTCCTCACAGACAGCTTTCAGCACCCGTGGCTGCCCTGCCCAGCTCCAACAGGCAGTGCCAAGAAGGAGTAGCTGCTGCTGCGCCTGGCAGAGAACACTGAGGGAAGCCCAGCAAGGAGTACGTGGCTGCTGGGATGGATGAGCTCAGCACAGCACAGCACAGCACAGCACAGGGATACCAACCCCAGACCCCTCTGCTCCAGAGCCAAAATAACCCCGGGATTAGCGCGTTTCCCAGGCCTGAATCGCTCCCACACTTCTGTCTTTTGCCTGACGCAGCCTCAGGAGAAAACAGACTTCAGCAGAAAAGAGAGCAACTCCCTCCTCCCTGCCTCATTTACTCCAGTGCCCGAGGTCAGCACAGCAGGAAAGGAGTGCTGGGAACCTCCAGCTGCTTCCTGACTCATCTGGCCAAGTTCATTTTCTACTGTTAAACTAACAGCAGCTATTTCCTGCCCTGCTGAGGGCGCAGACACCTTTGTGGGGTAGTGCATGGCCCTGCCTCTCTACAGGACTCCCAGAGGAAACCACCACAGCCCTCTGTGACAATAAAGTGAGAAGCACCTGTGCAAAAAGCTAAGGAGAGGAATAGGATAATGCCCACATGGAAAGCAGGATGAAGAGCATGGAGGAAAGGAGAAATTTCTCCCCAGTCCAGGGAGGGTGGCAGGTCGTACCTGTGGGGGGGGATGCAGGGCACGGAAACCACGGGCGCTGCAGCTCGTTTCTCTGCCAGGATCTTCCGCGCCTTCTTCATCTTGATCCTAGACTTGGCCTTTGCTTTTTTGACTTTCTCAGAACTCCAGCCCTTCCCCTCTTCCTCTTCCTCCTCATCCTCCTCTTCCCCCTCACTATGGGAGAGGGCAGGAAGCCTGCGCACAGAACCTGGCGGTGTGTGGATGTCGCAGTAGGCAGTTTTGCGCACACTGAAGGAGGTACCATTGGCACCTGTCTCCCGGACGGGCTCCATCTTCATGTATAGCCCGGCCTGCTGGGCACAGGTGACATGGAAGGCGGTGTAGCAGTTGGCTTTGTGACACTGAATGCAAGCCCCAGAGCCGCGCTGCTTGCAAATGTAACAGGTCAGCTTCCAGCGTGCGGGCGGGATGTGCTCGATGCTGTCGATGGGCTCCAGGAAGACGGTGTTGGCAAAGCACACCTCTGGGATCCAGAGGGCACAGACCACATGTGCCCAACGCCCATCGTCTGTCTGCTTGAAGGCCCCCCCCTTGTTTGGGCAGAGGGCGCAGTCCACAGCGCGCGAGGGTGACTGCAGGCACCGTCTGCAGAGCCACTGTCCCTCGGGGATGTAGGGCACCCCATAGCACTCCTGGTGCACAGCCAGGTTGCACATGTCGCAGAAGAGGATGACGTTGCTGTTCTGACACTCCCCATCGTTGCAGATGCAGCAGACAGCATCCTCATCCACCAAGGCATTTGGGTCCCCCTTGTTGTGGCTCTCAAAGTAAGACTCCTTCTCTAGCCGGTCCATCAGGTACTCAAAGATCTCCTGGGGAATAGGGCTCACGCCTTCATTCTTCCGCCTCTCGTTCATGATGTCCAGCCAGATGTAATCCTCCTCATCCATGTCATACTCCACCTCCTCATCCAGCTCCTCTGCTGACTTCTCGATGTACCTGGAAGGACAGCAAGGGAAAGTAAGGGCATGTTTGACAGAGTTGGAGCTGCTGAGCCCCAGCTCCAGGATTTGTCTGTGGCTGAGGGAATGTCCAAATGCTCCAGCTGAGCCATAAGTCAAAATAAAAAAAAAGGGACAAGGCAGGAATGTGCAGAAGTGGGAGGTGCTGCTGCACCCTGACCAGCACAGTGGCACAGCAGCAGCTTAGAGACAAAACAACACTGGTCTAAGGAGCAAGGTCAGGCCTTGGAGACTCACCAGTGCAAGGAGGGGGCCTGCATGTGCCACCCAGCAAGTGCCGGTGCTCTGGAGACAGCAGCCTCACAACCAAGACATGATAACCATGCATGGAGGTACCATGTTTCATTAATTCTGGTTAGGGGGCTCTGTTAACTCGTGCCTGAGGTATTAACTGGGGCCACTGCACCCACCAAATCTCTCAGAGTACTGTAGGATAACAATCAAGATCCTACAGATACATGCTGGTGCTGAAGGGCTCTGAAACTATCCCAGCATACCTCCAAAGAGCAGAACGAGAGGCAAAAGGACACATTTGGGTTTTGTTTTGATTTTATGTGCTCTTCCAGCAAAGAAAGAGCACAGCAATCAAACTGCTGGCAATCACCTAAGCAGCAACTGAGAGCTCTGTAGATGCACAGACTCCTCAGAACAATGATGTGACACCAAGCAGAGCCCGAGGAGCCTGAAGTCATGGAACAGCCAGCTCTGTTCCTGGGAGAGTCAGACAGAGGACATTTCCAGGAGCCATGGGCAAGCCACTTGAACAGAGTAGGGCCAATTCCATCTCCAAACCCAGGGCATGAGCCTAGGAGTCTCGCTGCACCCTGCCACGGACAATACCTGTAGTACGAGGTGGGACGAGGCGGGGCGTCAGGGGTGTCCTGCTCCAGCTCTCGGTACACCACCTCGGGCAGCTTGGGGGTAGTGCTGGCCGAGGCGTTGTGGTGGTGGTGGTTGGAATCCTTGCGCTTCTCCTTGTTCTTGTGCTTCCCAGATTTGGGCGGGACGCTCTGCGTCTCCATGTTGTCCTTATTGCTCCCATTCTCGGGCACCTCCTCGGGAACATCCTCGTCCTCAGACACTACGTCGAGATTATCGAAGATGCTGATGCGGTGGACGCGGCCATGCAGGTCCACCTCCACCATGCGCTGGGCCTGGGCGTAGGTCATCACCTCTCGGCCGGGCGACTGGGATGTCTCGGAGGGGCTGGGCGACTGCTTGTTGGCGGCGCGGGCCTGGCGCCCCTTCTTCTTGTGCTTGCGCAGGGGGGTGTGCTGGGGCGGGGGCGGGTTGTCGTGGTCATAGTGGTACAGGTGGTACTCGATCCCGCTGTAGCTCTTGTAGATCTTGCGGCAGGTGCCCACCGGGCACTCGTAGGGCGGCTTGGTGGCCCGCAGGTTGTGGCAGAAGGTCTTCACGTCGAAGTCTACGCCCATGGCGGGGCCGCGGGGGGCCGAGGCCGGGCCGGGGCGGGCCCCCCGCCCCGCCGCCCCCTCCCCGGGGCCCGGCCGCCCTGCCCTGGCTCCCCG
>VYXC01005517.1:166401-217929 GCA_013397175.1 Platysteira castanea | reverse complement strand
CCCTTCGGTCCTTCCCGTCTCTCCGGACTCTTCGGTCCCCCAGGTCACTCCGATCTCCAAGGTCCTCCCGGTTCCCCCGGCCCAGCTACACGCCCCTCGGTACCATCGGCCCCCTGGCCTCCCCCGCCCCACCCGGTCGGCCCGTCGCCCTTGATCTCCTCGCTCCCTCTACCCCAGCACGGCAGCACACCCGATTGAGCAGTTTATTTACAGCCAGTAATGCAGTAGAGAGCAGCCTGCCCTCCGCCCCGGCACCCCCCGGTGGCGGGAGCCCCGGCCGTGGGGCAGGGCATGGGGCAGGCCGGCCAGCCAGGGTCAGCAGAGCCGGAGGAGAGGGCACAGGCAGGAGCGGGGTGCAGGCAGGAATGGGGCGCAGGCAGGAGCAGGGCGAGGCCGCTGCCCCAAGGAGCAGCGGGGCTGAGACCCCCGGCAGGCACTCAGGGTCAGCCTTCCCCTGGGGCAGACGCCAGGCTGCTCTCCCGGGACACACACACACACAGACACACACACAGAGACACACGCACGCACACACAGACATACACACACACAGAGGCACAGACAGACACAGACAGACACGCACGCACACACACGCATGCACACACACACACAGACGCACGCACACAGACACACACAGAGACACATAGACACATGCACACACACACACACACACACACTGTCCCCCCGGCGCTGGCCCTGCCTGCGCTGCCACGGCCGAGGGACAGTCCCGCCTTGCTGCTGGACATCAGGCAGGAGGAAGAGGCAGCAGAGGATGTCCAGCCCTGTGGTCTCACTGCCAGGAGCGGGTCCCTGTTTTCTCCAACCATAGCAGCTGATTATCTCCCTAATGGGGCCACATCTCCATGCTTAAGCCCTAGCCACCAGCAGAAGAAAGGTGACATATCCTCACCCCACCAGCCAGTCCCATGGCTCCTGGAAGAGCTACTCGGGATCTGCCCGGCGAGGCTTGATGTCACGGGTCTTCATGTAAGAGAGCAGCTGCTCAGGGATCTCAGCCAGCACGTCCTTGGCCAGGCGGGCCATGCTCAGCACCTGGTTGCCTGAGTCGTCCACGTAATCCCGAAATGGCACAAACTTTGAGGGCAAGAAGTTTGCAGTCCAGTTGGAAAGAACCCTGGTGCTGTGGGGGTCAGCAAGGGGGACTGAGCATCTCTCACCCAAGGCGGGTCTGGATTCAATGCCAGAGTTACCTGTACAATGTCCCTCTCGGCATACCGTCCCCGGGAAGACAACCGTACCTCATCACCGTCCAGCTCCTCCATGGCTGGGGGTGACAGCTGGTGTCACCAAGCCTCAGTGGGGTGAACATCGGGCATGGAAACACCAGCCCTTTGGATGCCTTTGGCATCCCAGAGGAAGGGACGATGTTTCCATCCCTCTTCCCTGGTGTCCCCAAGTCTCAACTCACCCTCAAACTCAGCTGGACCTACTCCCACGATAATGATGGACATGGGCAGGGAGGAAGCCTGTGGAGCAGAGGCAGGGTGTCAGCCAGGATAGTGCCCATGTGAGGTGAACTCAGAGCAACAAGGGTGCACTCACAGTGACAATGGCTTCCTTGGTCTGCAGCATGTCAGAGATGACACCGTCAGTGATGATGAGGAGGACATGGTATTGTGAGCCGTCGGTCACCTGGGCGGCTGTCCTATGGGGAAAAGGGATGGGGTCCCTCAAGCACTCCACTAGTGTGGGGCAGTTGGCCCTGTTGTGGGGCAGTTGGCATTTGGGGATGACAAAGTGGGGGAGAGTGCCCCAGTGCTCACCCAGCCACCTGGTTGATGACAGGAGCAAAGTTGGTAGGACCGTAGAGCTGGACGGTGCGCAGGCTCTGGAGGTAGGACTCCAGCACACCTTCAATGCCAGCACAGCTGGGGTTCTCCACATTGTTGTTCTGGGGGACAAACATGGGCGCTTGGAGGAGGACCACAGCTCCTGATGTTCCCCAGGCTGTGGGATGCTGGGGAAGGATGTGGCCAGGGTGCTTCCCCTCCCCACCAAGCTGCTCCGGGCACCCCAAGATCAGCTCTGCCCCATAGCCAGGGGGTCTGGGTTCACCCTCAGCCCTGTCCCACAGGGAGGGCGCACCAGAGGAAACTGATGGGAGATCTTGCCGTCAGGTGGGACTTTGGCACCAAAGCCGTAGGCAGGGAAGAGCTTGTCACTGTCGTAGTCCTGAATGATTTCCCCCACTGCCTTCAGTGCCAGGGCATAGGCGCTCAGCTGGTAGGGGCTCGCGTAGTGCAGGGAG
Organism: Platysteira castanea; assembly: GCA_013397175.1. NCBI lineage: Eukaryota > Metazoa > Chordata > Aves > Passeriformes > Platysteira > Platysteira castanea. The sequence continues at coordinate 215,663 of VYXC01005517.1, read as the reverse complement.
GTGGGCTGTGATGGCAACCCTGCGGCACAGTGCCCATCGCACCTGCCCCATGGCCAGCCCCACTGTGGTGGGGACCCCCCAGACACCAGGTGCACTCACCATTGGAGGCCGTGAAGTCAATGGCAACAGTGAAATTCAGCTGCGTCCTTTAAGGGGAGAGCGAGGGAGGCTGCCGGCCCCACGGCACAGGGATACCATCTTCCAGCCCTACAGTGCCGGTGTTTCCCTGCCCAGACCCATTGCCTGGGCTCCACCTTCCCCAGCCAGCACCCCACAGCCCCATGCCACCGTTCTGCATCCACTTCCCAGCCCCACTGCCCCCTTGTCAGCCCCAGGCTGCACCTTTTCTGTCACCACTGTCCTTGCCCCAAGACCCTCAACCATGGGGGATCTCAAGGAGCCAGGGGGCTCCCGGCCCCCCACTCACCCGCCCCTTATGTAGTCAACGAAGGTGAACTCAGACTCAACGGAGAAAGAGAGCAGTGTCACCTGTGGGCACAGGGTATCAGATCTGGAGCCCCCCGCAACGTGGCACACACAGCAGGTGGAGCAGCACCAAGCCTCTGGAAGGCAGGAAGTCCAGGAACTCCCCATCCCAACTCACAGTGCCAGAATTCACATATTTCTTCTTCTTGCATTTCTTCCTGGGATTCAGCACCTGCAGGCACACGGGTGGGTCAGTCCCAGCATGGAGTGCACCCTGTTCTCACCCTGACCCACCACCCTACCTCATACACTGTGAACTGACTCTGTGCTCGAGAGAGCTCCCGGTAGCTGGTGGCAAATTCCCCAATGAAGTCGTGGCTGCAGGAGGAACACAGGGTCAGCATGGCCAGGCACTTGGGGGAGAGGTGCCCTGGGAAGCTTCAGCAGCATCCTGATGTCCCTTGCCTCACCTCCCATCCCGGTCCCAGTCATACACATCTATCTTCACTGTCCTGAAAGTGAAGGCGCACAGCAGATGAGCCGCCAGCCAGGCTGGCACAGCCCCTCCAGCCCCTGATTTGGGGACACCCAGCCCTGCAGCCCAACCCAGGGTGAGCACCCTGCCCACCAGCTTCCAGCAGAGCCACCCTGCCTGCCCAGCCTGAGGCTGAGGCTCTGCCAGGAGTGAAGCGGGAAATTTGGGTCACGGTGGGGGCCCTGGAAAGGAGGGGGATGCCCTTATGTAATTTGGGTTGCAAAAGAGAAAAAAACCCAATCAGGACCCAGTTCTGAGCTGCCTGCTGCTGCGGGACCAAGCCCACAAAGAACTGCTCATACCTTTCTCTGACCCCATGGCTGCCCCTGTCCCCATCCCCATTCCTGTACCGGTCGTAGTCGCCATTGCAGAGGGCGCGCACAGGGATGGTGAAGGGCTGCCACACTGGGTTGAGAGTGTTCTTCACCACCTCTGTCTTATGGCAGATAGTAAAGCTGGGGGGACAGGGCAGGGTTGGGCCATGCCGTCTGGTGACACTGGCACCCTGCCTGCCCCACTGGGTCCCTGTGCTCACGTGCCATCCTCATTGCTGCGATAGAAGACGAGGAAAGGGTCCGATTTTCCAAAGAAGTCCTTCTTGTCCAGCTTGTTGGCACACAGCTGCATCGTGACGATGTCCTGGGGACAGGGACTGTCACTGCCAACCACCTCCTCACCCCTGGCACCAGCAGCTTCTATACTGAGGGACCATGCAGCCCTCTCTTCACTGCAGCCGGTACATGGGTACTAACCCGGCAGTTGCTCAGCTCCTCGGCCAGCAGCAGGATAGTCCCACACCGCTTCCCTGGGACACCCCTGGAACCAGAGGCACACAGTCAGCTTGGGGATAAGGACAGTTCATGGGCAAGAGGTGAGGTCAAGGCTGGGGCTTCTGTCCCACAGCTGGTGGTGCTTGGCAGTGTGACCAGAATCTCCATCACAGGACATGCAGGGAGGGGTCCAGTGGGGCAGGTGGTGGAGACACAGTGTGGGACCTTCCCACCTCACCTCACCTCACCACAGGATGTGACTCACGTTAGGGGTCTCTCCAGGCGTCCCCGCTGGGACCCAATCACCTCTCCCAGTGCCACAAATGCCTGCCCCAGGAAGTCCTGTGCCCCGAAAAACAGTGCTGTGAGACCCTGGAGGGCTGTTGCCCCAGTCCCCCACCACCCACATCCACCCCTTTCTCTCCCAACGCACCCATGGGACCTACCATCAACTTGACTCTGGGCCACCCCAAGTATCCTAAATCTACACTGTGACCCAAGAGCCACCTCGCAGCCCGGGACCCATTGTGCATCCCCAGGACTACCTCACGTGCCCACTCCATGTGCCTTACACTCATTCTCTATTCCCAGGGCACCCCCACAGCCCTGGACCCATCCTATGTCCCCCTCCTAAACTGCTCTACATGCCCTGACCTGTCCTGGATCCCTTGGGCCACCCGACACACATCCTGGCCCTCAAAAGCCACCCCCATGGTGTGTCCTGGCCCCATCCTGCCCCACCAGGTACTCCCATGAGGTCTGGGTTCCCTGGGCAGAGCAGAGGCTGGTGTGTGGCAGGCACCTACCTTCTGCCAGTCCCCATGGGGCACGGAGAGATGGAGAGTAGATTAGAGCCCTCCGAGGGGCACTTGTCCCACCCCGACAGCACCCACACAGGGCACAGCCTCAGGGTGTCCCACCATGGCGTCACGCCAGGGTGTCACTACATGTCGCCCCAGCACAGGCTGTGCTCACCTGCTTTAAAGCAGAGCAGCTCTTGGAGTCCACGTTGTAGCTGGCGTGGGAGAGCAGAGCCTTGAGCTGGTGCCTGCTGCAAGGGTGTTCCAGCACACAGCCCCACTTCCCCACCCATCCAGGCTATTTGACACTGTATTCTTATTTATTATCCTTATTTATTACTGACTCGGTGCTTTGTTCCACCCTCAGTGGGGCCAAGCCCTTCCCTGGTCACTCTACTCACACATCGAAGCGGAGGTTTTGCTTCTCCTCGAAGTAGTAGTCGAGGACAAACTTGCGGACAAAGTCGGGGTTCAGGGTGTTGTCGATCACCTCGGTGCGTCCGAACTGCAGGGAGAGGGGTGAGGGTGGCCCCCCCAGGACCCGTCCCCATCGCAGCTGCCTCGGCGCTAATCCCAGTGGGGGATTAGCGCTGCTGGCGGGGCCGGATCATTAGCGTGGACGGGGAGGGATCATTAGCGTGGACATGGGTGGCCATATGGGCCCGTTTAACCCAGCCGGGGATTAGCCAGGAGAGGGGGCCACGCTCACCTCCTTCCACTCGCTGCTCCCCGAGACCTGCACAAAGAGGACCACCACTGCGGAGAGAGGAGCAGAGCCAGACTGCCGTGCCGTGCCGTGTCTGTGCCATGCCATGCCCCTGCCCGGCTCCGCCACCCACCTGGGTCGGACTTGGAGAAGGTGTCCATGTCCAGCAGGTTCCTGGGGGAAGAGCCAGGCGTGAGCTACCTTAAGCACCACCCACCTGGCCCCGCAATGGGTCCCCACGTCCACTCCCCTGATCACAGGTCAGCACCATGCCAGAAGGCCGTGCTGGCACCCATGGATATGAGCATCGGCACTCCAAGGAGACACGCTGGCTCCCTCTGCAAGGTTCGGTGGGGCAGCGTGGCGAGCGGCGAGCAGCGTCTCTAGCGCTGATGATGATTGAACATGACAGGGAACCCATTTACAGGATGAAACCTTCCCCAGTGCCGCCGGCGCCGGCTGAGTGCCCGCCGCACCCCGGCAGCAGTAGCTTGGCTAATGGCGGGGTGCAGAAGTGAGAAGAAAGGAGACACTTGGAGCGGGGGCTGAACAGCCAGTGGGCATCCCCCGACACAGCTACCGGCAGAGCGATTGATCGTCGTCCTGTGCGCGGTGTGACACCGGAAAGTGCCGGGGAATGCTACCGGCTATGCTGGGACACTTCCCGCACCCCCGGGGTGGCAGCACGGGGTGGGCTGGGGCACGGCCAGGGGCTGCGGGGCTAAGCCAGCTCCCCTGGCCCCAGCGCGCAGGGGAGAGACCCCACCCTGGTCTGGGTCCTGGGGCGGCGAAGCCGAAGGCTGCCCCTGCCCTGGGTTGTCTCCAGGTTTGACCCCCCGGTCCCTGCCTGGAGCTGCCCGGTCCCGCGGCCGCGCAGTCCCTCTGCGTGCTGTCCAGGAAGCTGGCAGCGGGGGCCAGGGCTCAGCCGCGGGGAGAGGGCACGACAGCCCCCAACCCGGCCCAGAATTTGCATAGTTCGGGGATATGCTGGAGATGCCCACCCCGGTCGGGGTGCTCCGTGCCGCAGGACCCACGGCACGGGGACGCTACCTTCCAGTAGGACGCTGGTGCCTGTCTCTCTGCGAGCGGGACCCCCGGCCGCAGGCAGCGGTGCCTCCGACGGGCTATATTTAGCCGCCGGCAGACCGGCTCAGCCGCCGCCGCTTGACGGGCGAACCCCGGCCAGAAGCTGGGGCACCGAGCAGCCCCTCTCCCGCAGTCCCCATCCCGCCATCGCCAACGCTGCCACATTCCCGGTCCCGTTGCCTTGCACCGAGCTCACCGAGCCGGGCAAGGATGGGCAGAGCCGGGCAGTCGCTCGCAGCCAGCGCTGGCACCCCCGCGCCCCGCCAGCGTCGCCCCGACCCGTCAGCATCACCCACGTCTTACGAGCATCGCCCCGCGAGGGGTCGTCCCGCGCCTCAGCCCCGGGTGAGGGCATCGGGTCGCTTCACGCAGCTGTACCCGGTGCCAGCATCCCATGGGACCCCATGAAGGGGACGGGACGGGTGGCAGCAGGGCGCAGGGACGGTGAGCATACGCCCTGGCACCGAGAGCTACCCGGGGAGGGACGAGGACGAGCAGCTCAGAACACCCTGAACCAGGGGCTGAGCGGCGGGCAGCGGGACGCAGCGAGCAGCCCCACAGCGCATCCCGGTGGATTTCGCATCCACCCCTGTCCACGGACTAGTCACCGCCCTCCCGCTCCCCCGCCCGGCTCCCGGCTCACCGGCAGGACACGGTGAGCTCCACCTTGGTGCCAGGCACGCTGCCGGCCGCCGGCTCCAGCGCTCCCGGAGCCGCCATCCCCGCCCGGGCGCCGCCGATGCTCCGCGCCGCCTCCTCCCGCGCCGNCTCGGGTCATTTACTGCAGAGACTCGCCGAAGACTCCGCACCCCCCAGCCCCAGGCAGGGGGGCTGGCGGTGGGCGCTGGGTGCAGCAGGTGCCCGCACCGAGAAGAGAGTCCCAGGACTCTGCTGGGGGACGCGCCAGCCCCAGTGTTCCAGGCAGTGGTCTGGGAACGCCGTCTTCAAAGGGTGCTGCTGCCTCTCAGTCCCACGCCCCGAACAAACTGCTCGAGGAGGCCACCGATGGCCCCTGAGGGGCTGGGGGGCACGGCCTTTAGGCCGATGGTCCGGCTGTAGCTTGCCAGAAAGGCAGAACGCACTTCTTCCAGACGGGACTCACGGTCACTTGCTGACACCAGTCTAGGAGAGAGAAGGGGAAGTCAGTGACTGCAGCCATCCTTCTCTACATCCCAGCTCTCACTACTGACCTAGGGCTGGCAGCAGGACCAGGGGTCTGTCCACAGCACTGGCAGGTCTGTGGTGCTCAACGTGCTGCAGAGGCTAAGACAGCGCCAGCCCAAAAGGCTCTGTCCACAGAGCTGATGGCAGCTGGTGCCACTGCCTCCTCAACCAACCCAACCCACAGAGCCACTTGCAGCCTCAGTCTCCTGTTCCCCACGGGGTTTCCTCCTTCACACACCCCACTGTCCCATTTCTCCCACCACCATGGTGCTCACAAGGCTGCAGATCATAAACAAAGTGGTGCTTTGGCCAAGTGGGTGCTGAGATCAGCCCCTGCAGCAGCTCCCTCCTCTCCTCACACAGATGAAGCCTGTCCACATGTGCTGTGCCCAGACAGTCGCTTCCAACCTATTTGCAACCATCCCTCACTTCCACCAGCCCCAGCCTTGTGTGCTTGTGCCAGCATAGACAGCTCTTTGGAAGGGGGATGAGAGGGAGCAGACAAGGTGACAGAAGCCCCAAGGAACACCCTAGCCATAGGAAGAGGAGAGTTGAGCAGCGCTTTACTTCTGCTCCCAAGCATGGCTGCTCTCGGCAAACAGGAGCAGACTAGGGCATGACTTCCCATGGGACCTGCTCTCCTCGCCTGCTGATCCACACACCTGGTTAGGGGCAGGGGGAAAACAGCAGAAGGAAGGCAAGACTTCAGCTGAGGGAACAGGGGAAAGCAAGACTGGGGCTCAGAGGCAGCTGTTCCAAAGTCTCCAGCCTAAAACGATCCTTGCTGTGGTGCCTCTGTGACATGCCAGTGGTTCCCAGAGAGATTAAGACATTCCTCAAAGGTCACTCCAAGGGCACAGCGCAAACCTTCCCCATAAAAAATTCTCTTTAATCTTCCAGCGCCTGGGCTGGCTATAAATTGGCACAGCTCATCTGAATGGAAGTGTTAACCACCCACAGCCAACAGCTTCGGTCCGGAAACAGCAGCAAGAGGATATGGTGGGAGGCCTATAAACAGCAAGTGATGCCGAGGCAGCCAACCAGGCCGCTGTTTACTGTGTCTGATAATAAAGAGAAGCCAGAGGGCAAAAAAAGGCAACAACAGATCTAAACACATTAGCAATGCTTTTTGGCAACCTAATTAGGACGTGGAACTCGCAAACCTGCTAGCATTTAAAATAAGCTCCGTGAAGGCAGGACTTACTTGCACCCAAGTACAGCGATCTCAGATGTCATGCGCAGAGGTAAGCGAGGGCGTGCAGCAGTTAGGTCCCATGTCTTGTGGCTCTCACACCTCTTTACAGGGCAGATTTTGTATTTGGGTTTTTGGGTTTGTTTCGTGGAGTGAGACACACCAAGGCACAGGTTCAAGCAGCCAGCTACTGCTCCACACCAAGCCCTGCAGAGCAGCTGCAGCACTTCACCCTGAACAGTTTACGGTGGAAGCAGGTCGTGCTTCCTTGCCAAATCCACGGCAATCTGCCCCACTACACTTCCTACAGCCTGCCCGCTCGCCTGCAGCTCAGGGTGCGGGATGAGAGGAGGCTGTCAAAGCCCCAGCTCAAAGTAAGCCCTGACAAGCCCCACACAAGCACAAGAAGTAGGCTGTGAAAAGCATACCTTCATCGGGCTGCTGCCAGTGAAGATGCAAAGTGGGAACTTAAATGGAATTAAAAGAAAAAAATCATAGTGTTGGGCTGCAAAAAACTGGGATAAAACCACAATGGAGTCCTGACCAAACAGCGCTGATGCAGAGCAGAGAGAGGGTGGAGGTTCTGGGTTAAGCTCAACACAACACCCCTGGGAACTCTTCATTCTTTCAAAGCCTGGTCCCAGCACCTTCAGTTGAGCAGTCCCCAGTCAACCTATAGCTTTAGCAAATGGCTGCACAGGAAAGAGCACCCACAGGAGAAGCACCACCACTGTTCTCCTCCTTTTGAATCCACTGCCCCAAGTAGTCACTCTCCAAACTGGGTAAGCCTAAGGCCTATCAACTTTGATTCATGTTTCTCTACTGAATTCCCTATTCTGATGTTGGATCCAACTCCAAAGACAGCAACAACTCACTGGTGATCAGCAGTGACCAAGCACAGCCAGGCTCAGGACACAGTAAAGCAGTCACTATTCAGATGCCCATCCTTTAGTCCCCTCTCCCTTGCCCATCTCCAAACTACTGCAGCAACAGCTCAGCATGTTCTCCGGAAAGAAGAGCAAATCCTGGCCAGGTCATGTCCAACATCTCTTGCAATGTTTTGATCTGTCAATTCATGGATCTTGTAGCTTCACCATAACTTGAAGGTAGCTGCTCTGCTCTGTTCAGCAGCACAGCACGCAGCCACACGAGATGGAGAGCCAGGGCAGGCAGCCTGTCTCACAGGAGACATGGGTTTTCATGTTGCTTTCCCTCTGCCTCCAAAGCACGTACACTCATATCTCAGTAAGGGACCGAGCATCTGGCGGCACAGCTCTTGCATTGCTTGCTAGCAGCAGCCCCATATCTGCCATTTCAGCTTCTTGATGGAGAGTTTGCAGCCTGAAGGCACAAACCAAGGTTCTCCTCTAACAGCAATTAAAGCGCATCTCCAGTCTTTCAAGCTTCCACAGGTGGATTTCTATTTGGGGAGGAACATTTGCCTCCCAGCCATCTCCCATGGCAGGATGTGGCAGGATGCAGGGTCTCTGTGGCTCTGCACTGGCCAGGCACAGCACCTGCAAATGATGCTGCACAAGGCCAGACAAAATTTGGGTTACAGAAGGAAAGTCCTTCTCTTACTCCAGCAAGGATCTGACCCCAGTAGGGAGATGCAGGTGAGCAAAATCCAAAAGCAAGAAAATCTGGGTTACCAGTCCTGTCCTGACTAACATGAATCCTGAACTGCACTCAATTATGCCCAAATTCAGCATCTTCGAGGAAGAGAGAAAAACCTCTTCTTCCTACAGAAAGCAAAGTGCTTCCCCGTCATTAGGCAGACAAAGTGCCGTTTTCTTTCTGTGTTCAGCATAAGCGAAGAGAACTCAGGGACTGAGTTTGTAGACAGAAAACATCGAGGCAGAGAAGATGGAACAGTTTGTTATGGGCTCCCAGGCTTCTCCGAAAGTGTCAGTGTGATAAAGTTGCAGTGCTTGCAGGCAGCCAAGAGACCCAAGGAGAGATCCTGCATTTGAGACACTTACAGGCAAGTGCTAGAGAACTCATCCGGGAAGCTGCAAGGGAGAGAGGCGTCTGCGTTCAGGATTGCCTGCTCCCGAATACTGCCACACCCTGTCACCATCTGCCAGCTGCCAAAGTCTGTGGAAACGGAAGATCCAGGCAGAGAATGGTCCGCCGATCTGGGGCAGAGAGAGAGGGAGACGGTGCGATCAGTCATATCATTCAGCCACGTGCTTTTCGCTGGCGCTAGTGCCAGGGACCTGCCGGGCGGACGGTCAGCAGCACCTGTGCCAGCACTGTTGACACTCAGGGACCAGGGTGTAACATGCAGCTCTGGCTGGGCCCCAGACCAAGCCTTTCCTTTGAAAGTGACGGGAGAACCAAGCTGGCTGGGGTCAACAAAGCAGCAGGAGCACACCAGGAGCTGGACAGGAAAGAGCCAGCACAAAGCAGATGGCCATGCAGAACTGAGAAACCCATTAGTGAGATGGAACAGCACATCCTGCCCTGAATCCTTCACAGATGTGGAAGTGGTGCTGTACAAGGGACATTCCCCTGTTGCTTGTTGTAGCTGTTAGCACATCTCAGGGCAGAAGGGCAAATCAAGGCTGTGACTTGGGTTAGTGCTGGGAAAGACTTAGAGATCACTGTCCCAGCAGCAGTTAGAAAGCAGATCACTCCCGAGCCATTACCACCGGATGTGAACAGAGCCAACACTCAAGGCATACCCAGGACACCTACCCCCAGCACCTGAACATCTCTTCATTTCTGTGTTAAAGAAAGGGCTGTGCCAGAAACCAGGTGACAAAACATCTTTAGAACAGGCTAAATAGCCAAGGAAAGATAATTGTTTGATGTATGCAACCTCACACCAGGAAAGAAAGAAGCATGGAACATGGTAAGTGAATCTGAGGAGTCCCTCCAAAATCTCAGAGAAGACGGCACAATCACTTGAGACAAACCCAGAGCTCTTGGCTTCCAAGGGAGCAAGCAATTACTGTGCCTTGCTGCACAGCAGAGTGTACATAGCTGGAAGCACAGCCTGTGGCAGAGCTGCTCAATTACACACTACCAAGATCTTCTGGATAATTTATCTGAGTTCTGCTGGGCAGAGAGCAGTGCTCCAGCTCCAGCTCTGCTGGGCCAGGTACTTGCACACTGTCTTCACAGCTAAGAATAGCAGTGGTGCACTGCAGCTGCTCCCCAAGGGACCAGGTGAACAGCCAGAAAGACAGGCTCTCCCACAGCACGAAGGACCTGAACTAGACTGGAAGGCAAGGGTGGGAAGAGATGCACAGCAGGAAACCTATCTGCAATCTCAATCCAATTCCAGGCCTGCCATTTAATTAGTCTGATCAATACAGCCAAGCTTGAGCAGTGGGAAATGTGGTCCTGAGCTGGCTGTGCAAGCACAGAAGGGGAGTCACACAATTCCCTGCGTATCAGCTTCCCATCACAGCTGCAGTTTGGGGGTAATACCCCTGTCTAGCAGCTCAGGCTCCTTAAAGGGCATGACAGCAGAAAGCAGGAAGAGCAGACCTTCACCTGTCCCACACAGATCTTGTTCTTTGGCTGCTCAGTGAACTTGAGGAGTGAGGGTCAGAGTATTGGGAGAACCCTGTCTTGCAAAATGGTGTTTTCCTGGGGCATGTAATGCCAAAGTAAAAATGAGGTCACTTCACTGAAAGCAAAAGTGCAGCATACACTGTTAGAAAGACTTTCAGGAGATCAGACAGGGACAACCCTCCTGGAAAGCAAGGAATTTGTAAGGGAAAGGGAACAGCTGTTCAGTGACATCTAGTTCTCTCCATGCCTTTGGAAGATAAACTGGAGGAAGTCAGTGTGAAGGAGAGCAGGCAGAGTGTTTGGGCCCAGAGCACGATGCCATGATGGAAGCACAGTGGGAGCAGTGCAGGATGCCAGGGAGAAACATGGAGGAATACTGCTTCAGTGCAGAGTGAAGAGGAAGATGTCACCTCCCTGAGAGCACAGCACAGCCAGACAGGAAAAACAGGAGTGTCACACATGGTGACAAGAAATTGAGCTAAAGGAATAAAGAGATCTGCAGGCAATGGGCTCAGGCTGAAAGTAGGCAGAGACAGGATTCTGCCAGAAAAAGTAATGAGTTGCTGAACAGAGGACAAGTTTGTGGCCAGATAGAAACAAAAGTTTTGGAGAGGGCAAGCATGAATGGCAGAGGAGGGCCAGACTATAGTACGATCTCCAGGTGAAGGTAAAAAGAACTGAGCAGAGTTCTGCAGCTCTTGCAAAGGGAAAGTAGTACCTGGAGCCTGCCCGGGAGACTCTGCCCACATGGCAAGCCGTGATCCAGGGCACCAGGGACAGCAAAAATGTCCCTCTGCCCAGTATCATCAACCACACCAGTCAGGTAAGTCTGTGCTAAAGAAGGTAAACAGAAAATTGTTTTCTGCTTTGGGTGTGTGGCCTCAGCTTCCAGCTGCTGGTCACCTTCCATGGTTGTCAGCTAAGATTAGACTGATCTTACACCACCTGTTGGATCAAGTCATCTCTTGAATCCTGCCATGGACAGGCTGATAAAAGCACTGTGTATCTCCTGCAAGACTGACTCAGTGACTCTCTAGTCCTCCAGCTCTTCCACCAGTTCCCTGTCAAGCAGCTGTGCAAACTTAGTAAGGTTTCATCTAACCCAGCAACACTGAGGTCTAGGAGTTCAAGGCAGTCAATTCCATGTCTTGCCTCCAGGCAGCAGAACAAACACTTAATTGAATAAACTAATTGACTCTGCAATGAGTCTAGGTTGTTTCTTTCCTGGCCCAGAGATCTGAGCCTGGCCAGCAGAGCTAAGATATTGTGGCAGACCTTCCCCACTATCCCCAAAGCCTTCTCAAGGGAGGCTCCTGAGGGAGTGTCACAATCAACAAGCATCTTGGACAGCCTCAAGAGACAGCAGGGGCGAAGCCTGGGAAGACACAGCATGGGAAATTTTGTGTTTGCACCGCAACAGCAGCAGAGCTTCCTAAAGGTTGAGCTTGGCTTGAGACACAAGACCAGATGTCTGGGGTGACTGCACCCCAATGCAATCCAGTCAATGCTAGAGGTGAAAGTCTTCCTGTAATTTCTACCTTGAACACTTCTGATAGTCTTACTGCAGAGGCCCCAAAAGAGCTTCAGTGAGGCCCCTGGAACAAGCTGGAAGTGCTGGGACACCAGAACCAGTTGCCAAGTCTTTAAGAACAGCATGCCTGCAATACGTGACAGCGATGCCAGAGGCTGGCTAGGAGTGAGGGCAGCACAGAGTCCTGGGAAGCAGCTGGACAACGACAGCAAAACTGACATGCTTAGAGGAGATACAGCCAGTCTTCAAGTCGCTGTCTCTGCCACAGACATCTAATGGCAGACAGAAAAAGAATAAAAGTGAGCTTCACACACCCACCTCTTCAGGTCCACGAGTGGGAAGAAACTCCCTCAAAAGTGCAAGATTAACTAAATTAGATTAGCAAAACAGAGATGAGCTGCAAGCTGTTCCTTCACACAAGAAGGGACCTCTCGCAGGCCATAAACTGGCAGCTCCTAACCTGGAATGGTTCCTTTTAATTAGGTCAGTGCTTCCTATGCAACATGCTGCACAAGACAGTATTTCAGAGCACATGGACACTCACTTGCCTGCCAAAGAAGAGTCAATACCGGAGGCAGAGCAACAGTCAGAGATCCTTCCCTTTCTTAATACGTAACTGAGATGAGTGCCAAGTGCCAACAGCTAGGCTCCCATCCTGCCCCGTGCTGCCCCCGCTCACCTGACGTATTTCCACACGCCTAGGACTATTTGGGAAGCAGCTCATTTGCCAGCATATGCTCTGTGCCTCAAACTGAAGCATTAAGTAGGTTCTGTATGTACAGGCAGACTGTGGCAACCTGGAGCAAAGGGCAGCCCTCCCCACCTTTGCGTGGGAAATGTTGGCAAGGAGTATGGCACTCTGCCAAGAACTGGGAGCCCTGGCTGAATCCCAGGCAGTTATCTACAGGCTGGGATAGTGCCCGAGCAGCCCGTTCTCTGTGAGCACCATTTCTGATTGCAGCACATAGTCATGTGCCAGCCAGCAAGTCCATTTTGTGACACGGTCGTACAATAATTCCAGAAAACATTCCTGTAAACAATTCCTCTCCTGCTGAGGTGACTACCCCAAGTTTTCACATTGCAGATACACCTTCCAAGCAAGGTGGCTGTAAGGAGCAAGACACACAGTGCACACAGTCTTCTCACTACCCACAAAACACCCAAAGCCAAGGGGCAGCAGCTTCTCTGTCCCACTCTTCTCCCTCCAGACCCACAGCTGAGCCACCTGCAGCCCTTACTAAGTAAAATAAGGGAGTTCTCTGTGACTGCTGGTCAAAGCAGATCCTCAGCAATTTAACTCCTCCAGATCTCAACTCTCTAGATCACAGTACTTTGGGTTTTATTTAATTGACTTAGCAAAAGCACATTCAACCAAAGATTATCCAGCTGCTAATCCACATTAGTGCCATGTAGACACATGATAAAACCCTGACACAGATACAGAATTTTTCTGCAGTGTCATGGGACACTTAGACTGTTAGTGTCAAATGCAAATACAGGAAAAGGTTTGCAAACTGCAACCCCCTCGCACGCAAGGGGTTCAATTTGAGGCACACAGATTGCCATACTCAGAGCTCTCTGTAGAACAAGCAGCACCTTGTCTTACTCTACAAATAGTCTATGCAGTATTTTCCTGTGTGTTTGTCCTCCACAGATGTGATCTTACTAGCATGTTGGAATAAGCTAGAAAGACTGATAGGAATTGCCTTTGTACTGCTTTGCCTAACAAGAACCATCCTGGGCTTTACAGGTACCCAGGACCTCTGGATCACAGCAAGATTCACAAGATGGGCTGGTAATGTGACAGCAGCAGCCTGTTGACAATGCCTGGCCAAGAGAGGAGCTTGGCTCCTAATGTCTGACTGGGGACTTGTGACTCCTTCTTTTAGGACAGCCCAGTTCCCCTCCCAGGCCCTGCTCATGTCTCTTGGTGACTTGCCATCCTGTTCCCTCCAGAGCTTCCCTGACTGCCAGCACCTGGACTGGGCTGTTGACCTGAACTACCTGGCATTTTACAAGCAACCATTTTAACCACTGCAGCAGTTGAGGAAAGTGTTTTGTTGCTATGGCCACACAAACAGAGGATTATAAAGTCAAGTACAGTGGTTTCGTCATCTCAAGAGCCTTGGGTGTTGACCTGCCAGCAGCACTGCAGGAACAAAGGTATTTTTGGCATCTTGATCAGTCTCTGTGTTCCTGCTTATCCATCTTAGTACCACAATTTTTCATGAGGTGAAGAAACAATTTACCTCTTCCTTCCACCACAGATACAGTCCTCCACCCAAAATGGGACTCATTGTTTCCTTCAGGGTAGAAAATGGTGGCTGAAGGTACTGTGTTATCTACCAGACCAATTCAAACTACCACAGTTGAAACAGGAAGACCGAAGGCCAAGTGAAATGCCAAAACCTCTCTCTGAAAAAAACATATCATGCTTAGAACCCAGAAATTGCAACCCATGACAGTGTCTGATAAGGCAACCCTAATCCTTGCTATGGTGCTCTTCTGCTTACTCTTGTTTCTGCTCTGTGCTCTTGCAGAGCAGCCTGGCTGAAGCATTACAAGTTGCTTCTTCCCGAGCACTGCTGCAAGCTCGCTACCAGCAAGCACTGAACAGCCTGTCAGGCCTTGGGAGTGGCATGGGACCACAACACTACCATTGTGAACGAAGTGGCTCCCAAGATAAGCTGTTTTCTTTCCAGTATTTTCTTCTCTTCTTGGGAGATTCTTTTCATCTTAGAGAGATTGCAGAGGTGGGCCCCAGCAACAACTCAAATCCCTCCTATTGCTTTCTTTCCCTGGGGAGAACAGTTAGCATCATTTATGAAAACTGTCAGATACTGGGGCTTTTCTCCGGAATTGAAAGCAGCTTGTTAAAGAAAGTCTTAAAATTTTTCAATGCTTTACTTTTTTGTCATTTTATTTTCCATATGATGAGAGAATACTCAGATTTGGCTGGTGGCTGTTTCAGAATCACTAGAAAAAGACTCATCAGAAAACCTGTAGAGACTACACAAGCACTTGACACTGTTATCAGCAACCTCTTATCTCAGAGTCTCTTTATTCCATGTTGGCCTAAACACATGGTGTTTGCTCCACAGGCTCTGTTCCTTCTTGCCTAGCCCCGCTCACTGCTCAACTCTGCCCTATCGCAGTGTCAGACTCCAGAAGGGTGCCTGTGTTTTGGTGTGAGATCAGGTTCAGGTCCAGGGTCCTCATTCCCCAGCAGGAACACACAGCCTTCTGGGCAGAATCCTCTGTGCTGGCACAGTGCTCGCAGCTTGCTCCCAGCAGATTGCCACCTCTGCTTGCCACCAGCACCCAGTTTTTTTCCAACCTGCATCATCAGGAGGGTCAGCAGGTGAAAAGGGGGAGAGGATAGATGCAGAGTGAGGTCTGCTTGGTTTGAAAAGCTTCCTTCCCCAAATACCACAGCCATTTCAAACCCTGGTAGACAGAGGAAGTGCTGTGAGCTGCAAGCATGCAGGATGCAGAGATGCCAGAGCTCAGAGTTGAGGCATGCACTGAGGACAGGCAGTACAGATCGCTGGCTGCTACAAGCACAGTTCCTCGCTCCTCTAGGGGCTGAGGCAGGAGTGTCTGTGTTTAACGGCTAGCACTTCAGACAAGGTCAGACTAGAGAGGAACAGGCCTCCCGAGGTTTGTCCACAGATACAAACACAGGTGCTCCAGTGTTTGCAGAGCCACACAAGTGTAGCCCTGCACTCCCTTTACCAGACACTCATTTTGCTGAGAAATGCTCTGCTCCATCCCATCTCACCTGGATCTGGGCACTTCTAGTGGGCTGCTTCCAATCCTCAGGAAGTTATCAGAATGGGTTGATGAGGAGGAGCTGGAGGACTTTACTTCAACCATTCCAGTGGAAGACAGCCTGTCTTCAGACTGCTGTGCCCTGCTCCAGAGCACAGCTTGCGGTGACGATGCACAGCTCTTCCTCCTGTGGGATAGAAG
Source organism: Platysteira castanea (assembly GCA_013397175.1). Lineage (NCBI taxonomy): Eukaryota > Metazoa > Chordata > Aves > Passeriformes > Platysteira > Platysteira castanea. The sequence continues at coordinate 199,956 of VYXC01005517.1, read as the reverse complement.
ATGTGGGTGAGAAAACTGACTTTTCTATGTACTCCAACTAGGAAGCCTTTCCACCACAGGCTGGGTTTTAGCCCAGCAGCTACAAGCTATTGTTTCCACTGAACCTGCCTTCCTCCCTCCCAAGGAACCATGAGTCATGGGTAACCACTCAGTGAGGGGGGTACACTGAGCTCAACCCATCTTAGCCCATTCTTTCATAGATCACCATCCACGTGACCTAGAAATCAGAGACAGGAGAACGCATCAGCCCACACACACACAGCGATTGCTTTGTTTAGTCTAGCAGCAAAAATGCCTTGAGCAAGGGGCCTCCCAGCGGGGAAAGACCATTTCAATCTGCTCAAACTCCACAGTGCATATCAGCCCAGGTGGGCATTCATGCGCACTGAGGGCAACAGGGACACACCACCAGTGTTATTTTCCCTTTCAGCAATTCCCTTTGGGCACCACTGACCACACTCCTGACCATGTGCTTACAGCTGACAGTCACTCCAGATGTAAGTACACTTCAGTTCTCTCTCTGTCTATGCTGACAGCCCAAACTGCTTTGGCTTCTTTCCTAGCCAGCACATTCAGACTCAATCATGATTCACTGTCCATTGCTGAATTAGGCCTTAGTTCACAGAACCATCCAACTACATGCCAAACAAGCATGTACAAGCACACATTTGGGACTAATTCACATCACTGCCACTCCACATTCAGAAGATTTTCCTTCTTACATCAGTTGTTTAGATTTTTTTTTCCCCTAGAAGAGTCCCAAGAATTTCCCCCATTCCAAGACCACACTGAATTGGACAATGACCTCCCTATGTACAAAAGTGAGAAAAAAAATTCTAAAGCAAACAAACTCAAGGGAAAAAGATGTTATTCTTCCTAAAACATGGAAGGGCATCTCAGCTTTAAGATCTCAAGCACTGTCAGCAAGTGCAGCTAAAGACAGGCTCATTGTACAGTGGAAAGCGCAATATCCTCTCTTCATTTCTTGAAGGGTGTCCACCCTCAAACATCACACCACAGCCTCTCTTAAGCATTATTCATCTCATGTTATCATAGCTGCCAACATCTCCAAGTACAGCCTGCAGAAACACGTTTAAACAGATAAAATTCAAATGCCTCTCCCTGCACAGAGACTGTGAGGCCACCTGTTTTCAGGGCAATACAACAAAGTACATCCCCTCCTCTTCCTACTCATGCTATGCACAGCTCAGCTCATCCAGCTTGTAGCAAACCCTATGTATTCTCCAGACTACAGAGCCAGAACAGCCTGCAGTAAAACATCCATGATCAGTCCCCTCACTGAGCACTCATGGCAAGGCTCACAACCTTCCCCTTTCGCAAGCTCACGCCCCACCAGCATGGCCCAAACCATCCCTGTGGAGCAGCTGCTAGCCCAACATAGCCTGATGTCTCCCACAGAAATAAAAGCAAACCAGAGTTAGGAAACACATTGCAAAATCCAGCCCTAGTCCACACAAGTGCAGCTGATCTCCTCCAGCATGCTCTGGTCACTTCACATCTTATGAAAAGCACACACAGGTTCTGTGCAGTACAATCAAGTCTGTATGTCCTGAGCACTCCGAGGAATATAAATGCTTCCAGTTCACTACCCTGCAGCCCTGCAAGTGGAAAGTTGTTCTCTACTTGATGCAGTCGCTTTGATGTGGATAGGTAGGCTCTGTGTGTTAGAGGACTCCGTGCTGTTCACTTGGCAGTTTGGGACTCTCCATCTTTATTTTGTGATTCTGCAGGGATATTCTCCTTTCCCTTCTCAGCACTTTAAATTGAATATACAATGTGCTTCAGAAAGGCTGCTGCCACTAGCATGGCTGCAAGCTCAGTCCCAAAGGACTTCAAATGCCTCCAGCACAACCCAGATTTAACTTAAAATAATTGTAATATAAAATAGCCTCTTCACATGTGCTGAGGGAGAGGAGAGAAAAATTAAACTGAGAGGGGCAACCCTACAGCAAGGCTCTGAAATCCCCAAACAGCACCAGAAACTCAACAAGCAAGTACAACACCTGTCCCAGAGCAGCAGAGTTGCCAGACACCTTCCCCACTTCCAGACAGCCACCTGCATCCCCAGGCAAGTTCTGTGTGACCCTCTACCAAGAGGCAGTATTGAAAATTCTGTATTCTCCCCTGGAAGTGTCTCTTAGCAGTGCTGCAGGCAGGAACATGCTTTCAGCTCACACACCTCACGCTGGTAGAGGGGCTAAAATTTAGAGGGGATTCTTGGTCACCCAGCCCAACTCCCACTAACTGCAGACGCTCCCCCTGTATAATGTCTTTCATAAACTCTGACTAAGCTTCATTTTAGGGCAGCTAAACCATCTCTACTTTTCCCTGGGGAGGCTGCTGTCAAATGTAATTTTTCTGGTAGTTTGGAACCATCTTTTAAAAGTAATGAAATCCTCTGTGGATGAAGTTTAACAGTGAAACTGGTGAAAATGAAACAAATGTGCTTTACTCTCATCTATGTACAAACTTAGAAGCATCCCTGCAGAAGCCTGACAGCCTTTTAACATGAGGTGGCCTCCAGTTTTTGGTGCAGAAGCTCTGGAGTACAAGTTGCAGCAAAGCTTCTGACAGCCACATTCCTCCCCACTCTGTAAGGAATCCATGCTACAGAGAGCAGACCTGGAGGGCAAGACACTTCAGAAATAATTTTTCTATCAGGCCCAGAGCCTGCCTCTTTTGTTCAGCCCACCGAGCAGTTATCTCCTCACCATGCTGCTTGAGCCTGTGCTCCTGCTGGCATCAGCTCCACTGCTTCATAGGTAAAGCTCCCAGTTGCTCCGGGGGAACTTTCCATCCCTAGGGAGAAGTCACTGCTCAGGCTTGTGGTGCTGCCTCGGTCTTTTTGCTCTAGAGAAAAGAAAACAGAGCTACCTGAAGACCAGCTTGGTCTCACTCACTTTCTTTCCCTTTACGCAATACACTTCCCTGTGCCCTCTGTTCTTGCGAGGCCCCAAAGGCAGCACACCCATTTGGGGTCACCCTGAAGCTGGGAACCCAAGCCCACAAGCAATGAACCATTACCAGCACCCAGGGGCACTGATGCTTGACAGCAGCACTCACTGAGCATGCAGATCTCTTCCAGAGTGAAGCCAGGTGGCAAACTCTTCCTTCTGGGGAAGGAAAGACAAAGCTACCTCAGGCACACTTCAGGGCTGTGTGGAGGCTGGCCATAGCCAGGTCTCTGTCACATACAGCAGATCAGAACAGTGGGGAATTAGCTATGTAGGGGCAGAGGGGAGGGGATGGGCCAGTGTGCACTGACTCCTAACAGTCCCAACCCAAACCCGCTATGCTTTGAGAAGGTGGCAACAGGCAACACCGCACATAATATGCTTATTCAGAGCATCCAGGGTTGGCTTTGCTTCTTTCTGTCCCTCCTGAAATAAGAAGGGTTTATGCTGGGCAGTCTGTTAAAAACCAGCCACCCCTCTGTCCCCACCAGTGCCTGGTGGTGCTTTCTGTGCAGCCTGCTTGAGCCAGAGCACACATCTCTGGGTTCATCCCTGCTAAAGCAGCCACAGACAGTCATTAAGCAGAGAGCACATTTCAGCATGGACAGTTTTTCAGAGCACAACGTGGCACCTCACAAGCCTCGGCCCCGTTTTGCAGCCTTCAGAGTGCAGAATAAATTAAAGAAAACTGGGCCAGGACACCAGGGCTTCCATCTCCCCAAAGAAGCAGCACTAACAAGCTCCCTGGCTCTGTAGCCCATGCTGCAGCAAGCACAGGCTCCTTACCTCTGTGACTTCAGAGCAGAGAAATCCTCAGAGGTGATGTGCTTCAGAAAATTGAAGCAGAAAAAGAAAATCTGAGCAAAGAGAAAGAGAAGAGCGGTTCAGGAATGAACCCGAGGCTCCATGCAGCCTATTATCTTGGTGAGGAGGTGCTGGCAGGAAAGAGAGCAAAAAATCTGCAGCTACCAGCCTCCAGTGTGCCATGGGCTGCCACTATCCCATCTTGGGCCTTCTCTTCCATGTTAAACTGCCCCTCTGCTCCCTGCCACAGGGAGGCCCACAAAAGAAGGTGAACATGTCTCCTTCTCAATGCCTTGCACATATGCTGCAAGTCCACAGCAGGTCCTTATGCCATCGGAGCAGAATGCAACAGAGATGGAAGCAGCTGCTTATACACCCAGGTAAGCAGCAAACCCAGCAGGACTTGCAGGGTTAGAGCCACATGCTCCACCTCAGCAGCAGACCTGTACCACATCTGGAAGCCCGAGGTACCTACAGCATTTGCGGCCTCAAGCTCGTGCCCTGCCACACCCCAGTCTGATCTGCATCATTCACCCCACTGTGCCTCTGCCACACCACCCACCCGTGCAGAGCTGTGTCCTTCTCCTGGGAGAAGTGGGGAGCAGGGAGTGCCAGAGGCAGCCAGGCACCCCCTCCCTCTCCTGCTGCAGCTACTGACTCCACCCATGACCAAGCAGGCACCAGAGCAGAGCTGCCAGGCTTGAACTCCAGGAAGGAAGGAATAGGAGAAATGATACTAAAACAGGGATTCTGTACCCCTGAAAGATGGAAAATAGGCCAGGATCCTGCCTCTGCTCTTTGAAGGCAGAAGATTCCTTAGTAAAGTGAGAGTCTGAGGAGCAGGGGAATAGCAACAGGGTTAGACACACACCCCATCTTCTTCTATTCAGAAATGATATCGCATTATACTGCAACTATAGTCAGAGCAATCTTTTTTTGCTGCTAAACAGTGAAAGATTTTGAAGATAATTAGTTCCACTAATTTTAAGTGCATCCCAGACCCGTATGTGCACCAACAGACACATCCCACCAAAATCACACACTGGAACTAACACAAGCTGCTCCATGAGCCTGTGATGACATGCAAGCCACATGCAGCTGCAGCACCCAGGCAGGAGGGCTGGCACTCAGGACAAGCACACAAGACTATCCAGCTTTATTTTCAAGGAGTCACACACCTTAAGCGTCCCTCTCACTGCTGAGCTGAACAGCAAGTCCTAGCACCCTCTGATGTGGGGCCTGACCACTAATGGCACAGGAGGGAAACTGCCAGGAGTGACACTCCCCAACAAAACTGTAGCCTGAGATAGAAGCAACCCCACAACTTTTGCATCAGAAAATGACAGGGCAGGGCTCTTACCTCATATTTCCAGCACCTGAACAACCTTTTTAGAGCCTGGCCACATCACTGATACTAGCAAGAGCAGGCAGTGAATGCTGCTACCTTCAACAGGTATCCTGAGAACACAAAGCAGTGCTCAGCCACTGCCCCAGACCCAACACTCACCTCTTCTCCTTTACTGAGTCGATCGACTAACATGTGCCTGGAAAAAGAGCAAGGGAAGCTCAGTCACATGCCAGAATCAGCAGAAGAGTACAAGCTGTCAAGAACAGCCAGATGCCTCAGCCCTCAGGTAAAAAAAGGCATCAGCCCTTCTTCTCCCAGCTCATTGGGAGCTGCTCAAACATCAACCTTTGTCTGTGAACAAACATCAAAGATGACCCCTCAAGGCTTCTCCCCTGTTGCACAGGGATGCACATGCAAGTAAAACTTATCATTCCTACCCAAAGAGAAACCAGTCATAGGCCACTGTCAGGTAGAGAATCTCAGATGGCTCCAGGGATGTGTGGATCAGCCCATCCTGCAAAGCAAACAACACAGCCTTCACACAGCAGCCCTGGGGACTGGAACTTGGGAATTCACGATTTACTGAAAACTGTCACGGTGATCCAGGGCACCCATCTTCCTCTACCTGCCTGTGATGGCACGTCTGAAGGAACATTAGGAACATTAACAGCTCTACCACCACTTCCTGGTGACAGTCACTCCCCCTCCAAGCAATCAGCCCCTGAAGCAGAGGAGGTCAGCCAGGTACTCACAGCCCATAAGGAGAGGCGCAATAAGGAGATGAAGAGAGGTGTTCGATCCCAGCCGGATATACAGTGCACCAGGAGCCCGCTGTCATCTGTTCCAGGCAGGGGTAGGAAGGAGAAAGGGAAAAAAAAAGGATGTTGCAATGAGAGCAATGACTTCTTCATGGCAGATCTGTAGAGACAAGCTACTCTCTGTCCCCAGAGCCCAGGCTCAACAGCAGAGCTCAGCCAGAACATTCTGTCTTAAATACAGCAGCCAACAAATTGCTCAGTGTCCTGGGTTGTCAGCAGCACCAGCTGATGTGCTGTCCTGGTCCTGACAGCTGCTCAGGACACGGAGTCATTAGGTATGAACATCACTTTACTACCCCGAACACACACCTACCCAGCTGCAACCCACTAACACAATCTGTTTCTACATTGGTGAGAAAACAGCTCCAACTGAACATTCTTTCAGTCTCACTAACCTTCCCACTGCACATTGAGCAAAGGCACACACAAGGCACAAATCCTACACCCTACAGAAAACGTGCAGTGTGTCCCAACACAGCTACTGCAGGAGAGTATAGCTGGCCATGCTGTCAGAGCCAGCCGCAGCTCCATCCATCAGGGCTAGGTCACAGTGCCCAGAGGGAATGGGATGCCACACAGGGCAACAGACACTCTTCAAAGAGTTGGCGTATCTGTGATGAAAGGGAGTGGAAGGAGCTCTTAAACAGGCACCAAATGACATCCTGTGCTGGGGAGACAAAACACAGGTAACCAACAACACAAGAGCAAGAGTCAAAAAGGAAAGAAACAATGTTTCTTCTCTCCAGGTTTAAAGTAGTAAAACAATAGGCTAAGTTCTCAGATATCCCTTCAGGTTCAGGAAGAAAGGGTTTTCAAGGAATCAGCAAGTCCCTCTAAGAGGGGAGCTAGAGTTCTGAGATGGTAGGACCGTCACTATCTTGAAGGGAGAGAATTAAAAGTGACTTCTGTACTGGGAGTTGATCCACAGTGGCACTAATACCATCAGCTGTTCTTCCAGGGACAGTGACTGCTCAGTTACACTGCTGGGAGCAAGGTGTTTGCCTTACCATCACTATTGATAATGGAGATCAGCAGCTTCAGGTAGTTCTGTGTCTGTTGTACGAGGTCCCAGCTCTGCAGAAAGAGGAATGTTGATGGTAAGGGTCTGCCCATAGCAAAAGGCTGCTCTGCAGTTCAGAGCTGCTCTATCCGGAACAGCAGCAAAGCAGAAATAACGATGTGACTGTTCCTCAAAGTGAGAGACTTCCCCTTTGTATCCTTCTCCTCATCCTCTGCAAAGGCACTCTGGGACAAGACACTAGGTAGGTAAATAAAACAATAAAAGACCATCTCTACTGTCTTCCTGGCTGGCAGAGGAGCTGCTTTGTCTGCAGCCCCAAAGCTCCAAGCAGTCCCTGCTCAGAGCACTGACCCACTTCTGCACACGTGCACTTTACCAAGCAGCTGAGCCACATTCCAGCCATGTGTGCAATGCCAGCAGCACAATGGGATGTGCAGACTAAGGCCAGCGGCCTGTGTGAACTCAAGCACTTTGCTCAAAACTCTGTGGTCCTTGAAAATGTCCCCAGCAGGCCGCTGGCAGAGGGCTGACCCTCACCCATGCTCCAGACAGGCACTGGACTTCTGCAGTGACCCTCAAGTAGCAGCAGAACTACAGAAGAGCTCTGGACTCAGAGAACTCCAGCACTACGTGACATACAGGTGAAAAACATCAGAACAAGCCCAAGCTTGTCACTTGACCACCACGTCACAAGAAGATGCAGGGAATTTCAGTGGTTTGATCAGAATCAGAAGTAGCTCAAGGGAAATAAGATAGCATTGGCAAGGAAAAAGCAGAGTGGGACACATTTAACGGCAGAAGTGTTAGTGGTGTAAGCGACATGTGACCACAAGCAACAGAACCCTCGCTGTGTGCTTGTATGTGTGCACATCTGTGTGTAACTACACTGAAGACTAGTGTCAGACAAAGAACATATTGCTCAGCCGTGAAACCTGCAGAGCCACAAAAGAGTAGGGAAACAGGGAACACAGTCAGCCTGCAGCAGAAAACCACATTAATTACAAAATCTTTTATCTGCCCAATTCAATCCATCTTCTGCTTATTTTAGAAAGCATCATCCAATTATCCAGTCTGATCTCTCTATGCCACGAATGAGAAAGTTTTCTTCAGTTGCCCCAAGTCCAGCCTGAAGCTTGCACTTGGAAACATCTTTGCCCAGAAAAGCATCTCAAATACGGGTGACAGCTCATTAGTCCTTTGGCAACATGTTCCAGCAGACTATCCACAAAAATAACATGCAAGATTGCTTTTCCATATCTGAAGGCCTGATTTCAGATGCAGATATTGCTTCCTGTGCAGCTCTTCTTCCCCAGATTGAAGTGTGCTTTAGAATCAGTATTTTCTCCTTACAAAAGTACTTACACATTAATCAAGTCAACCCTCCATCACCTTAGTGATTAGCTAAACAGACTGAGAACTCTAGTTTTGAGTGAAGCATGTTCTCCAGTCCTCAAATTATTTCTGCATCTATTTATTACACCCTCTTCAACTTTTAATATCCTTTTAAAAATACTGGATGCTCAGTATTCTAGTGAACAAGTTTCTAGCCATACACAAGCTGTAGTTCTATTAGTTCTGCTTCAACTTTTCTGTGATTCCACTTATGCTGGCACTTGAACAGTATTTACATCACTGACAACAAACACTGGCCCAGCACAGGGAGCTCTGCTGGTTCTGCGGTGCTTCCAGCCACAAGGCACAGTAACGTGACATGCTCCAGCACAGTCAATCCCCACAAAACCTGGTAGGTCCACGGACGTGTGAAATGGAGCACACTAATCTGTAGAATAGGGTGATACTCCCTGGTGTGAACAAAGGTAAACTTCGAAGCTTGAGCAAACAGAAGAGTTCAATTACTGTTTGCTATGCTGTCAGCAATAAGCAGCGGACACCTGCCATGGTCGGTTATGATTCTCTACTCCTCTCTCATAGGAAGTTACCTTGCATAGCCATGAAGAAGGTGCCCAGTCCCTCGGCTCTGCTCACAGAGGAGAAGGCTGACCTCTCTCAAGACTCCCCACAGCCAAGGAAGTCTGCCCAGGACAGGCCCATGTTGAGCTGAGACTGAGAACACATAATACTGCTTTCTGTTTCCTGTCTTGTTCCTTACCTTTGTTAGCAACCCATCTCCCTAATGGATTGCAAATTTTCGAAAGCTACAGAAAAAGGTTTGACTTTAGAGTCAGCTGCCTCAGGGCACAGCAAGCCATGGAGCTTTTGGGTACAGGATTTCCACTGCTGTTCTGAACTGTCAAGCAGCCTTACCCCCACTGGGATGGTATGAAGTGAGCCAGATTACAGCAGTAGGAGCAAGTCAGACTTCAAATCTCTCCTGATCCTTCCTGAATACATCCCTGACCTCCCACAGAGACATCCACTTTGCTCACCTGGTACTCGCTCCAATCAATATTCAGAGATTGGGTCAGAGAGACTGGGATACTTAACGGAGCATCTACATAGTCCTGTAAAAAAACAAAAACAGTTGGTCAGAGAAAAGTCATGACTTGAAGCAACTGAGTTCCAGAAAAAAATCAAGACAACAAATGCTAAATGGTGCATTACAAAAAAACCCAAAAAACCACAACATCTCAGCAAAGTTATCTGTGGATGCAAAATCCTGAAGTTGTAAGAATAACTCAGACTCTTGGAAGGACTAATGGACAAGAGGAGCTTTTATGTGCTCCCAACAGTGAAAGCTGGGCATATTAGTCTCTGAATTTCTGTAGGACTGCCCCACTCAACCACCCCCTCAGCAGGAGACAGAATATGAAGAAAGAATTGAGAACCAAGACTATCAATGAGATCAGAATTCAAAACTGGGAGCATACCTTCCATGAGAGGTCAAGCATCCTAGACTTCAGGATAATGATTCATTTATTTTACACATGAATTTTACAATCAATAATTTAGTACATTCCCTATCTGTTTTGTTTGTCCTGTTGATTTCCTCCTTGTGATCAGAAATAGGCACATGACATACACACCATCACTGAGGAACTGGGAGGCAAGACTTAGGCCCAGTAAAACACACAGCTCTCCATTTTGTAACATCCATGTACCTGTTTCCAGTTAAATATGAGACCTTCAGCTGTATAATCCCGGTCTTTGTAGTCCTTAAAAAATTCACAGCCTGCAAGAAAAAGAGATCATGAACAACAATTCAGCTAACTGGTACCTAACAAGTGAAGTGCCCTGTGGGACTAGGAGTGCTGGCAGCCCCAGGCTCCAGAAATCCAAACCAATCAAATCTGCTGCCTGTGGGAAGAGAAGAGCAGTAATCCTCAGTACACTGTGCAGCATGGCCTCCAGCAACAACAGCCCAAGGCACTTAGCAGTACAGACACTCACACAGCAAAGGGCAAACTCCAAACACAGCAAATGGGGAGCTTGAGGGACTGATTTCATTTTTTCCTGAACAAGAGGTTTCAGCAAGGAGCTACGTTTTGCAGGGCCATGGACTTTTGCACAGATCTAAGGCATCAGCTTGACATGCTGAATGAGAAGGAACCACTAAAAGAAGGCGTTGGCAGAGCCCTAGGGAAAGCCAACTTTCACAGGGCATCTGCTGTAGGTAACAGGAAATGGCTCTGTTAGAGGTGGCTGTGATTTCTCTCACATTTAAGTCTTCTTTTCCAAACATGGGATTTACCCCATCTGAAGGAAGCGGGTATATAACCACTTCCAAGCTTTCCCCCAAGTCCTCCCCTCCTGAAATGTGTCCTTTGGCTTGGCCCTTCTCAAACAACTACTTGAAGATATCTCTGCTGCAAGCCGCAGTCACTTAGTCACAGCTGAGCAGCATCATTAGCACTGCGGCTGCCTGCAGGCTGCACAAAACACCTCTCCCAACGTGCTGTGCACACCTCAGCAGTGCCACAGTGCCCACACTACCCAGACACTCCTGTGCCAGGCACAGAACATGGAGAGAGGTTCCCACCCTGCAAATCACAAGTAACTTCAATGGAAAAAAAAACCAAGAAAAGAATCTTTTTGCAAGGATAGGACTAATCCTCAAATATGCAGTCAGGACACAACCTGTCAGTTGAGATTTAACTCCAATTAAACAACAACTTCATGCAAAGAACGGGGATTATGGCATAAGTGTTGGCATCCACGAATACCAAACGCTTCTACAGACACCCCATTTTAACCCAGGTCTTTCACTCCAGACAATTCTTACTCCTCACTTGGTAAAATCTGTCTGGATGGCTGAGCCCAAAGAGTGGTGGTGAATGGAGTTAAATCCAGTTGGTGTCTGGTCCCCAGGTTTTGTGGTGTTCCCCAGGGCTCAGTATTGGGGCCAGGCTTGTTTAATATCTTTATTGATGATCTGGACGAGGGGATCAAGTGCACCTTCAGCAAGGAGTGGAGTCACCAGCCTTGGAGGTATTTAAAAGACAGGCAGATGTAGCACTCGGGGACATGGTTTAGTGGGGGACTGGGCAGTGTTGAGTTAATGACTGGACTCAATGATCTTGAAGGTCTTCTACAACTAAAACAATTCTGTGACTCTGTTTGGACACTGTCTTGCTCACCTAAGGTGACAGGATCTCAGAATAACTTCAGAAACAAATTGCAAACAAAAATTCTTTCAATGCAACCCTGGAAACATCAGTAAGAATGTAACATGGCATTTGGCCTGTCACTAGAGGGGTTGCTGATCCTTAGATGTGTATGCCTTAGATTTAACAGAATGACAGCATTCCCCCATGGACCAGCACTGCTGAAATCAGGCAACATCTGCAGGGAGTGTTTGCAGTTTTACCTCTAGCATGGCAGTGAAGAGCTGCTAAAAGAAAGCAGCTGTCCCAGAGGGCAGAAAACAAAGGACCATCACTGAATATTGCTTACCATATGCAGATCCCCATACAGAAACAACTCTGCAGCTTAACTCTATAGACTCACTTTCTCTTCATTCCTTACAGCCCTTCAGAAGACCTGTGTACAGTCTTTCTCACGTTCCAAGCCTGATGATGCGTGCAGCAGCAACATGGATCTGTGCTAGGTACTACAGAAACCACTAATACTCTTATTTCTGTACACTTTGGCAACCTGCGTGGCAAACTCGATAGAAATCTCCATGTAGTTTCTCTGAATTGTCACTAATTTCTGTATATAAGGAAATACACCTTTAAAAACATGTTTAAGAGCAAAAACTAACAATCAAGGAGAAGTCTGTGTCTGGATCATCCACCACAGTTTTGCTGGGTTTTGTTTTTTTCTCCTCTCCCTTTCTTTGTGCACTAGGGAGAAAGAAGAGTCTGCAGACAGACCTCAAGCACAGCAGCCTCGTATCTGATCCTGTCGCCAAGCCTGACATCAGCAGGCAGGCAGGAATATTCAGTTCATCTGTAAAGAGTGCAAGTGACCCAGCAGTGGTTGCTAGGCACAGGGATGGATATAGCCAGGGAGACATGCTGCAAAGGACTGCCTCTGTTGTACATTGCAGGCTCAGGTGAACTGTTCTGCAACCACTGAGGATTTCTTACAGTGGAGCTCTGGAACACTAGACTAGAAATTACCCTTAAGAATTGGGTTTTTACATAACAGAGAACAAGATATATATTTTGCATCAAGTGGTAGTTTGGAGTTACAGAGATGTCAAAGGCCATCTTAACCAGCTCCACCTCTGGGACTTTTCCTCCGTGCTTGAATTAATAAGGACTGCTGAGAAATTATTTTGCCACCTCAAAGAGTGCCTAATGCTGACTCACACTGCCAGAGCATCCAGGTTCATTGCACTGTTCTCAGTTTAAGAGTTTTTCTCCAGAGGGAGCACAGGAAACATTCAGCAAGTCACAGTTATTTACATATACACACACAGAGTTATTTCCCTGTCCTCAGAAACAGATTGTCACCTGTCCCTTGGGAGTCCCTCTGGACATCATTCCTGTACCTGGATATGGGATGGAGAGAAGTGTGAAATCAGCATAACGTTGAGCTTTGTCCACCTTCTCAGAAGACGTCACACTGCACAGGACAAGAGGAGAACAGCAGATATTTACAGAGTGTTTTCCACACAGACACCAGCACCCAAAAAGCTATTTGTTGTATCTCCCTGCGCTATGACTTGACTCAGTAGTGAGCAGGGGCAGAAATTACTCAAGACATCCACATAAATAGGTACAGCCCACAATCACTAAAACTCTTCTCTGAGACAAGAAGGAGAAACATCTCTCTCTGTTCCTATACAAAAGCAGAGAACTCCTTTGCTGTCTCCCTTCTGAAGGGGTGACTGTTTCATTACTATAACCTCTACAGGGAAAAGCTACTCAGACTGCAGAAGACAGATGAAAGCAGCTATGTTGCCCATTGATAAAGAGTTTTCTGTGGCCTAAAACCTTGGTGTTTTCTTTACAGCATCAACTAACCTACCCTGCTGTAGAACTCTTCCAGGGACTGCTCCCAGGATGCTGAGTGCATGCCTGACAGCAATTCACATGTAAGGGCTACACTAGCTGCAAACCAAAGCCTGCCCAAAACCAAATGAACCCAGACTCACTTCAAGCCAAATTTCACCTTCTTGTTTTCCACCATCAGGTCACAGATATATCGGACAGATAGGTATCGAAGCAGCTTGATGTCGTGCCCTCTGACCTTGTCAAACAGCTGGGAATCTGCATTTCTGCAAGACAGAACAAGGCAAAGCAAGGTGTGCATGGAAGACTGACCAAGTTGAGTCTGATTCTCCCCAGTTGAGCCACAGTTCTTCCTTGAACCACTTCTAGGCATAAGCAGCACAGCACAAGCCTTGTCTCCGCAGGTCTGAGTCAGACTCTACAAAGAACCAACATTTCAAGTATGTGCTCATGGTTCCTTCCCACATCTCACTCCATTCTGCAACAAACATGTAAGATACAACACAATTTCTACAGCCCGGAGATGTACTTTTTGATGAAGTAAACACATCTGTGCTCTTCAAATACCTTTTTTAATGGCTCTACATATTCCTGTCTCCAGCCCTTCCCTCTGGCAATACATTAGCAGGCTTCAGCTATGCTAGGTTCAGCCAGCCATTAATATTCAAGACTCTTTTCCAAAAGCAAGGAAAGTAAGACCCTGAGCCTGGTGATGGGTCTCAAGCCTATGCCCAATACCCAAACTAGAAAAATGCATAACTGAGTGGCTGAGCCAGTCAGCTTATGTCCAGACTCCCTTTTCCTCATCACAGTGATGCATACAAACCTAAGTGCAGAGTCTTCCTCAGAAATGTCTTCTGCATCTGCCCAAGCATCATCAGAACCTCCTGCAAGAAAGGCATTAAGAACTGAAGCTTTTGTAAACCAACTCAATCCCCAATCTGACATGTACACACACAAGAAGGTCATGGTTTGGTGCCTTCTCTTCACACCTAAATGTAGCTCCCCACATTTCCTCTTCCTGAAAAGCTCGTTTTCTAATGTATCCCACTCTTTCCTTATCATTGTGAAGTACCTGGGCATGTCAAACCCATGACTGACAGCCAGAGGACACCTCAAAAGTGGTATGCAGTGCATTTTTAAGCCAAGCTTCAGCTCCCACACTACAGGCACCCACTACTCCCCTTAAGAGCTTTCCCTGGAGTCCAGTATATCTCACCATTAGCAGCATTTGATTCCCAATGATTAGTCAAGCAACAGCAAGTTCTAATCCTCTGTCCTCCATTATTCCCATCCCCCGTGTTTGGGAATTGGTACCCTGAATCCTTTGGGATGCCTTTATTTGCCTACATGTTTCCTGTAACTCACTCTTCAGCCTCAAGTTCTTTTGTCACTGGTTCTTATAGGCTGTGGCACTGTCGTGTAGCACAGTGCTTGGAAACAGGACACGAGGTTTCAGTCTTTGCTCTGTTACGCTAAGCCTAATACAAGCAGCCTCTCCTAGAGCTCTCACTGGTCTTGGGAAGAGCTTGGCCTCGTGTGTAGGTCTCTGTCCCAGTACTGACCAGCCTTACTAGGCAGACAGTGACAAATGGCTCCTCACTCACCAGAGAAGATATAGTTGTAGCCAGTGCGCCCATAGAGCTCTCCCCAGCCGGCCAGTGTTGCTGATCTGCAAATATGCTGGAAGAAGATTTTTTTATTAATCACACAGGCTCCAGGAGTCTTTCCCTTATCAAGCCTTTTTGCTGTCAGGTTACACAGAAAGGGTTGGTACCTACAGCTATCACCTCTCAGCAGTATGCCCTGCAACCCTGGTCCAGATTGGGTTCTCCAAACACAGCAAACTACCAACTGCCTTTATCTGTAGCTAGTTTATAAATTACATTTTCATCTCCAGTTCTCCAACGCACTAATACAGTTCCTGCCAAGTTAGCAACACATGCTCTGTTAATACCCTGCTTCAGCCTTATTTCCACATTCCTCTGGATGAGATTATGGATGGTCCCAAGACAACTCTGAGCAATTCACTCCTGCAGAAAAAGGTCAGCAGATGCAGCCCACGATGGCTTCAGTCAAGCTAGATTAAAATTGTCACAGGTATGATTTTGCTATTCATACAGTGTTTCTAAATTCAACTAAGAAAACTGAATTAAGCTGCTTAAATTCTAAATGAGACTATTCCTACAGGGCTTCAACACAGTTTAAGTAATTCGCATAAAAATGAATCTAATTTCACTTTCTTACAGATCCCCTTGAAGACAAACCCACACATTTATAGGACCATTTATGCAATCTTGCCTCCCCAGGGAACAGACAAAGGAAACTTCTCTGGAGAGAGAAAAGTTATTCAAAGGGAGCTGCTGGGAAGAGTAGGGACAAACAGGGACAATAATTATCTTTCCCTGAAACACCAAATATCTTTAGCACTTCAGAAGGCACATACATAGGAGCAAAAAAAAGAAAAGTTAGCTCTTTGGTGCAAGGCTCATGACTTGGTGGGGGAGAACAGCCTGAAGACAACGTATGCAGCCTGGACAGCTAATGCTACCCGCTCCTACAGGCTGCCTGCTTGTACCTAAGCACAGATTTTTGCAACATTTGGAAAAGTGACAAGTGACTGAAGACATGGCTGCACAGTTCAAATGGCAGACAGAAAAGTAATTTTCTCAGTAAAGACAGGTAACCCATGAAGCTTTACCTTTCCCTTGTACAGAATGACTGGGCAAACAAAGCGTCCTCTACACCTGGCCATCTTACTCCGGTTGATGAGGTCCTGCAGTTTGCCAACCTGCACAGTGCTCTCAAACCTAGTGGGCAGAGATTCAGGTCAGTATACAGAGCATCTTCTCACACGTCTTTCAGCAAAGCTGCAACAGAAACTCTGGGCTGCAATTCCACCTCTTTCCCTGGAAGCCAACTCTGAAATTGGTAAGCATGAAAACATCTCTTTGAGAATTGCTTCTGCTGCTGTACAACACATTTGGACACTTTTCTGTCTCCTTTTCTTTATTTTGAAACACCAGTGCACAGTACATGAAAGCAGCATCAGGACCTGGCAATATGAGCACCATCAGTAGGGTCTGCCACAGACTAACACATGGATTACGAGGGAAGGACAGCCAGTGTCTACAAAAATACATGTTCTCTTTTCCTCCCCATCACCTTTCCACCAAAAGGCAGCTCAGCACTACCCTCACAGTGAATTCACTATCAGAGTCATAGTTTTGCAAGAAAAAAAGAAATATAATAGAAAATGAAATCTTGAACACTTAATGAACCTCAAGCATTTGTGTTGCCAAGTAATTAAAAAACTAAATCAGCTAGTGGGTTGAGCAGGGTACTTAGATTAATGCATCTGCATAACTACATTTTGTTTGGTTTTCTTGTTGAAGTCAAAATAGAATTGTGTTTCATGCTGGGAGACATTTTGGAAACATGTTAAAATTGCTCCAGCTTGTCCAAGTACCAGTCCACATTTGACAGGAATCCAAACTAACTTCTGAAGTACACAGACCTTCAGGAAGAACCGTCAGTGCAGAGAGGACTAGAGTTGGAATTAGAGAAGCATCCAGAGTGATATATTAGAAACCAGGTGAAGTCTGGACATACAAAACTGCATGGCTATGCACCTGGAGATGATTAACAAGAATTTCCAGTTAGCTCTTTCCAGTAATGGAGCTCAGTAGAAGAGCCAGATGAACTGTGTGATCTCTGGATGCCAATACATTATCAACATGATAAATCTGAAAAAGGGGAAAAATAAGATCATGGGAAATTCCCTAGAGAGATGTAGAAGTACCAGCATTACTGTGCAGAGCACAGGCTCTCAGCTGAGATAAAGCACCTGATTCTAGTGACCCACCCCTGCCTGAAAAGGCACAGGAAGATCAGTAGGATGGCCAAGGGACAGTCTATGCTGCAAGAGAAACCACCAGGGTCTGATGGGAAGAGCAGATGAAGACGAGCAGATGCACAGCAATATGTGCAACAGGGTGAAGGAGAGGACAACAGAGGAGCAGGAGGAGAACTCAGATGCAAAGGACAACACTGGCCTAAGAGCAAATTAATATCTTTACAATGGAAGTTAAAGAAAATTGCTAAACTTCAGAATCACTGAGAGTGTGGAGCAATGTACCAGCAGCTGCCATTCTGTGAAGGATTAAAAAAATTAATCTATTATTAAAATGGAAATGGATCTGTTTATGGAAAATATTATACAAGGTGGTGCCAGTAGAAGCAGAGAAACAGAAAACAAGACTCTCAAATCCCTTTTTTTTTTTTTTAAAAAAAGAAGGATTAGGTTCTCAGAATTCATAGTGGGGGTTTAAGTTTTTTTGTGTTTTCCTGCATATACAATTTGCTGTCCAGCTCCAAAGATCTTTGACATATACCAGAATTTAAAGAACAAAAACCCAAGCTAATCTTCTTTAAACAATGCAAACATGAGGGTGCTAATTGGGAAGACAGGAAAATGTGAGCAAGTGTGAGAAGACACGCCTTTGTGTATAATTCTCAACACCAAATATTCTGAAACTCAAAAGATTCTGATGCACAGATTTGGTTGTGGTGCTGTTTTTAAACGAATGCACACAATTAAGAGATATATCCTGCACTCTGCTGCAGTTCCATTTACATTTCCTTTGCAAAAGCAAATATGGAGGGAAACAAGAACTTAAATATGGTGTTACCAAAATAGCTCCATGGCATCGCTTCCAAGTCCAGAAGATGAGGTTCAGCAAGAATGAAATGTCTGAAAGATCAGAAATTCTAAGGGAAGCATCTCTCCAGGAGCTGAGACAAGACAACAGGTTTCACTCACTGCACTTCCCTGGAGAGGTTTCTGCAGCACCTGGGAATGAGACTGAGCAGCTTGGCAGGAGCCCAGGACTCAGAGTGAGCGGGAAGCCCGGCACCCACTGGGGACATGGAAAGATAAGCCCCTCTCCCAGGCACATCACGCCTATTCCTTGGTAAGCCTGCACACCTACTGGAGAGACCTGCTCTGCCATCAGTCATGGCTGTGCTACAAATAAGGCTCTCAGATCTTCTCATCTCAATAACCACCCTCAGTAATTCAAGGGATGAACATGAGCTAGAGGTGAACATGGTAAACAAACAGTCATACTAAGACTCCTGCAGCAAGGGGGAAAGCTGCTCTGAAGAACAGGTGTAATGCTTTTACAGGAACTAGTGATTAAATGCAGCATAAATCGGAGTAAAATCTACAGAAAAAGGTTCAAAACACACAGAATTCCTCCTGCACCTGCCTGGATTTCAGAGTACTGTTAGCAAACTGATCAAGCAACATCCTTTCTTCCCCCAGCTGCCCAGCCACAGAATGAACCGATTTGGGTTAAAAATATTCATTTTTTGCTGTTTCCCCACATGGTTCCAGAAGCAGCTGTATTGGCAGAAACGATGGCACAGCACAGAGTTTGCACATCTGAAAACTGCTTCCAAAGCACCTCAGTATTCTCAGAGGTGTGAAGCTTCAAGAAGATCTTACCAGCTGATTAAAAACATTACAAAGATAAAACCAGAAGCATTCAAGGCCAGGTTGGATAGAGCCCTCAGCAACCTGTCCAGTGGAAGTTGTCCCTGTCCATGCCAGTGGGGTGGTCAGAACTGGGTGATCTTTAAGGTCCCTTCCAACTCAAACCATTCTGTGGTTCCACAAGAAGCAGCCAAAGAGACTCGGTCCTAGATGGAATGTTCTGCTCACTGGAAGAGGTTCTTGCCTTCTGTAACACAAGAGGTGCAATGGTCTCTGTTTCATAATTACTCCATAGGAGTAAAATTATTAAACTGAAACCTGCATTTGTCTAAAAATCGCTTGGCGGCTTTCACAAAAATCATCACCATGAAATCAGGAGAGCAATGATGAAGTGTAGCCTATTTCTGTGACTCTCTTTGGCACAGTAAATCAAAACTTGGAAAGAATCAGTACAAATACAGTTAACTGTCATTGCTGGCTTGCAAAGGTCACAGAAGAAAATGGGGCACCAAGTGTAAGTACTCTTGTTTGTCAGAAAAATTAAGCATCCTTTCCTCTTGCAAGAGCAGGAAAAGCAGAAGCATTCAGTTTCTCTTCCTTAAAGCTTTCCCTAGTTACATTTAACAGCTTCAAACTTCAGTTTCCTGTTTTTTGCAGCAAGGGGGTTAATCTTTTCTAATCTCATCCAACTGTTAGGCAGAAATTCTCCCACCTGACAGTCAGTTGTGGCTGGTTTCCAAAGACCCCCTCCTACAGCACCCAGCCCACGTGCTAGCACGGCAGCTGATGGTTTCCCTTCCTCAGGCAAAGCAGCTGGACCTGTGAGAAGGACTTGTTGCCCTTCCTTTTGAACACATTACTCTTGTCATGGACAGACAGTCAAGACTGCAAAACTGCATTATGTTTTGATAAAAAAAAAAATAAAAACAAGAGGCTGTGGTTGGCGTTGGAAGGAACAGCTCATGCTCAGCCAGAAGTGAGACCAACATGATCCTGAGCTTGTGGGTCAAAGTCCAGAGATGTGCTGGCTCATGTGTGCACCAAACTGAACAAGCATTTCCCGCTAGCTCACTAAACCTCAGCACCCACTGACCTGTTCACCACGGTAGGGACAGGTGAAATAGCCTGGAACCTTGTCTGGAATGACCGAATTATCTATCTAGACTGCCTTGTCTGTCTAATCCCTACCAGACCCCCTGCCCCAAGATGTTTTGCAGACTAAAATTTCCCACATCAGAGGCCTTGCAGCAAGACCACAGGCACTTCATCAAGACAGGGAGAGCATTACACAGGCTCGCTCCCAACCTTGAGCCCTTGGGCAAGCTGCAACACAGTAATCACCAGGAACCAACGCTGTGCTCAGGTTTACTCCAGGGCCATATGCAGCGGAGCTGGCGCTGCCCCGGAGCACCTCGTTTCCTTCACACCCCTCGACTAACAGGCTCAGCTTGGCAGCTTTCACCAAGGCGGCCCAAGAGCCCTGGGAGGAGCCCCATGGGAGCTCGGCAGCCCCGGCAGGCAGCGAGGGGAGTCCCGGGAGCGGCTGACACCACCGGCTATAATTAGCGCAGCGCAGCCCGCAGGGCTTCCCCCGGCCGGCGGGAGCCTCGGAGCGGCAGGCGCGGAAGCTCCCCGGGACAACAACAACTCCGCCGGGCGTCAGCTGCACGGGACGGGACATGGGAGCCTTACGAGTCACGGCTGGCGCCAGCGTCGCGCTCCAGGAGGACGATGTGCCGCGGATAGTGGGCGCAGACCTCGCCGTGCACGTTGGGGATCACGCTGTAGCGATAATCGCGGCCGAAAAGCTCCAGGCACCGCCGCTCGATCCGCTCCACCTGCGCAGAGCCACCGCTCAATGCCCGCCGCGCCGGTCCCCGCTCTCCGCGCCCCTCAGTCCCCGAGTCCCGGTGCTCTCACCTTGGCAGCGGCGGCGCCGCCGCCGTCCTTGGCGCGGTACTGTGCCCGGGAGAACTCCAGCAGCAGCTCGGCCAGGGCGCGGTCCCCGGAGCCCGCCGGGGGGCAGCCGCGGGCCGCCGCCGCCGCCGCCATACCCGCACCGCTCACCGCCGCCTCGGGCCCATCGTCCCGCCTTCTGCTTCCGCCCGCCCTTGACGCGCCCCTTCCGCCCGCTCCCGGCGTCATCGGGGCGCGCCGCGCTCCGCCGCGGGGTACCGGACTCCGCTCCGGCCCCCGGTTTAGCACTGCAGAGAGACGCGACAAACGCTGACAGGCCTCGCCGAGTGGGTCCGACCGTGGCGCTGGCTGGCGTGGCCAAGGCGCTGAAGGAATCCCGAGGCGGGTTTTAGTTAAAGAAGCCCCTCCCAGAGCGTGGTCGCACGCACTGAGCCCGTAGCAGAGGAGCTGCGGGTTGAGCGGTATTGCTGCCCGCAACACGGCTGAGAGCGGCACTGGCTCGTATGCCCAGGCGGTGTCACAGAGCCAGCTCGGGCTGTGTGTGCCCGTGCCCAGCCGGAGGCACACGGCTCCTTGGCTCTTGCAGGGGAACACAATGTGTTTTTCATCGGCATTTGTCTAATTTGCAAATCAGCTGTGGATCTTCACAAGCATTTAATGACAGCCGAGTTCAGCTGCAGCTAACGCGGTGCAGCTCGCTGCCTGAGAATGAAACTGGCCCGAGATGGTTAGGTCTCTGCTGGCTTTGGGAGCAGTGTGAGTCTCACGGGGCGGTGGCAGGATTTCGCAAGGACACCTGCCGGCATACAAGTGCTGACAGCCTGTGTGACACTATTGGCATAGCCATTTACCCCAGCCCAGTCATCCACCACACCTAGCCTGGTTGTGTACCCCAGCCCTGTCACCATACCTGACCTGGCACAGCCGTGTAGCCGGCCTCGCTCTGTCAGAGGTTTCGGGTCGACTCCCACTCTCCCAGAGCGGGCGCAGCCACAGTGGCAGAAACTTACTTGCTCCGTCCCCGCCAAGAGGGTGGGGAAGGTCGGCTGCCCATCCGGGGGGCTACGCCGGCAACTTGCGGGCCTCCCCCCCCCGGGCTCGTGAAGGGTGCGGGAGGATGCACGCTCTCCCTGTGGGCGCGTTCCGGCCAAAGGGACCCACGCGGGGACCTTCCAGCACTGATCGGAGCCATGCCCAGGCGCTGCCCCGGGCGGGGTCGGTCCAGGGAACAGTCCTGCCGGACCGGGGAAGAGGAACGCGCCCGGCGACCCGACCCGAGCCAAGCCGAGTGGACCCGAACCGAACCGAGACGAGCCCGTCGCGAGGCGACCCGAGCCCAGCCGGGCCCGAGACGAGCGCAGCCGNCCCGGGCGGGCTCCGCGCCGCCCCGGCCCCTCCCGCCCTCCAGCAGCGGCGGCCGGCAGGATGCTGCCCTCGCAGGAAGCCTCCAAGCTGTACCATGACAACTACGTGCGGAACTCGCGCGCCATCGGCGTGCTCTGGGCCATCTTCACCATCTGCTTCGCCATCATCAACGTGGTGGTCTTCATCCAGCCCTACTGGGTGGGCGACAGCGTTAACACGCCCAAGCCCGGGTACTTCGGGCTGTTCCACTACTGCGTGGGCAGCGGGCTGGCGGGCCGGGAGCTGTCGTGCCGCGGCTCCTTCACCGACTTCAGCACCATCCCCTCGGGCGCCTTTCAGGCGGCCGCGTTCTTCGTGCTGCTCTCCATGGTGCTGACGCTGGGCTGCATCACCTGCTTCGCCCTGTTCTTCTTCTGCAACACCGCCACCGTCTACAAGATCTGCGCCTGGATGCAGCTGCTGGCAGGTACACACCGGCACCGGGAGCCACCGGCACTGGGAACACCGGCCTGCCCCGGGCCTGGCGGTGGGGGATGGGTGGGGAGAATGTGGGCAGTGCTGAGCGTGCGGCACCCCGGGAGCCCTCGGCAGTGGTAGTGGGTCCCTGGCTACAGGGAACACCAAGGTTGTTCAAGGAAGCTGGGCTGAGTCCAAGCACTTCAGGATCCAGCCCCACAGCTTTGTGGGACACCCAGGCCAGGTACTAGTGATGACAGATTAGCAGGAATGGGCACCAGTTCGGGACACTGGCACCCAGGGCTCCCTGGTATCCCCGGGCCACAAGGAACACCAGGGCTGCCCAGGAAAGCTTTGCTGGGTACAGGTACTGTGTATCAATAGGGCATCCCAAGCAGGTGCTGGTCCTAAGACATCCCAGGACTTCCTGGAACAAGCAGGCCAGGCACTGGCACTGATAGAGCACCACAAACAGGTACTGGCTCTAGGCACTGGCACCTGGATCTCCCCAGGGAGAGGCTGGTCGCAAGGAGCACTGGGATTGCTCGAGGAAGCTGGACAGGTACAAGCACTGTAGGGTCATGGGTCTTCCCAGCCAAGAAATGTCCTCAAGACACTCCAGGGCTTCCTGGGACATCCAGGCCAGGCACTGGCACCAGGAATGGTGGGACCTGTTCTGAGCACTGGAGCCTGGGATTCCCTGGGCAAGGTCTGACCCCCGGGAAACATAAGGCTCCCTGGCACACAGCAGGAGAGCTGGATCAGGGACCCACCTCAGGCGACCCCAGAACAGGCACTGACCCTGCAACACCTGGACAGTCTGGAGAACCTCAGGACATCCTGGGCTAGGGACCCACCTCGAGGCACCTCAGTACACCCCAGTCAAGGACCAGCACTGAGACACCCTACAACAGGGACTGTCGCACGGAGTCAAGGACCAAGTGTAAGATGGCCTAGCACACACTGCGCCAGCCCCCCAGGGATCCATACACCCCGGCACACTCCACATCAGGGACTAGCCTCCCTGTCAACTCCAGAGACATGGGGTTGTCCCCAAGAGATACTCACTTTAGGGGAACTCTCAGCCCCCAAAGGGACCCCACCACTGGAAGAAGCCCATGCATGGATTCCCCATCCCTGTAAAAGCACCCTTCAGCTCCTCCTTAAAGACATATTTTACCCAGGCCCCCTCTCCCCCACATCGTGAAAGGGCTGTGAGGACAGGCCTTTCCCAGCTCTCTCCAGTGCTTCCCACAGAGGAACACCATAACCTTGATGTGTCCTCAGACATGACCACTCAAGCCCAGTAATTAACCTTCCCAAAAGTAAGCCTGTCTATAAATCCTCCTTAGCTCCCTCCACTAATGAAACCCCACTGTGGATGTACCCCAAGATCCTCAAAGACTCACTCCTCAAAGTGACACTGTACAATAACCCAAACCTTTCCCCAGAAAGAGACCTGATGCCTATATTGATAAGCATCCCAAGTATCCCCTTATGCACAGACCTCCAAGGTGTCCTCACCCAGGGTCTGTCCTTTTGGGAGAAAGATCCTGAGAAATGATGTTGAGCTTCCCCTGGTAGCAAGACCCTTCACTTCCTTCTCTGCGCAGTTTTACCAGGTGTGGACAAACACTCTTACTCTCCACTGCATACTAAGAGTGAATAGACCTAGAGCTTCCACTGGAAGGACCTGGATTGCCCCTTATTCCTAATGAAAAGACCCCATTCATCCCTTCTGTTAGAAGGGCCCCAGTCCTTGATGTGGAAGGATACAGCCCCTCCGTGTGAGGAGCTTTCAGCTAGCCCAGCTCTCTCCCTTGCAACTGGCTTGGGCTGGAAAGCCTGACTTCCCCTCACCCACATCAGGACCACAGCCAGACCTGGAGCTGCCTTGGCTTATCAGGAAATTCCCTCATCTTTAATTTTCCCTGTCCTGAAGATTTATCAGTTTAAAGCAAGCTCAGAGCCCAAATCCTGCCGATTGTCAGCAGCTTAATCAAGTGGCTTGGAGTGCCCAGCTGCTGCTGCTGCACAGGGAGCTGTGTGGCAGAGGGCACTGCACTGGAGGCAGCCCTGGGTCTCCTCCCCAGTGCCTCCTGTCCTGTCCTGGCTCAGGTTTGGGTGGCCATGACAGCACTTTTGCTGCTGTCACCTCTGGGTACCCCTCGCTTTGCCTTGGGGCTTGTCCTTGGTCACACTTGTACCTTGTGGTTACACGTGTTGCTCACAACTGCACTTGCAAGAACCCTGAGTGCTCAGCTCAGTGGGGCCATGGGCTGGCTTTTCTGGCTCCAGCCAGCCCAGGTTGGCTTGGAGCTCTCCCAGCGCAGCACGGCTCCATGGCTTCTCTGTCAGGAAAAGTCCAAGGCAGCATTAATAGGGACTGGCCCTCCACCCTACCCTGGGACAGGACAGCATGAGAGAGCTGCTGTCCTACAGGCCAGGCTGGTGTTCCCGTCAGAGAGGGCCTGGATGCAGAGGTGGTGGTGTGGTGTGTCCTAGCAAGACAGAGTCTTGTCTGGCAGAGTCAGGCAGGGCTGAACTTCCCTGGGCATGTCAGAGGCAGCCACAGGTGAATGTGTTACCTTGTTCTTGGAGAAGGAGCTGCCGTGACCTATGGAGAGGATACCACAGGTCAGATCTTAGGGGTAGGGCAGGGACATAGCCTGGTGCAGGCTCTGGCACATCATGATGTCAAACTTCAGAGATTCACCTGCCTGGGAGGTTAGAGGGTTCTGCCAGAGCAGAGAGCTTGGAGGAGGAGAGAAGGAAAGGACATTCCTTCTGCCTCAGTGAGGTTTTAGCTGAAGAAGGACTTGCACTACTACAGCAGAAGCAACTGTGAGGCCCGAAGTCTCTTGGTCTCACTGGTGAAAGCCAGGTGGTGGGCACAGAGATGGGCCAGAGGTGTCCCTAGCCCATCCCTGTGGGATGGCCAGTGCAGAGCAAAGGGCTGCTGATTGTGGGCATGGATGGGCTCTTCAGAGGAGAAAAACCAAGTGCAGGAATGTGGGAGAGGAGGATGAGGAATTCAGGATCTCTTTCAAAAAAAAAAACCCAACCAACTTTAAACCATCGATGTCTAATTAGTGGACAACAAACAAGGCAGGGTTTAATTAGAGCTTGACAGAAAGCTCCAGCTCAAAAGCCACTGCCCCCCTAGGAGGAAACTGGATCTAATTAAGAGGAAACACTCTGCTTTATCGCAAATAGAAATGTGGCCATCTGCCCTGTTCAAAATCCCAGTAATGCAAAACTGGAGATTTTGCTAAATCCTTCTGTTATAAAACCAGAGATGGGTCCTTAACATGATCACATCAACAACTGTATGACTGACAACACCTGATGCCACCCAAGTACTCCAAGTTAGTGGAGGAGCACCTTCAGAAAGTTCCATGGGATGATGCTTACTTGAAGGGAAATGGGCTGTGAGGGTGATACTCCTTGGGATTCGTCTACAGGAAATCAGAGCACAGGAATACACCACCACCAGGCTGCCCAGGAATCTGAGCATTTCCTCTGATTTCCCAATACTCTGCTGTAGCGTAAGACAGTCACACTGTGAGTTAACTCCAAGCTTTGAACAAAGTTGTCCTGGTGCCCAGCATTAATGCCCTTGCAAGACAGCCCAGCCACCTTTGTGTGACACTGCATCCATGTGCATCAGGATGACTACCCCAAGTGGGTCCAGGGTTCTGTTTCCAGAAGGTCTTTGTTTTTGTACTTAACAGTCCATTGGGGGTCAAAAGATGCAGCCAGCTGAGCACACCATCCTGCTTCCATGGAGGAATTGACTGGCCACATTTTAAGGTGTTTCCCTGTGCTTCAGGTCCAGCAGTCAGTGTGGTGAGACCTCCACATTTA
The DNA here is from genome assembly GCA_013397175.1 of Platysteira castanea. Taxonomy (NCBI): domain Eukaryota; kingdom Metazoa; phylum Chordata; class Aves; order Passeriformes; genus Platysteira; species Platysteira castanea. The sequence goes on along the minus strand of VYXC01005517.1, from coordinate 173,529 downwards.
GGGATACACGACATATGGGGTGCCTTCCCACCTGGGACTATGATCTTGGGCTTAGGGCTGGGCTTTGTCCTTATTAGTGGCATTTTGGCATTGATTGTGCCATGTCCAGCCACCTTGCCTAATGGAGAATGTGGTAATACATATTCATCTGAGCCCTTTTCTCCTTTGGGAAACTCCCTTCAGAGCTACACTCACCTCTTGGATGGGCACTTCCAAGGCCTAAGAGCAGAGGCAGATCCCTGAGCAGGGCTTCATCTTCTGCACCTCAGCTGTGTTTGCCACCCTCTGAGTGGGGACCCCTTGCACGGCATGGTTTTGGCATATCCATGGAGAGGAGTAGTGAGGGAATTGTTGCCAGCTGCGAGGCTGAGCATAGTGGAGCTGTGTGGTGGTGTGGCCTCAGCCCCAAGGGAGAGCAGGATTTGGCCTGAGTGAGTGCCACAGCCCCAAACCCCTCCCTGGTTCTGGCAGCAATGCAGTGGCTCTGCTGAACCACATCAGGACTCATTTTCCTGACTGGGACTTGCTGGAGAGCCAAGTCCTTTCAGAGAGTTTGAGGTTTCAAAATATTGTTTTTATGGATATAAAAGTGATTCATTGAAATTTTTAATGAAAAAATATAAGGCAGATACCACTGCTCCAAATGGGCTCGGAATGTAACTGGGACAGCTGCTGAGCATGAGGCTGCCCAGGGAGGTCGTGGAGTCTCTGTCTCTGGAGTCATTCAAAACCCACCTGGACATGTTCCTGCATCACCTGCTCTAGGGAACCCTTGACAGGGGAGTTGGACTAAATGATCTCCAGAAGTCCCTTCCAACCCTAACTATCCTGTGACTCTGCAGTGTATCCTCAAGCCCTTTCTCTGTCAATGGGAGAAATACTGCCCATATATGAACCATTTCCACCTCCTGACCTTGCAGCAAAAATAACAACACTGCAAAAACCCTCAGCAGTTGCCGAATTACTGTCTTCTGGACCCCCCAAAAAGCTTTCCTGGAGATTCTCCTCTTCTTCTCCTACCACTCAGGTCTTGCAGCGACAACAGGAGCCGGGCTGCGGCCCATGCCTTGCCTCCGTGCAGCGCCGTGTGCTCCGCAGCAGCAGCAGCAGCCGCGGGGTTTACACGGCAGCGCAGCCCTCCCGTCGCGGCTGTTAATGTTCCTGTGTACTCGCGGGGAGGGGCTGAGCCGGGCGTCTCGGAGCCGCTCGTGTCCTGGAGCTTACATCCCTTAACTGTTGTTCCAGATAAAGTAACTGTCAGTTCTGATTCGTACAAACTCATAACTCTATTCTGAATCCTGCTGATTTTTTGGCACAGAAACAGCCTGTGGAGCAAAACGCCGTAAGGGAGCTCGTGTCTGTGTAAATGGCCGGTGCTCACCGTCCTGAGCACGCTGCTCTTAATGTTCATTTATTTTTGAGGGATTTCAGTTTTTAGAGGGAGGAAAGGGGACCGTGATTGTCCCCTTTCCTTTTGGTGCTCAGCTCTCAGGAAGTTTTCTGGTGAGAAGCAGCCATTCTGGACTCCAATAGCACAGCACAGCCCCTGTTGCCTGGGGTTTTTGGGTGCGCTGTCCCCACGCCAGGTGTAAAAAGCCCCTTTGGGACCCAGTGATTGCTGGTTTTCCCCCCATTACCCCACATCTTCCCGTTTGTGTGTTCTGTGGCAATGTGATGCTCTGGGGAAGGTCACATCTCAGGTGCAGGGCATGTCCTGAGCTTCTCCCACCCATGGCAGGCAGAAGCAGTAAAAGCCAGTTTTCACCCACACCTGCAGGCTAAACTAGACAGAAAAAGTGATTTTAAAAATCAGACTTTAATCCTGCAGGCATAACTCCTCAGGACAGGGCAGTGGTACTCAGCAAACATGGGAGTTACTCAGTCCTAATTAGCTAAATGCACCTTGTACCAGGAGATGTTATCTTGCCAGGTGGAACCTCCTCTTTCTGCTTAGATCTTGCTCCAGTGTTGCAGCCTAAGTCATAACAATGCATTCCCTTTGATTAATTTATTTTGTGAGGATATCAAAGCCCTTGAGATGCCCATGTTGCTTCTATAGGACCTTGCCAGGGGAGGATTGAGGAGGGGGAATCCATGAACCAGCTGTAAAACCAAGCCAAGAAATGTCAAGCTTTCTGGGGCTAGAACCCCAGCCCCAGCAGGATCATTCTCCCTCCGCATACATCCTGTCCCAGTGATTACTGAAATACCTGCTCTCAAAACTGTCTTTACAACTGGGAAAACTCTAGAAGAGGCAGTTGGAGCCCAGGGTCTAGGGGAAGGATGGCAGCTGTGACGTGTGACAAACCAGCCAGCCATCCTTGGTGCCGCTGACAGTGACGACTGGCACCACACCCTCAGAAGAACAGGAATTAAAAGCAAAATGGACAGGAGTTGGGTTATTTTTTTCCTCTTTAATAGTGGCTCTTCATAGGAGTCATCACCTGGTATTTTTCTTGTGGTTGCAAGGCATAGAAATAGGCTGCTTTAAACAAAAACCAAGGTTTTCCTGCAGGTTTGCAAGGGGTCTTGGGGCATTTGGAGGTAGGTGCTGGCAGAATGGTGCTGCGGGCAGAGGGTCGGGTACGCAGAGCCCCGACCCCACATCCCTCAGACCTGTTGGAGAGGACAGTGCTGAAGCCTGTGGACTGTGTAGGGATCCCCTCCTTGTTCTTGCTCTGCTCTTCAAAGTCACTCCTTGCTGCAGGCACAGGAAGGTGTTTCCAGGACACTGGGCGGCCTGGAGACGGGCAGAAAAGGGAATTGCTTGTGACAGAGCAGAGGACTTGGCTTGCTGCTGGGAACACGTAGGACAGATGGGAAGAAGGGGGCACTGAGCTGCTCTTCTGCCTTCAGTAGCACAGCCCCACCTCAGCCAGTTCCCAGGGAGCTGTGGAGTAGTGAGGGGCTTTTGGGAAGACGCCAGTCACCCTCGGGCAGAGGCATTTGGGTGCATGTGGTGACTTGGGCACGTGCCTCTGCCCCAGCAGTAAATTTGTTGTTTAATTCTGTCAAATGGGCTGTGAGGGCTTGGGCCGAGATCCTGCAGCTGCTTGGTGGGACAGGGCACAGACTCCCTTTGCCCTGGTGCAGTACAGAGCAGGCACACGGTACAAGAGGGATCAGGGCAAGCGGACACAGGCTGGAGCCAGGCAGTGTCATGGCAGTGGCCATCACTGCCTGTCCCCTGTGAGTGTGCTATGACAACCCACCACATCAGTGGCTCCCATACCTTTTTGAGCTGCCCTACTTTTGCCTTAAACCCTGTCTCTCATGTCCTCCATGAGTGCTGTGGCTCTCCAGCACCTTAATCCACTGCCTCTTGCATCACTGCTTGTCCTGCAGATGTCCTGGGGGACCCTAACACCTGTGGTGTTTTCAGAGCGATGAGCTCTTGGCAGGCTTCTGTTTTATCTGGGCAGCTGGACCCACCTGGACCCCAGATAATAGCTCAGAAATGCAGAGGACATGCCAGTGCCTGCAGAGTCCAAGGATAGACCCGGGGGCTGCTGTTCTGCTCCTGTTGAGGACTGACTGAGGGCTGTGCACAAAGGCCGAGAGCCTGCCCAAGCTCTTGCTGGTGCAGGTAAAATTGGTGCCTGATTTTGTAACTCATATTTGCCTTCTACCACCCTGAGAACAGCGCTGTTCTCCTTTGTGCCCGAGTGGCTCTTACCGAGGGCTGTTGCCCACCCAGGCAGCTGGAGCTGCTGCTTTCTGTGCTTTCCTCCAGCCTCACTGCGCACCTGTGGTCCTTTTCTCCCCCTCAGTGATTTCAGCAGATCTCTTACAAACGTGCCCATTTCCAGGGTGGGTCCTGCCAGCCTGAGCAGTGCCGCAGGGATAAACACACCCCCTTGCTGGGGATTGCCAGAGATCACCTTAGCTTGTTTCACAGCTGCACTGCACTGGGAACTCAGTGAATCCTAAAATCCTCTTAGCATCTCTTCTTTCACAGGAACAGTCCCTGGCACAGGTCTGCTGCACCTGATCCCCTTAATTCAGGCCCTCTGCTGAATTAATGCCATCCTGTTCCAAAGTGCCCAGGTCAGCAGCAGGCCAGGCTGCTCCTCACTGTTCACCACGCAGTGCATGGCATTGGTGCTGATTGTGTTTCCTTGCAGAGGGATGGTTTCGGGTTGGCCCAGTCCCAGTGGGCAGGGAGCTCCCCCAGACAGGCTGTGCTTGGCTGGGAGTCCCTTGTGATGGTGTGCTGGAGACGCTGGCTTGGCTCTATGCAGCCGTGTGGTGCTGGGGTGGCACCAGGGCTGTGCACAGCAGTAAATCAGCATGCAGGGCTTGACACTGTCCACAAAGACACTTTTAGCAAGAAGGTTTGCAATGTGGATGGAGGAGTCAGAGATCAGGCAGCAGCTCTGGGTGACATTATGTGCCAGTATCCCTTGATGTCCCTGTCCTTTCCTGGGTGCAACTCTTTGGGATGCAAGGGCTGTACCTAGTCCTGGTGTGATGCCCTGCAGGCCCTTCCCTCCCTCCTGGGACTTCCCTTCCCCATGGAGAGCAGTTCAAAACATATGCCAGCACCCAGAAAGCTCATGCCAGACCACCAGCTGTCTGCCTGCAGGGTGTTTGCTGTAAGGGACAGGGAGGTAACTTGTTACTGGTGTGGGCACAAGCCGCTTGGTTCTTCCTTAACTCGGGGCAAAAGTACCTGCAGGCACCGCACCCAATATCATTACTATTTTTAGCCTTTCCAGCTGATATGGGGTGAGGAGCTTTTGTACTTGGCGTAGTCAGAAAAAGTCACCTCCTTACCTTGACAGTCACAGGCTTTGTCTTGGGCATTTCTGTCCCTGTGTTCCCTGATGTCTCCTTGCTCAGCACGGAGTGTGCTGGGTGGAGGCCTGCTGGGAAGGTGACCCCTCTGGGAGTGGTGCTTGCAGGCTGTGTCATGGTCGGGTGTGGCGGCTCCTGGGGATGCCAGTCCTCTCCACCGGCAGCATCCCTGCCCCCTCTGCACCAGTAGCTCCTGCCCACATGCAGGGAGCTTATGGTGATGAGGAAAGCCCATGGGCAGCCACTGATCCTGTGGCTGATGCTGGTAGAAACCAATAGCCTGAAGTCCCTATTTGCACGTGGGCCAGGTTTAGAACAGCCAAAAAAACAGTCCCTGGGACTACTGTGGCAGTGGTGGCTGCCACCTGCCACATTGCCTGGCTGTCATGGGGCCAAGATGGGCTCCCTGCCAGACATGGGCTGCATTAATGTACTGACTGGGGGGCTCAGCCCAGCATTGCCACTCCATGTCTCCTATGATGCTTCCCCCGCCTCTCCTTCTCGCAGCGCTCTGCCTGGTGCTGGGCTGCATGATCTTTCCCGATGGCTGGGATGCAGAGACCATACGGGACATGTGTGGGGAAAAGACAGGGAAGTACTCCCTGGGCGACTGCTCCGTACGCTGGGCTTATATCCTGGCCATCATCGGCATCCTCAACGCCCTTATCCTTTCCTTCTTGGCCTTTGTTCTCGGCAACCGGCAGAACGACCTGCTGCACGAGGAGCTCAAGGCGGAGAGCAAAGGTGAGTGCCACGTTACTGGGGGGATCCTGGTGGGAACAGGCTGGGGGGCTTGGCCCCTCCGGCAGCCTGGCAAAGGTCCCATGGGCTTAACTGCCACCTACAAGCAAGCCAGGCTGGGCAGAGTGGGAAGGAGCTGCTTAGCCTCTGCCCTGCCTGACCTCTCTCTCTTCTGTTTCCACAGATTTTGTTGGCACTGCGGTAAGTCTTGAGTGTCACTGTCCTGTCCCCTGTNGGGGGTGGGATGGAGGGGCCCTGGCTGTGCAGGCAGCAGGGCTGGGGACAGGGGGGAAGGGAGGCAGCAGAGGCAGGGTGGGTGGCAGGGATGGGGATAGGCATATGCCTGGCACATGCTAGTGGCACGATAGTGCAAGTAAGACTTGCCCAAAACCATCCCCAACCTGCTGTGCTTTCCCCGCAGAGGATATAAGGCCGACCATCCGCAACAGGACCCTCTTCCCATGGCCGGCAGCCTGGGCGCTCCCTCCCTGTCCTGCCCTTCATCTGCTGCCAGCGGCCGCACAGCGTCCCGCGCCGCCCTCCTGGCCCCGGCGCCCGTGCCAGGGATGCGCCAGCCGCCCGCCTCATCCACGGCCACCTCCATGTCCACGCCGGCACCACCATCCCACGCATCCTACCAGCTCCGTAGCCACCGCTGCCTGCGGGCCGCCGCCGGGGGAGGATGCCTCAAACCCACTTTGTTCAAGAACAGAATCCAGCGGCGGTTTTGTTTCAAGGAAAAAACAGTCTTGGAGTTTTTAACAGATTTCTACATCCCCAGGACTCCTGACCTGCTGCCTCCCACCCGAACGCGCACTCAGTGACGCCCCGTGCCGGCTGCTCCGGTCCCGGACCCCTCCCCACTCCCATTTTGTACAGCTCCGTGATCCTGTCTCCACAGCCAGGGGACCCGGTGGCCAGGATGAGGCCCAACCCCTACTTTTACATGTAAATTCATATTCTCTAAACAGGGTAAAGTGACTCGAACCCCCTCGACCCCCGCCCCGGGAGTCCAGCCCAGGACATGGTGTTTCCTGGTGCGTGGCCGGGGCTGCAGGCTGCTGCTCACTCCCCCCAGCATGGGGACTGCAGGGGCCTTGCTGCTGCCGGCCGTGGGACACCCGACTCGCGCCGCCGTTGAATGTAAGCCCTGGTAAGTGGGAGCAGCTGAACATGCAAACCCCCTGGGCGGGCACAGGAGGACCCCCCCCCCCGCCCGACCCCTCCCCGACCCACCCCANGTTCTCGGCAACCGGCAGAACGACCTGCTGCACGAGGAGCTCAAGGCGGAGAGCAAAGGTGAGTGCCACGTTACTGGGGGGATCCTGGTGGGAACAGGCTGGGGGGCTTGGCCCCTGCGGCAGCCTGGCAAAGGTCCCATGGGCTTAACTGCCACCTACAAGCAAGCCAGGCTGGGCAGAGTGGGAAGGAGCTGCTTAGCCTCTGCCCTGCCTGACCTCTCTCTCTTCTGTTTCCACAGATTTTGTTGGCACTGCGGTAAGTCTTGAGTGTCACTGTCCTGTCCCCTGTTCCTCTGGGTGTGACTGTGCGGGGTGTGGGGATGAGATGGGGATGGGGATGGGGGTGGGG
>VYXC01005517.1:115058-165762 GCA_013397175.1 Platysteira castanea | reverse complement strand
GCGGGCTGTTGCCAAACGCCTTCCCTCCCCATCCCCATACGGTGCTTTATCTCCACTGGTGACAGCAAGGCTTTCCCTGCCACACAGCATGGCCGGGTGTAGCTGAGCACTCCTGTACCCACCCGGCCTCCTGGCTGTACCTTGCTGGCCCGCGGTGATGGCGTGCGGGGAGCTGGTGGCCACTGCCCAGGCAGCGCTGAGTCCGGCAGCCTCCAAGATCCTCACGCAGCACCCGAGAACCGACACCCTGATATGGGTGGCTGCAGCCCGGCTGTGGCTCTGCTGGCCAGACCAGTGTGTGTGTGTGGGCTTCCCCTGGCCACAGGGGCTTGGGTCACCACAGCCCTCACAATGCAATAAAGTCCTCAGCAGTGGCCCTGTCTCAGCGTGAGCAGCTGGGACTCCTTGCAGGGCCCAAGGCAGGGCTCCCCGGGGCTTGTGGAGGCCCTGGCAGGGCTGGACCCAGGCACTGGGCCAGGCCAGGGAGCAGGGCGAGTGGGTGCAGGGAGCAGAGTGGGACCACGGTCCTAGGATGGCGCCACGGAGCATGGAGGCTTGCTGGGGGGTGGCAGTGAAGGGCTTTGCAGGACGCAGCGCCTCACCAGGCCCCAGGGGCTGGCTGGAGCAGGTAAGTGGTGCCCTGAGGCCCTGCGGGGTGGCGGTGGAGGATGGGAGCTGTGCCGAAACACCGTCTGGGAGCCAAAGTCACCCGGGATGGAGTGGGTGCCAGAACTCCTGCCAGTGTCCTCCTCCAGCCACCAGCCCAGCAGTGCCCACATCCCTCCAATAGCTGCCCCCTGGAACGAGGTCAACAGGAACCCACTGGCAGTGCCCGGGTCTTGCCAGCTTGCGAGTGCTGTTGCCAGCTGAATTGGAAAAACAAACCAAGAAAATCAGTGGAGAACGGAATACAGTAGCTGTAATATATCTGTATTTTAGTACAAAGTTTGATACAGTGTTTCACAAAACCTTATTGAAAAATATAATTCAAACCAGACGAGCTTGGAGCCCTGTGGTGTGGGGAGGGTTGGGGTGGGTTCTTCCCGGCCATCACCAAAAGGAGGTGGTCTGCAAGGAGGCCAAAGAACTCCCTGTGAGTGTCTGAGCTGTGGTGGGGAGCCCACCCTGCAGCCTGTGGAGCTGAGCCTCCACCCATATGGGCTGGCACACAAACAGGGGCTCTGGCCAGAGTAAGTCCCCAGAGAAAGGGTCTGGCCCACTTCATGGCAAAGCAGGGGTTGGGGCAGGGATCCCATCCACCCCTAGGGGCCTTTGAACCCATCCCTTCTGCGTGTCCACAGTTCCATCAGCTCACTGACTAACACAGGCTGATAGGAGCCTCTTGAAATTCATCGAATTCCAGTGTCTTGATGGAAAAAAACTACTTACATGGCTGGTCAGTCTAGTGGCATGCTCTGGTAGAGGAGTGGGGAAAGCATTCCAGGCTGTGCGAGGGCAGCATGGGCAGCTCTGGGACTTGCAGGGAGCTTCGGCCAGCTCTGGCTCCCCCGGTGTTGGACACTCACAGCCCGGGTATGCCCTGCACACGTAGATGGCAGAAGAGGCTGAGAAGGGCAGGGTTGGTGCTACCCACAGTTGCTTTCAGGGAAGGAGTAGTGGAGATGGAGCCACTCTTTTGGGGGATGCAAAAGGACAGAACGAGCCGTAACAGCTGCTGTCCCACAAAGTGTCAGAGGGAACATTCTCATGGTGAGGGCGGTCTAACACCAGAAGCCATGGGCACCTCAGAACAGCACTTGCAGACACACTTGGCAGGCACCACCAGGCTCAGCCCACATCAGGCTTCCTAAGGAAAAGGCAAGCAGTATGAAAATCCTGGATATCAGGGTTCTGGCACACCAGAAACCAGGTTTTAAAGCAGGTGCAGTGGTGCAGGGGACATCCTACACATCCATCTCCTCCCCAAATGAGCTTGGGCAAGAAGAGCAGCAGCAACACAGCCAAAAATCTCACAACCCCAGCCAGAAGGTCGGGGAATTTCCTCAGGAACAGCAGCTCTCAGAGCAGTGCCTAGCTTCACATGGCAGAAGGCAGGATGGAGGTCTGCAAGGCTGCTCCTGCAAGGATTTGCTTACCCTGCAGGGAATAAGGAAGAGAGACTTACGTGCCCTCACCCCCTTGCCCTATGTCCTGGGCACCAGCACTCAAGGTGGTAAGCAATTCAACAATACTAGTTTTCAAGTTAAGTATTTTTATTATCAAAATTATTACATCTCTTGTGAAAGTTCAAATGTTACAGCAGGGTGTAAAAACTCCTCTAGAGTAAGAAGCTACAGCCCCCACCTTTCCTAGAGCTTTCCAGGGTCCCTCCCTCCTGCTCCCCTGCTGTGCCCGAAGGTGCTGGAGCCTCTGGGCAGGGCCCCCTGGCCCCCTCCCACCACCTGGCAGGGCAGAGCCTGCCTGCCCCGTGCTGTTCAGAGCACAAAAGGGGAGGCTGCACCTCCAGGGCTAAGCCAAGTGAAGTTTACACCTATTTTATACAGTATACAGACACCCAACTGCGGGGTGACAAGTTCCATCCCAACACGCTCACAGCCAGACAGTGTGAGAAAGTTACTCTTTGTTTCAATATTTTAAAAGTCTCCCCTAGGCTGAACAAACACCTGATTTCAATTGTGAATTAGAGAAATCTGTAACAGTCCTAAAAAAAGAGGAAGAAGACTGTGCATCTGCAAGGAGAGGGGAGACAGACTCACAGCATTATGTTATCCAAGAGAAAGGAGAAGTTCCACTGCAGCACCAGGGATGACACCTGTCATATATTAGCTAACCTACTATGGTTATAACTGAATATAAAATTAGATAAATAAAAACACGCCCGATATTACAGTAAACAAGTGAGAAAGAAGCTGGCAATTGTATGGAATTGAACACACAGCGCACTGTGTCTGGGCTGGCTCTCCTGCCACGCTCGACGGGTGACAGCGGCTGGGAAAGACCCCACATGGCATTGCCTGGAGTACCTCTGGCTCGGCACAGACCGGGGTGCCCACCCACCACCCCACCACTGCCCCTTGCAGCCCCTCCACTCCTCTGCCTTCAGCCCCCCGTGTGCCGCAGCATCACTTGACTGATCAGGCCCTGGCCATCCCCTGTGCGTTGCGCACCAGCAGCCACAGAGCCCCTGGCACGGCAGCACGTGGCAGCCCGGCCCTAGCCACGCTCCTGTTCAGAGATTCCTTATGCGACCTTCAACACTCATTCATGACAGACCTGCAATGAAGCAGCACACGACAGCGTACCCCGGATCCTCTGCAGCCACAGGCACATGCTCCAACCCCCTCCCGTGCTGTTCGCATTTGCGGAGACTGTTGTCCTGGAAAAAGCTCCGACAGCAGCAGTGGCGACCCAGGCCCAAAGGCAGCTGTGTGCGCTCGTCTGCTTGTGACTGGAATGATCATAACGGATTAAAGCCCTCCCCAGAACGCACTGAGAACCTGACCTATAAAGAGATTGGAGTTAACTTCCCCCAACATTTCCTTTAAACTGCTTTTGAATTCAGAACTGTGTCTGTGCTGCATGAATGACTGTGGCCATGGGCACGGACCAGAGACAGAGGCTGCGCCACAGTCATTGCACTTAAACCATTTGCGCTTTTTTCCTTTTTTTTTTTTTTCTTTCCTTTTTTTGTTTGTTTGTTTTTGTTTTTGCAATGTACCCACATGTCAGGGAACTGCTTTGCTACAGTCTCTGCCTCAGAGAAATCTGTGTTCTCCTACCAGGCCAGAGGCCAATACTGCTCACAAATCTCACCCGTGCATTTCAGACCTCAGCCTCTGACCCCTGGCACCCCAGCATCACGTGCAAGCTCCCAACACCGGCCCAGGAGCCACTTCCAGAGGTGACTGGAAGGAGCTATGGGCAGTTTTGTCCTCCTGAAGTCCAGGCAGCCCTAGGAAAGTCCTGTTTGAGTCTTTACTCCAGAACCTTGAAGCTGCTGCAGTCTGTACTGATGGACACTGCTTCCCCCGCGGTGCGGATAGTGTTGTGCATTGGAAATCACTGCGCCCCGGGAGCCCTGGTAGAGAACAGACTGCCCAGAGTTCGGCAGGCTGATAGTCCGCAAGTCTGACTGTAGTGACCGAGCACTTTGGGGAGTGGAGGAAGAGCCCGACACGCCTGTGCAGGGCTGGGAGCCCGACTCGGAGGAGAGAGAGTCCACAGCCGTCTGCTGTGCCGGGCTGGCAGCTGCAGGGCAGCTCTTCCTCAAGAGGCTGCTGCTGACGCTGCCAGAGTGCTGCTGGCTGCTGAAATACCCCGAATTTCCTGCAAACAGGGCAGAGGAGTCTGTGGAGACAGAGTGGGCAGGGCTGGAATACGAGGTGGAGGAGAGGGATGTTTCTGAGGAACCATGGGAGAGGCTGTGTCCTGTCCTCTGTGCTGTTGCTCGGTAGCTGTATCCAGGAGACGGTGCGAGGTGCCCTCTGTACGGGGAGGAGCTCTGCTGGAGCAGGGTCTGTGATTCTGCCTGGGGACTGTCAGACTGCAGCAGCTGAACAAGGCATGGGGAAAAAAAGGAAAAGGCATGTCAGGCTGACTTCCCCGTTTCCTGTCTGCTTCTCATCCAAAGGTGCTTAGTGCAGCACTGTGAACAATGGCAGCCAAGCCCTGTTTCCACCCCATCTCCTTATAAAAGCTTTATTTCAAAATGGGCAGATAAGATAGGAAAGCATTTACCTGGTAGCTGTATCGAGAAGGACTGTAAACTGCTGGACCTTTGTGGGCTTCTGGAGTGTCTCCTTCTGCTCCATCTGCAATGTACAGGCAAGATGTTAAACCTCACCCCCCAGACTGAGGCAAGAGCAGCTCCCTCTCAAATGACACCACACAGTCTAGCCCCCCAGCCAGCACCATTTCAGAAACTGAAGAAATCCAGAAAAAGACAATTGGAAACGTGTGTGAACAGCTACATGTGTAAGAATGGCTGCTCCCCTCACACCAGTGTGCTCTGGTTTATCACAAAGCCCACCTGCCTTGGACCAGCCTGTCTGAATGACCACACCTGGAGACAAGGCACAGACACAGCCAGGGCTCCCCTGGCTTTTCAGTAGGATACGAGAGGTAGAAGATGGTTTCTAAGGATTTGGCAATTTCTCACTCAGTCGTGAATCCACATTGGATACAGTTCCAGCTTGGGAGACAAAACTGCCCTTCTTAGAGGGCTATCATCAGGATCCTGTGGCAGGTTTTCCTCAAAGGCAGATCCAGATGCTTCCGAAGACAGACATCCCGTGCTGCCATTTTGGGGACTATCGTTTACGAGCCACTTGAGCTGCTACAGACAGAGATACTCTCAGACCTCAGAAATGCCTGTTTTTGTAACAGGCCAAGATGATGAAAATGTTTAGAGGTTTGAAGGGCACCAGCAGCACAGCACACACTGATCCGCCTCAGATATGTGAAAGACCAAGAGGAATAAAATGCTTCTCGACAGAGTAAGCCCTTCTTGCACTTCAAGGGTGGGTGAGCTTCTTGTCCTACCATATCACTGAGCTTGACCTGGGGTAGGCAAGAAGGACTTACTGCAGTGACCCAGCCATTGTGCCAACTGTGTGCTTCAGCTGCTACCCCTTTAACCACGGCTGGTGATCCTGCTTTCTGCAGGAGGGGTGAAGCTGCTGGGACTAGATGATTTCACATCAGAGTTCTGCTGCAAACTAATGAGACAGAACTGTTTATCTGCAGCATCTCAGGGATTCTCAGCAGCCACGTTCGAAATGCCTTGGTGAAACAGTGTTGGTATTAGTATCAAATTAACATGACAGATGTGTCTCAGTCATGAAACAGGACACACTGCCTCAGTCTGCTCTGTACTTCTGCCAGACAAATCTGGCTTTGCCCCAGCTGCACTGGCACAAGCATCAGTGCCAGAGGTTCTGCTGCCATTGTCCTCTCTGTGCTACACCACTGTGCTGGCTTAGCGATCTGGATGTAGCTCGCCTGTTCTCAAGGCTCAGAAATTCCCTCAGGGCACAGGCCTGCACAGAGACCGGGGTGTGTCCTGTGCCACCTTCCATTTCTGAAGTGACATCGATGAAGCAAGTGGCTATTTGGTAACATTCCAAGTACTGCAGAATGGCAAAATTCAGAAGTTTGGGGCATTCAGAAGTTTTGTTAAAAAATCACGCACAGAAGACTGTTCAATCCAGGAGATCATTGTGATTAACAGAAGTTGAGTATGAGAATCAGAAGAAATCTAAAGATTTCTGGAAGAGACTGTTTCTTAAAAGGCTGGGCACACCAGTAGGGCTGCACCATTTACTGGAAGTGCCTGTTCTCAGGAAAGAAACCTTGACAACTTAAAGACTACTGAAAGACTGAATTACAAAGGGTAAATAAACTATGACCTTCTTGAATTTGCTTTATATAAACTTAAACGCTAGAGCCAACATTTCCCTCCCCCATTCTCAATACCTGCACAAGGGAAGGACACGAATAACCGCTTTTCTTGGCTGTACTGGTCTGTATCAACCTATAGCATATATGAAGTGACAGGTTTTGCTGAGAGCAGCTGCAGTTCTCAGAAGCGCGCAATGCACACAAATTCCATTTCACTGCTACATGCCTCATCAGCAAACCCTCCAATTTGGGGATTTTTTAGTTCCTGTTAATATTATCTGTTACAACATCAAGTGAAAATGTGCCTCTTCACAACTCCTCCAGGTGCTGCCAGGAACAGCAGGGACTCAGCCACCCATTTGTTTCACTAAGGACCAAAGCAGCACCTGGGGGAGGGGAGGTGGCTCAAAGAATCTAAACAAGCTGCTGACAAAATTGCGAGAGCAAGCAAAAGAAAAAAAAAAGTACTTTGCTATGCTAGGATGAAGGAGACAAGATGACTTTTATCAGCTGCAGCATTAGGTTTTCACAACTCAGAATGGGATGGGATTTATGTAACAAGAAAGAATTAATCGCTGTAGATGAAAGTTTAACTCCATCCTAATTCTTGGGTAACACTGAAGAGCCAGAGCTGTGCAGGTTACACTGGGCAAAGGCCTGTTCCAAGAGCCTGGATTTTGCCTACCCTTCTAAAAAATAACCAAGAAAGCCACTTCCACTGGTATGGGAAAGACAGGGAAAAGACTCCCAGTGGGGTCCCATGAAACTGTGACATATTTGATAGGGAAGAGGACTTCCTCTCAAGACTAGATGAAGAAAAAGCCCTGGAAAAATGCACTTAGGTGTACAAAACCAGGAGAACTCTGAGAAGTCAATTTTCAAAGCTGGTCTCAAACACACCTTACTGCAACTGGGGAAAAGTCTGATTTGGAATGAAGGAAATACATACTTGCCCTAAAATGCTCAGAAACAAGGTAATACACCTGTCTGAATGCTCACCCAATGAGCATTAAATGATAGCTCTGTCAGACCATAGGAGGTGCTAACCCATCTGTCCAAGGATAAAGAAGCTGTCCCTGTCTGAGTCAAAGTGCAGGCAGTCTTGAATTCTATCCCTGGAAAAATCTAGAGGTCTTCCAGGTCTAACAGAAGAGGGATACAGGCTCAAGCAATATCTGAATAACAGTAAAGTATGGTTTGCAGAAGGCAGCTTTGATAATATTAAAGATGAAGGTACAACTAGCCAACTTCACAGACAAGCTGGCAAAGTTATCCAAGCACATCACTTCCCACCAACCGAACGTCCCAAAGTTTCACCGTCCTACCTGCATCTCTCTCAAGAGCACTGTCCCGGGTAGGGGAGGTTTCGTGTCTCTGGGACACCTTTGCACCGCTCCGCAGCACCTTCTCCAGCATCCCCCGGCCCTCCCGCAGCCTCTCCACTGACGTCGGGACCATCCTGCAACAAAACCCCAGGAACAGCTGAAGATTGCTGTGACACAGCTGAGAGCAACACGACCAATGTGCAGGGGTTCAGAGACCACTAGCTCTTTAGACAGACGAGGAACAAACTTCTGAACTGCTTTTGCAATGTAAAAAGCCTCCAGTGGGATTTCAGACTGCTGATCCCTGGCTATCATGATGCCACTGTCCTCAGAACACCAAGTCTTTAATCAAAAACACGATATAAGCATTCAGTTCAGTAAATCACCTGGTTACAGAAAAACTGTTGAGATTCAACACCATTTTGAAAATCTTGGTATTGGCTTAAGATTAACTGCAGTTACTTTGCATAGTTACTTTCATTCAAACTAAGAAGAAGCAAACTCAATACCTTTACGATAATACATGCCAAGACAATATAGCTGGATACTGCAATATTCCTGAGCAGAGCTAGCTGGGCCATTTTGCCCACTAATGCCATTTTGTCCTGTTTATTTTGTGTAATGTGTGTGAAATGTCTCCACTCAAGATTACTGCTAGATATTGTTCTATTTTATAAGAATCTTGTCCAAGGGTGAAAAAGAGGTGAGGTGGCTTTCCTAAAGCCAAACTGTTGAAGAAAAACAGAGTTACAAACCCCAGATCCCTGGGTCAACATTCCATCTACCACACACAGGACTATCCAAATCTCTTTGGAAATATGTCTTTTAACTACAGACAGCATCACCATGACCAGGGATTTACAATGCCTTTACTCTGGACACTGAAGAATTTGTGCCTTAAAAATGCCTGAATTTAAATATTTAGATTATATTAAATACACTGCATACCATGCAAGCATGCAGCTTAACACCATATTAACTGATTTCTGTATTTAATTTTTTTAAAGTTATTCTGAAAACTGTACTTTATATTAGGGCTTTTTTATTATTTTGTTTGCTTGGAGACTTGTTTTCTGCAAGACTGGGTTTACTGAGCAGCAGCATATCTGTTTACATTGTGATGGCTTTATCCTGGCAACTGAAATAGACAAACCATTGGGGTTTTTTAAATGAAAGCTCTTGTCAATTATTGCAGAATTCAGCAAAAATCTGGAAAACGCTACAAATTAAGGCATGGAATTTTAGTTCCCACCAATTTCTTCTGTTCCTAATATTACTGTGAATGTCTGGAAATGTATCCAGTATGTAAGCACACGGAGTGAAAGTTGAAACTGAGTCACTTTAGCCCAGTAACAAGTTCTAATATATTTTTTAAAAGTAGAAGGTGAGAGTACATTTATCAGCTGTGCCCATTAAAACACAGAAACACAAGAATTTTAAAGGCAGCAAATCTGCTTAATCCCATTTCAAAATGTATTAGCATGGTTTCAACTTTATATCCAGTGTCATGTAACAATAGGATCTTTATTCCCACACAATACTTACTCCTGAAACCATGTGGGAAACTGAAGCCAGAGCAGCACCTGCTGAGGGAGCAGCAGGTGAAGCTCACAGAATATAAAAGATGGTACTAAAGCAAGCATGCCACACTGACACCTCATCCTGAAATAATTTTAGTTCATTCAGCTAGTTGGCTTTTTTCTGCTCTTTTACAGGCAGAAGGAAGTAGCACAGAAGAACAATGACATGGGCTATTACCACTTTTATAGAATATTTGAACATAAAGTAATGACGATAAACTAATCATTAGCAGACTGCCTCAGCTGTGTCCAGTCCCAATATCTGGTAGACAGAAAACTGTCAGAGAGGTAAAAGACAAATTGTTTCCATTAAACTCTGCTTGAAAAGTGATGGAAAAAGGAAGGAAACAGATCTATTACTCCTACAAATTCACCCAAGTGCTTTCAACACAAACTTCATACTTCTCACTGCCCTCAGCACTGCTTTGCATCTCTCCCCGTGCCACCCTCTGCCATTACCCGAGCAGTGACCCAATCATGTATGTGGAGATCAGCATCGGGAAAAGGAGGGTTTGTGTCTGTGTATGCCTTTCTGCTGGTGGTGTGCATGACCAGAACCTGACTCCAGAGCAGCAGAGCCAGTGCCTACACAGCTCCAGTCAGCAGGACCTCCCAGCCATCACTGGCACTATAATGCTACACTTGTGGCATTAGTAGTGCACTCAGTGCACTACTTCATGTTTTGGACCAGGTTCAAATGTTTTTGAAGACCAGCCTTTCCCCTTATCAAACCTTCTCATGGTAACCATGGTAAAGGTGGTTTGTCCATGCCTTAGGCACGCCACCGACCAGAGTCTGGTATATCAGCAAAACTGGAGTTGTTGCACAGTCCCTGCTTCTCAAATGCAAAGGCTGCAGGAGCCTGTGAGCTTTCCTTCAGAATAGGAGTGGACTTAGTATCACTCATGTCCAAAAAGAATGAAGGTTCAGCAAAAAACCACCTGAATTAGATTTCCATTGCCTGGGCCAGACCTTACAACCCAAGACCTCAAAAGGGAACCGGTGGAAGAGCAACAACTGTTTAACTTTGTACCTTTCAAGACAGATTTTTAATATCTAAACCAAGAACTAAAAGACAGGCTGAGAAGAGTGCTGGTATTCTTCACAGTTGTTTAGCAATTATGAAAGTGAACAATACCAAGAGACCCAAATGAATCCATCTCACTGCATATAGTTATGGAAATGCCCCACGGGGAGTTCGGTCCTTCCCTGTGGAGCAATCTGAGGCTTGCTTGGAAGGATAACACTCACCACCTACTGCTGATGCTCTCCTGGGATTTACTGAGCGATGATGAGGAACTACAGCCCCTCGAGTCTGGTGGGCTGATGTCCTCTACGTGAGGCAGGGAGGGATGAGAAGGGGAAAAGCCACTTTGTGGGGAGGACGGAGTTCGTGCTGCGGAGCCTGACAGGCCATTCCCGTCCGCGTCAGTCCCGGAGCCGCTGCTGCCCTGCCGGGTGGGGGTCCCTGCACCGCGCCCGGAATCGCTGCCCTCCTTGGCCTCCTGTTTCCGCTTGCGGTACTCAAGGAGCGATACCTGGGCGACAAAATACAGCCACGAGTCAGGGAACACAGAGGACTAGGACAGGGGGAGGAACAGGCCCACGCACCGTCTTCTGGGTCTGCAGGTAAAACCTGAAAAGGCATATTGAGATTATCAATTCTTGCTGGATCTGCAGGCACTCCAGAAAAGAGCTAAGTGGTGCAAATTCAGACTGCCATGATCACCCAACTTTTATTTTTTATGACCAATACTTCAGCAGAAACATCCAGCCCATTTGCTTCTCTAACCACCTGGATTTTCAGATTACTTCAGGACATGCATATTCAAGCATCAAGCCTCTATAACCTCCCTCCTCTCAAAACATACACTCTCTCGGGTTCATGACATCATGTAATTTTTTTTCAATATCTGTACGTCCCCAAAACAGGTAATAACAGTCTTCTTCACAGAACTGGTATCTTCAGTGCCCAGTTCATCTGTATTAGTTCAGCCACATTAACACTAAAAGCTTGGTGAAGCCTTGCACAGAATTTTATTTTGCTTAGAGCAGGTTCCTGCTATGGAGACATTGTAAACTTCCAGTACTACCACCAAAACAAACTGCTTGTAGCAAAGGTAGAATGTGTTTTGGGCAAAACAGTCTCAGATTTGTCAAAGACACCAACCAAAGATAGAGCAGGCTCGGAACACAAGGTCAGCAGAACCAAAAAACCACAAATATTTCCAGCTGAGCACTTAACCTTTCAGCGTGCCTTCCCTCAGAGTTATTATGAGGTACGGGGCCATAAAGGACTCACAGAAGGCAGCTCTGCTGAATGACTTAATGCCTGTACAGAAGGCTTTATGATGCTAAAATATTGAACAGGGTACTTCCAAAAGTAACTCAACATATGAAGGTTTTAAGATAAGTGTAATTTTAAAAGAAAAACCAAAGGAAAAAGCATCAAGAAACTCCAGAAATGGAAAGGAAATTAGATATTCCATCCAGCTGGACCCTTATACAAGTGATCTGAGCTACCACACGTGCCATAAAAAAAGAAATCCAAGCGCAGGAAAAGGCACTGATATTTGTCCCATGAGCACCCAGTTTCATCACAGCACCGCCTTGACTTAACATTTTACCTCAGTTTTAGTCCCATGAGGGTCACTGGCCTGATGTAAGAAACCAATATGTATTTGCTTTTGTTACACTAGATTCCTGTGTTTTTAGTTTCAAAGCATTAAACTTTAAATAACCTTCATCTTACTTTCTTTGCAGTGTTATGGAAATGTTCTAATATGTTCCAATAAACAGTCTTCGTTTTCTTTTGAAACATTAGACCCTCTTTTCTAGTAAGGACTCTTTTCATCTTGATAAATAACACCTCCACCAGCTGTACAGCTGCACTGTGTTATTGCTCTGGATCTTGTCTCAGTTTAACAACTGCTGATGAAAGCTGCCAGCATCCTGCTCTCTTTTCTGTGATCCTAGAAGAGATATTTTCACTGTGGTGTTTTTTTTACACTTCTCACATCAAAATCTTGCCTAAAGGGTAGCTCTCTCTCATACCAACTGTTTTCACCCAGGCACTGGATGCCTGAATAACTCACCCAGACTCTTCGTTCTCCCTGTAAGTCTTTGCAGGAACCTGAGTGGGAACTGCAAACATTGTAGCAATCTAGGCATTTCTTTTACAGGAGTACTTGCCTTCTTCCTTTGTGGCGGATTCTGGGGAGCAGCTCTGGCGCCTTCACAAGCCCTCTCACCACAGTGGGACATGGATCCATGCACTGTCTCTTTGAGCAGCCCTGACTCATGTCTGCTGAAATATGCTTCGGCAGGAGAGCTGCAGCAGCCTGCTTCTGAATTCATTGGCTTCCTCTCTCCCAAAGGAGGAGATCCCCGCAACAGCCCATCCACACGTGGCATAGCGTTCAATGGGGAGAAGGCATACATTAAATTAAACTCTGTCCGAAAAGCCTGATCAGAGCTTCGTAGCAGCATCTGTGCTTCCCCACTTTTCCCTGGGAAGTTCATCTCTGAAGTAGAGTTTATGGAGGATTGTGGAGCCACATCAGAGGATCCAAAGCTCAGCAGCAATGGCCGTTCCTGGCAGGTGTTTGTACTGGAATCTGAGTACCCACCCTTCAAATCCAGGTCGGATCGGAGGCAGACCTGGAAAATCCGAGAAGGATATAGTAGGGGGGTAGGTAGTCAGCAAAAGGGTCAAGCAAGGGTAGGGAGAGAAATTTAAGTCAGAAAATCCTCTGTACCATGCTAGCTTCCTGCTTCCCTGTTCCTTTCTGATTATCCCTTTGGTTCTTTCCTGCACTGTTCTGCTCATTCCACAGGGGAATGCCTGAGACTAAACAATGATCAGTTGAGCTGTCCAATACGGGATGCCCTTTCCCCTTCAGCAGTTTCTGCAGCAAGAGGATAAGGCTCAACACCATCCCCAGGCAGTTAATGAATTAAACCCAGCATTTTCAATTGCCTCATACATACCCAAGTTGATGTTAACATAGAGCAGCAGCCAGGGACAAACAGAACAGATTTGCTGTCCTTCTGCTGTTTTATTAGCCAAGTTCTTGCCTGTCCCAAGTCAGCCGCTACTAACTTCCTAACAATAAAATAGCCAAGACCTCTAAGCCATTTGTTTTCACTCACTGTGAGCTTTGGAAATCTCTAACAATAGTACATTCATTTAATTTTTACTGCATTTTTACATTTTTAAATTTTCAACAAAACCACTATGGCATCATCTTTGTGCTGTCAGAGTTTTTGGAGCACTAGGCAATGATATAACAGTATATTCATTTATCTACCTGAAGTGCCAAAAACCCTCCAGGGCAGCAGAATAATCATGTCCTTCACCACATTAATACGTCAGGATCTCAGACAATGAGTATAACTGACAAGATTTCATCCTCTTTGCAGGACTGTAGCGCAGAGGGAAAAACACAGCAGCGCCAGGCACCAGCTCTGCCCTCCTGCTGAAGCTGAGAACACTTCCCCTGCTGTATTACGACTCCAAGTAATCAACCACATTGGAGATGAGCACGTACTATGAAACAGGCACTGAGCAAGGTAGTTTATCTCATCTTTTACAGCAGGTCAGCAGGTAAGCAAAATACTACTTTTTGGCATCTCCTCAGTCTGCAAGTGAGCAGGTGATAAGTCAAGGCTGAAGAGAGCAGGTCAGGTGTACCACTGTGTGCTCGTAAGCCAAAACGAGCGGTGAATGCCTTCCCTTCCCCCGCAGTCATCTGGTTACTACTCAGTAAATTTCACTGACCACTCATGGGCTGGGCCGAGTCTGAAATTGGTGATGGTAATTACAGGGTCCCCAAATCTCTTGCCTGTACCTCAGTAGCTGAGACATATCGAGTCTTTACACTGCCTGGCTCCCACCACGGTCAACAAGCTAATCATAAATTCCAGTCTTCAATTTGTTTGTTTTGTTGTGATAAGCCTGAAAACTCTCCTCAGCTTACTGTGTCTAAAGCTCCACCCTTATTCCCAGTGCCTGCACACTCCTCCCTCCCCTCCCACCATGCACACACAGCCCACATGCTCCCGGCTCAGGTGCCGTAACTACCTCAGGTGACATGGACTCGGGCCTATGCGCAGGGGAGCTCTCAGGGGAGGATACGTTCTAGAGGAGGGAAAAGCATCTAGTTATTCATCTATTTCAAAAGTCAAGAGACAATTACAACGTACAAAAGCACACAGGTTAGCAATGGCCATTCTAAACAACTATCCCAAGAACTGGGATACTGGGAAACCAGCCTGGACAGCATCATGGTTGGTTAAATGGTTTCTAAAGCTTCCGGGAAGCACGGATAGGACTGAGTTACTGCATCTCATGATGCAATTTAGTACCCAAAACAGAGCACATGAACGTTAAGAAAAGCAGCAGCTAACTCTTTATATTTCTGATGCTGTCAGACAGACTTCACACCATGAAATATAGAGAAAGACATCTATGGTTTTTAGTCGGAGAACATGAGAGAGAAGAAAAGCCTGGTTTAGCCCAGAAAGTAGATTCCCCAAACACTAAGATGACCTTTCATAGACATATACTATAAAACAAACACGTGTCCTTCATTCCACCGTGAGCCACCTTTCCAGCTCAAGTCAAGAGAAGAGGTATGAGCAGCCAGCTTTATGAAATGTTCTATCATGTGAGCACCTATCAGTGAAGACAATGTATGCGTGTGACATAAGAGCATTTCCCTTTCCATGTTAAGAGCACTTCCCTTTCCATGCTGCTGAGCAGGCTTAAAATAGAATCAGAGCGGCAGGATTCCCAGAGCTACACTGCTATCAGAGAAATATAGCAGGAGTCAGTTTTCTGCAAACCTCAGAAAACTGAGGAATCTCAGAAATTTCTTAACAAAAACTTCTGACCAACTCCACAAAAAAAGCAGAGGTATGTCATCATGCTTCTGGCCTCTTTGATGAATATGGAGAGGCCAAGCGTCCTTTAATTTGTTTCCACTCTAAAAAGATCACAAAACTGAGTCTAAAACCCCCAATCTGTAAAAACCTGGCAAAGACAGCCCCAGAAGCTTGTCATACAAATTTTATAGAGAGCAGCTAGGAAATCAGTCAAGAAGGAAGTTTCTTAAAACCCTTCAAGAATGTATTTCCCAGCAAGACAAGATGCCAAGTCACAACTCCTGCTTGCTTGAAGAAGCTTGTGAACTGATGGAAGAATTTTTCTCTTGCTCTCTCACCACAGTGCCACAGGTTTATACCTGGGGACATGTAGTCACTCATTAAAACTGTGGTCCAGTGAGCTGTTAGATTCTTTTCAAGAGGAAAAAAGGTAAAAGGCAAGTAAGTTATAGATACCCAGTGAAATCAAGGCTAATTAACACTAAGGTGGGACAGGAAAGGAGCGATTAGACTGTGGAGGTTCATGGCAACACTGCCCTGATCTGCCACCTCAACCACTGCAAGGGTATGGACTGTTTCCAGTAAAGCTCCTCCTGCCTGAAGCAGTCTTTCATCTCACTCCTCAATGCCCCACAATCTTGCCTGCTAAACTCTACAGAGCTGTCTTTTAAACAGCTTACGAGAAAGGACTCTTAAACAAAATAATCAAAGCATGCAAACTTTTAGCTTTTTTTGGCACAAAGTAATATTTGCCCTGTTGTGAAACAGATGAGGGATTCCTGCAGGGTAGTCCCCAGTACGGAGAAGGCCATCACTGCACCATTTTTAAAAATGGTTCTAACTGGCAGAGTATGAGCAGCTGGCCTGAAGTCTTCCATGAGGTTTTTTAAATGAAAATATGGAATACTAGAAAATAAAATGAAACCTGCAAACAGCACGACTCCTATTCACGGACACAGAGTGGAGGGTCCTGACTGGATGAATACTGGTAACTCTCCCACAGAGTTTAGAGCAATGGAAACCACCTACACAGCCTGCTTGCTAATTCTGCTAATTTTTGCAGAAGGAAAGTATCAAGAAATCAAAGATATTAAGGCCATTTCCTTCTACCCAGTCCACTTAAAGAAAACCAAGGAATATAGCAGAAGATGATGTGAAGCATCGCTACCATACTTGGGGTTACTGAAAGCTGTTTGGGGAAAGAGGAGCCAAGGATGTCTTACAGCCTCTGAGAAATAGAACACTTGTACTCTTTGGAAGAAGGAGGGATTTAAAACCACATTGACACAGAGATCTGAAGTGGCGAAGATGATTAAAGATCACTGAAAAACCTGAGAAATTTAGGAGCTACTCTGCAGAAATAGAAAAAAAAGATAAGACTAATGTTACTGATAGCTACAAAGTGAGGGGAGGCTGGGCTGTAGCAAAGTTTGACATTTCACAGAGCAGGAGATCTGTCCAGAAGTGAAGTAGAAGAGAAAGGCAGCAGTGCTCTTGAGGCTGAGACTGTGATGCTGCTTAGGAATACATACTGAAAAAGGAAGGCGTCCCTAGTGCCACCTCTGCTGCAAATACTGCTGTTCCTTTCTTTTTAGCACAGTCAGTCCCGGGCAGATTTACCTCGAACTGTAGGGGAGTATTGCAGCGGCTGGCAGCCAGAGAGGGGATGGGTGAGAACATGATGCCGTATCCATTGCGAGTCTCCTCCTCCCCGGGCAGCGACGAGCAGGGCGTGGCCAGCTGTGGGCTGCCTGAGCCGGGGACCGAAGGGACGGGAGGTGGGGGCGTGACAGGAGACAGCGGCCGCAGCAACTTCTTAACATTTTGCTCCATCAAGTAGCGAGACTTCCATTTCTTCAGGGGACTCAGCAAGTCTGAAACACAAACTGAGCTGAGGACATGGCTGAACCACTGACCATAAGCAAATCACATGTTGTCTTCTTCCCCCTACTCCCAGCCCAAATGAAACCCAGGAGTCCTCAGTGCAACTACAAAAGACTCCTAAAAATTAAGTACCTCTGAATTACTTCTGTATCAGTGTCTAGATACTGGTAACAGAACAATACATAATCAGGAACATGCAGTGAACAAGGAAAGCATATATTTCAACTAGAAGCAAGCATAAGAGGGAGCTAGGGGAAAGGAAGACAGGGAAGGTTAGAAAGAGAGGAGAATAGAGGAGAAAGGTCAGAGGACATGTCACTGTGATTCTTACAAACAAACCAGAGGCAGCTCAGTTATCATTAGCTGAACCTAATAGTTCCCTATAGGCTACATCAATACAGCCCAAGCACATTTCCATTACCACAAAGGATTAAAGCCTTTCCCTCAGGCCTACCTCTCTTCAAAATAATAATATTTTTTGATGTTTAGTTTTAAAAAAACTGAAGAAATCACCAGTAAATTCTACAGGTTAGGTCTTGCTTGAGACATACATGTATTGGTTCTGGCATTCTGTTCACTTCCTATTCATCTAATCTTTCAATAATCAAATTTGTATTATCTGTGTGATGTCTAGCTTCCTGTCTGTCGTCCTTGGAAAACTGATACCTGACTGGGCTGATCTTCACTCTCTTTCTCTGTAAATTCAGACACAATATTTAATTATTCTGCTGCTTTACTCACAGATTTTAGCTTCTCCATCCTTGAGACTTACTTAGTCATTTGTTTATTACAGATGTGCCTGTAAGACTTTGCTACATCTTCCTATAGTCAGCAGGGATTTAGTTCTAATAGCATCTTGCTGCAAAGAGATGATACTGGGCTCTCTTCCCTCTACCCCCTCCCTTCCATTGTACAAGAGATCCCAGAGAACAGAGACTGAATGCAATGTTAAGTGATTATCTTTTCACAGGAAAATACTGAGAAACTTTACAGATGCTCAAGCTAGAATGGGTCTGCAGAAATTTGAATGAATGGCAAAGCAACATTCTCACCTACCCTAAAGCTGTGCCATCAGGCAGCAGGCATGTTAAGATGTCACTTGTACAGCTGCCTTTGGTATTCAGCACCTTCCCCGGTCTAACTCCAGTGCCTATGCTGCCCTGATGCTGCTGAGCACTTACCTGTATCATCTTTGCAGATGCTGGAGGAGCTGCTGTTCTCATTGCTTTGGTATAGACGCTGGGCTCTGTTCTCTTGCGGAGCTGGTGAGGTCTGAGTCATCCCCTCTTCCAGGGCTTGTTTGATCCAGCGCTGAAACAGAACGAGACTACATAAACGTGAAACTCCTCGGGTACTTTCTCTGCAATCCTGCAGGATGCACTCCAACTCCTACACTAGTGTGGAGCAAGGCAGGCTGCTCAGAAGCCCAGGGTTACCTCGCTGGAGTGCACTCAGGTGGGAGTGCGTTAGAACACAGCTGTCAGCACTGAGCCCACCACCCGCTGTGGTGGGGCTGTGCCCTTCCTGACGTGTTCTGGGAGCAGCAGCCATCAGCAGTAACACAGAGATAAGTAAAGAGCAAATTATAACTATAAAAATGCACAACAGTGGCACCTAAAACTATTAAAAATAATCATAATTTAAAAGGAAAGGGACACAAATATAATGAACTATCTACAATCACTGATTTTTGCAAAAAAAGCTGTTTCCTGCCCAGGAGAGAAAATTTGAGCAAAAAAAACATCTGATAAAAAAGCAAACAGCAGTTTTCAAGGAGAGTAAACCAAGAAAAGAATAATAAAAGCAAATCTTTTCTTCAGCTACTAATAAAAAAGCTAAGTCACAGTGGTCTTTTGAACATGGCCAATTAAGAATGTTTCACATCTCACACGAGCAAACATGAACTGAAGCCTCAGCAAATCAGCTGCTGCAGTGGGTGTGTTAGCCCTGTATCTTGATACAAACTGAGTCCTGATGGCAGGCAAGAACCTTTGCTTATTCTACTATGAAGATAACTGCCACAATATAAGGGAAAACACTTGGGTGATCCAGTGAAATGACAGCAAACTGCAGGAAAAAAGCAAAGAGCAATTTTCATTTGTGTAGTTTACCCAGGAGACTCACTTTACCAGACACTTCTTGTCCTAGAGAGGTTTAAAATTGTACTTTTACCTTTCAGCAATCCACAGTTCATCTGCATGCCAGCAATGTGTATCCTGTTAGAGATACACGTGTATCTTATGACTCCTCAAAGCTATTGTGAAAGTACATCACAAACTCAGTGGCCACAATCCTCAAAGTGAAAACTTCAATGCGAGGATGAAGAGCAGGTGACAGGATCTATTTTGATGCCTTCACTACTGTACAGCAGACGCTTCTTCTCTGTTCAAATGTAACTCAATGGATTCCACTGTGGCCGTCAGGAAAAGGGAGAAGTGCCAGCCAGTCTGGAGCACCTCTACCTCAAACGTGGCATCTGATCTGACAGCCAAGTCACTGCACAGTGTGTGATTAACGTGAGAGCAGGTTACAGTTCAGTTTCCTTGCGAGGTTCAGACACTGCCATGCTTTGGATGCAAACTGACATCATCAGCTGAGTTTTTTGGCACAGTTCTCAGTAGTTTAAGGATGAGGCCTGCTGACAATCCAAGAAAATATGTGATCCATTTCAACAGCCTTTATAAATCAACCTCCTTGGCTGAGTAGTCAAAAGTAGACAAGACACAGATCAGGTCTTGAGAGAGTGTATCATCAAGTTCTGGACCATTTTTAGACCTCAGCTGGCTTAAAAGGAGGTGTTCCCTGTGAGTTTTCTAAACATTCCTGAACATGAGAAGCAGACTTCTACATCTCCAGACTGTTA
Source organism: Platysteira castanea (assembly GCA_013397175.1). Lineage (NCBI taxonomy): Eukaryota > Metazoa > Chordata > Aves > Passeriformes > Platysteira > Platysteira castanea. Next base: position 145,864 of record VYXC01005517.1, on the reverse strand, counting down.
AGTCAAAGAACCACCAAACGCTAAAAAAGCATTTTCCAAGAAAAAGCCAGGGATCTCCTACGAAATGGATGAAACTCCTCACTAGAACAGTTAACAATTATTTATATTCAAAAAGTAGAAATCTAACCAATTATTTCTGCAACATTTGTTCTGGACACAGCAACTTTCAGCACTTTATTAATTAGTTAATGGAATAGGCAGCGTATTTAAGTTTTCAGATTAAGAAACAAGAATGCTAGATGACACCATTAATGATTTTCCTACTAAACTGGGAAATGGATAGCAAAAAAACGAGACACAACTTAGCACAGGCTAGAACATTCGCTTCTACAATTACAGGCTAGAAAACTAATGGGTTGTTCTAACAAACATACAAAATCACGAACTGATCATGAGTTTAAATCAACCTGTCAGAGAAAACTCAGTCATACTGGGATGCAGAAAATGGGTACAGGTTAGAAGACACAAAGCAACTTTTCTGCTTTGAAAATGTTCCAGCTGCAAACACAACATCCAGTTTTGGACACAACTTCACAGCAGGTTATGGATTAAATGGAAGTCATCCATAGTGAGACTAGTCCACTCCCTCTCCAGCAGTAAGAAGTATTATTTGACTAGAAAAGAGTAAAATGTAGCAACAGATCGGAAGACTTGTTCCAGGACAACAGTGTTCCCTCAATTTTGAGCTTGCTGGCCAGTTGTATGGCAATTGCACCGAGCACAAAACTCCAAATAACTCTACCAGCCTTGCTCTGGATGCTTCTCTCTTCCCTGGGGCTCAAAGACAATGTTAAGGTTCAAAAGAAGCTCAAACCTTGCAGTTCTCAGCTTAAAGAGAAGGTTGCCCAGGCACACAGAAACAGACAAGGTTTTGTCATACATCTGTATATAAACCATGAAGAGCTTTACCCATGAAGGAAATACTGAAGAGACTGTTAGAGCATGACAACAAACTGGCTGAAGGTGGAAAACAGTAAAGTCCAAAGATTCTCTCTGGAAAAACACCCTCAAACAAAGGAAGGCAAAGAAACCAGGACATGGTACCTGAAAGCCACCAAGACAGGGAGAGCAGAAAAGATTTCTATATAATTGTTCTCAGGTAATCACACAGGAACTGGAAAGGTCTCCAAGCAAAACCAACAGGCAACGGGGAAGATGGATTCTGATACAAATCTGACTGAGTGAACTACCCTGCCTTCTGTTTCCCTGCAGATGGGTAAATACTGGCATTTACTGGTCATCTCTGGAGGAACTAAATTCTTAGCTGGGCCTGGTTCAGGCTTCCAGCATGGCCTCGAGTATCTGTTGTAGATAGGCAGTTTGTGATTCCAAACAAAGAACTGTGGACTTGTTCTCATGAACACGCAAACTCAAAGCTTTTAAACCACAAAGGCTCTCCAAAGATAATGGATCTTAAATGAGGCACTGGATTCTTGAGGTCCTCTGCAACACTATCCTAGCCCCACAATGCCAACCATCCTCTGACTGTGAAAGTAGTAACATAAAACTTTCTAAAGGCAGTAATCAACACTCTTTGAATTGTGTATGCTGGATAATAAACAGCTGCTGCAGATCTGAAAGTACATGTTTCTAAAAGTGCAGTCACAGAACAGTTGTTCTACCATGGCAAAAGGCAAGGATGAAAACTGAACTCTGGCAAGGAGGTCAGCAATCACAGCCTGGACACTGCATCAACACACTAGCTCAGCAGGAATACAGGGAAATAAACTCCAAAAGGACACAACAGCTTTACAAGGGGGCCAGTAGGATGAGTATACATCGCGTGAAGGTAAGACATGAGCAAACATACCTTCTTACAGGAGCTGTAAATGCCATCCAACAGAAAGGGCCTTCGACGTCTCTCAGGGTTGAAAGGTGAACCAAAGCGGATGTAGTGTTTAGGGGTGGTACAAATCAGCGGGGAGTGCACAAGACCTGGCAACATATTCAGGGTAGTTGCCAAAACTGTTGGGTCTGTAGTAATGCGCAGAGGACACTCAATTGGACACTCCTGCTTTTCTGCCTTGTCGTTCAGCCATTCGGTAACAAGGTACTGGAGGAGGAGACACATATCAGTGCAACCAGCGCAGGTGGAGAAGAAAGACAATATGGCACAGTGGTGTATGGGAGCAATGCTCAGGTAAGCCCACATGCTAAAACCCCCCTCCTTCTCAACAGGAAGGACTTCCTGTGTCAAACCCAATTCTCACCTGTTGGAGACACAGCCCAATGTTACAGAAGTAGCTCGATTTTATGCTCCAGTCATCTTATTAGAAGATTCTCCAAAAACTTGAACACTGTTCAAAACTAGTTTCTAGACACAAAACTAAGTGTATTAATAGCTAATTTACGCCCAGTATGTGGCAGCTGCCTGCTAGCTTCTGCAGTATTTCCTCCTATCCAAGTTTATCCTAGTTTGTACATGACAGTTGCAGTCACATTCCCTCTTGGTCTTCAATGCTAAGCTGAGAGTTAACCTCTTTGCTGCATCCTCAATTAATATCTGCCAGCCTGCCATCCCAACTTTGAGCACTTGATCATATTTACCTTTTTTGTTTTGGGGTACTTTACTGCAGCTCGATTAGACTGGGATCCTGTAGCCAGGATAGCAGTTGGGTCAGATCCTGTCAACTGTCTGCCTTCTCCTGGCCCTTCCACACTGCTGACATCTGTTGTGGTTACCAAGCTGGCAGTGCTTCCTTCCTCTGGGACAGCCTGTGTGAGTTCAGCTTGCTGGGAACTGGCTTGTTTCTGCCTTCTCAGTCTTTGTGCTGAACTGGTCCGGTATCGAGAGAAGCGACTTTTTGGTCGGGGCCTGGAGGGTTTTGCTGGAGCTGGCTTAGTCACTGTTTTTTCGGGGACAGCATCCTACAAAATAAACTGTCATTAGTCCGAGTAGCTCTAAGAGTATTCCTTTTCTCTGCATACAGGATCAAGAACTGAGATTTATTTACTGACAACTACCTGACTCTCAAAATCTTGTTGGACTCTGTGTTGGTTTCTAAGATGGCCTTGGGGACCCTTCAACACTGGCACATTATCGTTTTGTCTTCTGCGTTCTCAAAGGACAGAACATGGGTCTTTAGGAAGAAAGCAGCAAAAGGAAACTTGCTGCTTGTCTCGAGGTAACTGCTCTTATTCCTGACCTGGGCTGACATGGAGCATTCTGGGCAAGTGTCTGGGCCCTGCCATAAAATGGGAATGCATGCATCCAAAGTAGACTGGGTCAAAAAAACCTCCCAAAAAAGAAAAGAACTTCCCATCACTGCACTTATACATCCAACTTAAGCTCACGCCAGTACAAAAGGGGTTCGCCTGGAGAAGGAGCTGGGCTTGTTCAGCCCAGAGAGGACTGAGGGGGATGTAACAACAGTCATCCTACAAAGAGCCACTAAGAAGATGCAGTGGTGCATCAATGGACATACATGGAAATGAGAGGTTCAGACTGGATACATGGCAAATTTTTTTCAACCTAATAATCACTAATTGGAAGAGGTGCAACCTCCATCCCTCGAGGTTTTCAAGACAAGACTGAGTAAAACCCTAGCCAGCTTGGTCTAGCTTCAGAGCTGTCCCTGATGACTCAGAATGGATTAGAGAGCCCACGAAGCTCCTCCCCACCTGAACGATCTTACGATCAGAAATGCTGCACCTGAGCTTTGTACAAGATAGCACACAGTTCTATCTTCATCTTACCGCTACTTGTGAGGACCGTCGTGTGTTCACCCCAGTACTGCTGGTACTGTTAGAAACAGTAGGAGGAGGAGCACTCAGTGCTGAACTTCCATCTTCAGTTTCAGAAGTCTCTGTTTTTACTTCTTCCAGCTCAGGAGCTTCAGAATTGACGTTGATTTCAGCATCAGTGCTGTTACGGTCTGATGGTTGCTCTCGTCTCCTCTTTCTCTTTTCTAAGTTCTCAAACATGTGCATGATGGCTTCTACCTTCCTGTCTTCCCGGGACTACAACACAAGGGTAAACTGAAGTAAGCATGGTGAATTATGCACATAAACAAGGCAAGAATAGATATGGGAAGCAGCACAAGGAGAACAATTGTCAAACAGCAATGACAAAAGCCAGACAGAGGACAAAGAGAAGCAGTTCTTATCAGTTATTTGCATTTTTCAATATGGCAAATTTCCCAGAATAACAACCACATCATGATGTGTTTGTAGTGCAAGCAGAAGAACTCGACTTTGTTCTTAAATAGGACCACTTAGATACTACTGAGTTATATTTATGAAACAGCCACAAGGAAGTGCGTAATTTCAAAGAACTAAAAACTATAAGAAAGCATAAGTAGAGTGAAGAGATGACTTGGAAACAAATAGAGCTACTTTCTAATGACCAAACGTTAAAACCAAACAGAAGCCAGAGGCAACAGAAGTAAGTGATTCAGTAATTTGCAGCAAGTGTAATACACCACACAAACTGACTAAAATGTTCCAGATTCATTCTTTTCCCAGCAAGAATGTCAGAAGATGACCCAGCTCAAAAATAAAAGCTTTGGTCTAAGCAGCTTACATAGTGGGTAAGAGAAACAGAACATGAGAGAGTAGAGAGGCAAAACAAGTTCATTTATTAGGTAAACAAAAAGGACAGGAAATCTTATCACCTGACTGTGTCAGAAATAATTGGTAATTATGCATGTAAAAAGCCCAGTACAATAATGTTGCAGTGACTGGCAAGAATCAAGTGAGTTATAAGAGTGGGGTCAAGTGTCTTCTGAGATTTGTCATGGAGAAAGTATCTTGGAGCCCACAGCCTGGCCTTTACAGTTTTCTGTTAAAAAATACTACATATGCACACACACATGAAGAGACACTGGGGAAACTATAGATGTGGGTATTTACCTGGAGCCAAGTATAGAAAACTGAATCGCATTAAAGCAGATTAACTGGTGCATCCTACAGTAACAGGGCTTACAGGCTGGTGGGAAACTAATACTTAATTTAGACTCACTGAACTATTCTGTCCCAAAAAGCGATCAGCCTCCCTGCATTAAAATGAAATCTTCCCTCCAAGCTTTAAGGCCAATCTGATGGATGACTGCTTCCATTCAAATTTCAGTGGAAACTGACTGCTTTATCTCATCTGGTCTAAAAAAATCAATCAGATAATCCAAGGATCTCTCCACTGGATGGCCCTTGGCTCTTCAAGTTGCTGCACTATCTTAACATTTAAAGCATTCTCAGAAAATTTACACTTGGAAGATCTGTATCTCTGATTAGAGGAACACAGGTGATTACGATACTGGTGAGCAAAGAAAACCAGGGAATTCCTAGCTCCAATACATTTGTTGGCTGGTAAAAGGATGGGAGCAATTTTTCTGTTTTTCTTCCTTGGGTTTCTGGTTGGTTGGTTGTTTTAACTGTGTGTTTGCATGTTTGTTTGGATTTTACTCTTGTTTATTTAAACTAATGAATTAAGAGCCAAAACGGCTCCATTCACATGCATAAAACATTCTAATCCAGGCAACAATCCCAGGAACCATAAGCAGCACAAGAAAAAACCCACCAGCTCTACTCAGTAAAGATGAAGGCAGAAAAAGGACTGTATTATCAAAGATCCCAGAGCACTAAGATATATTTTGACCAAGAGGACTGCTTAAGACAACAATCATTTCAAAACAGAGATTTCCTAAGTAAGAGCCATTAGTACTGTTGGTGGTCTACCCCTCTTACTAACTTTTGCAACTTGATCGTACCCTATTCCCCACATGGCAATATGTTTATGAAACCATACACAGAACAGATACCTGTGAACCTAACCCAGCAAAAACAATCAAGTTTTAAGAAAATTCAGGTTCTGGTTCATGGTATGATTGAATTGAAGATATTCCTGCTCACTGCAGGGGGGTAGGACTAAGTGACCTTTGAAAGCCCCTTCCCTATGCTATGCTTCTATATAGTGCCATAAATTCTTGTACTGGCAATAAGGAAGGGCAGCAGGAACATAAAAAAGGTGCAATTACCTTTTTGTAATCTGGTGCTTGATGGTTTTACTAAAAGTGTGCTTTAGACTATAGAACAGCCGTGAAAGTAACAATTAAACCTTTCACTAAGGAAACAAATCTGTAGTCTATCTCCTAATCTGTAGTACCCTAACATAAATCCTGTGATGTGGAGTCAACCTGGGTGGTTTTTCACTCCCCACCCCCACCCCGGCCTTTTTTTTTTTTGCTCTTGTTAATCAAATTACTGAAGATCACTAACAGCTGGGATTTGTGTTCAAACAAGTGAAATAACCAACTGGACCTGCTGGTCACTGCATGAAGCAAGTCCTAAGGGGGGTGATACCCAGAAAGAGAGAGGTACTTGCCCGTCGGCTGTGGACCAAGGCTCCCTGTTCATCTACAGGCTCCTCTTTCTCCCCTTCTTGTTTCTCCTCCTTCTCTGGCACCTGGGAGAGAAATGCAGATTTAGTAACCCAGTACTGTTTCAAAGTTACCAAGATTTCTATGGTAATTTAAGGAGCTAAAGGTTTAAAAAAGGCTTCCTGCAGTTTCTGTTCTGAAGATTCCAATGCTATTGGGTCAGACTCTTGCAGCACTGAATGGTAACATACATAACAAGGGGCCAAAGGTTTTACCTCATTGTCACTGACTGCTGCAGGTCCCTCAGGAATTTCCTCAGTTTGTTGACTGCTGTTCTCATCCGATGCAATGCTCTGCTGTTCCATTTCTAGCTCCTTTCGACGTGCCTTTCGCCGGCGTGTTTCTGCCCCAATCAGTGTGCCTAAAACAGGTGGAGGTAGGTGTTCTGCAGCATTTGGGCTACGTTTCTGCACAGGGCAATTCCGGTTCCCTTTGTGACACGCACAGTCCACTTTATAATTGCTGCTCCAAAACACAAACATAATTCGTGTCATTCTTCATTTCTCAACTCTTGCACAGAGACATTCAATACATCTCCTACTAAACATCTCACCACGTGCCAAAGCAAGGACAGCAGGCTACCTTATGGCCTCTACTGCAGAATATGCCAGCAGAACTGGACAGAATAGCCAGGAAATGCAATTCAGTAGAAAACGGAGCAATATGTAGAATGCGAGGAAAGGGCTGGAGGAAGATGTCCAGTCCAGGAGGGCAGTGGAGAGCTCCCGGGCGAGGTGAAGGACTCACCAGATGTTGTACTCATAGTCAAAGGCGATGGTAACCTCTGTGTCCTTGGCAATGGTGGCAACAGCATAGATGCACAGGTGGATCATCCCATCAGCAATCACATGACGAACCTTGTTAAACAAAGTAGAAAGAAACTGACATCTCCACAGGTTGCATAGGTTGCATTTCCTACTTCCAAGACAGAAGCCTCCTTTTGCAAAGTAGCTCTTACCTACTCTATGAATAATTATCCCAAATTCTCCACAGGGAAAAGCCTGCTTCACTGCTCTTGTCTCATCCCATGCTTTTCCACTTAAAACTACTACCACCTGCTTACCCTCATTAGCACTGTGCAGCCAAATGAAAGACATAAAAGAAATCTTTCTCTTCCAAAAAAACCTCCCTCATGTTCCCAAACTTTCTCATATTCCAAGTAGAAACCATCAGACAAGCAAGAGACACAGAGAATTTACCACACTTAGTGCATTTTAAGTTACGGAAAGTGCTAAGCTTATGTAAAACGTGTATTTGCAATTGCAGTGATGATGAAGAGAGCATTTACCTCTGCGTTTGGAGTGCAGGACCGCCTGATGAACCTGGCATCATTACCAAAGGTGCGGGCATCAACACACATCTCAACGCCATTGAACTTGGAGTAGAACAGCACAAAGGGATATGGCCTGGAGAAGCAACAGAACATCTCAATCCCAAAATACCCAATTCCTACAGCATTGTTGTTAACAGGTATTCCTCACTTCACTGGAAGCAGCACTTCCATCAGCACTATTGCTCTGGGGGCTTATGTACTTCCATCAGTTTAAGAGATCTATTTCAGAGGGTTTGGTCCATAAGCAGAGCATCAAGCTGAGGTGATATTTTTGATTTCCCATTTCTATGGATGGCACAGCTGACAGGACCCTGTAAGTGAGCATTATCCCATAGAGACACCAGTCTCTCTGTGCCATGATGCTCTCATACCAATCATTTCATAGTACTCTTACTTTTTGAAGAAATGCCCATTGACCTCGAATTGCTGTCGTAACATAACCTTCCCTCGATACTCAATTATAAGGGTATCTAGTGCCAAGTCTCTTGCTGCCCTCAGGATCTTCCGGTGCTTCTGAACCCGAGTCACCCTTCCCAGCTGCAGCTGTAACAAAAATCAGAGCAAAAGAGGAGAATTTGAACCAAAGGCCTCTAACTCATGAAGAATATTTTACCTACATAGAAAGAAAAAATCTTCTAATAGCAACACAGAGAAACTCTGCCAGGTGAATATGTTGTCTGTTCTATAACAATTCAGTAATGACCAATAATCTTGATAATATTTATCAAGAGCAAACAGTATTTATTCCCTTCCTTCAACAATAGTCTGACAAATCTATCCCACTATTTCAGTCTTGCAGCTAGGAGGCATAGCCAGACCTGTCACTTGCTACTAACTGGGAATTGCTCTGCAATTATGGCCACTTTCACAGCCAGAGTAATTCAGATCTTTCCTAAATTGTGGGTTGTCACACATTCAGAGGAAAAAATGCAAGCTTTTCTTTCTGCAGAGGATGGTAAATTCTAGCAAACAGGCCAAGACTTAAGCTGGCAATTTCCATCTCCATCCAGAAACTTCTCTACATCTCTCTGCTCAGCTAGTGCTGTTGATTTTTAATTTTTTTTTAACACATGGAAATAAATTTTTAACAAAGTAGTGACAGTTTGTTGAAACATCTTCGCATTAAAGTCTACAGCTCTATTACAATGGATTTTCACAACAATGTGTCTTGACAGTATGAAACCACAACATTCTTTAAGTACAGACATCCAAATATGACAAATTTTATGGAATAGTGGAGGGGATACTATAAGCACTAGGACAGAGGAAAGACTTATTCCATAAAAACAAAGTGCTTTTTTCTTACTTAAAAGATTGAACCTCTCTGCAAGGAAAGATTATGTGAAGATGACTGGCTGCCTCACCACCAATGCTGCGCCTGTTCCTTCCTAAGCATTCTATTCACTGCTCATAAGGGCTCAGTTTTGATACTTTTCCGGAGTGAATTGAAGCATAAGTGTTCTGACTTCAGTAATAATGACAGTCATGTATCTAAATTAGGAGTAAACCACAAAATTTTACTAAAAGCAAGTTCCAAACTTTTCCTGAGTGAACTCTCATTAGAAACATCTAATGAGCACTCTGCTGAAATGGATAAAAATTAGTTTAAGGGGCTCAGCCTAAACAATGACAGAACACACGACGTTCTACCCTTGTGAAAGTAAAAGTTAGTGTCTTAAGACAGCACTCAGCAATGGGAACCCAGCGAAACCCTCATACTGACCACGTGAAAATACTGAACCACAGATCTTTTTAGCCCTTTTTTCTGATTGTGATCTTGTATCTCCTCTGTATAAAACCTCTTCAGGAAAATGACTTTTGTTGTTTCAATATGACATTATACCGCGGATCTTGGATGAGCCAGTAAAGTAAGATCTATTTGTTGACTTACTCAGATCCAGGATAAAGACAGCTTTATAAAAGTATTCATTTGAAACCTATTCAGATGGAAGTAATGGTCCAGAGCTCCTCCTGAGACACATCCAATGCTACATTTGTCATGCCTATGGGATTTATCTCTCTTATACCACTCTATCTGCCAGCAGTTGGGAAAACCTGCACATATGTACTAGAGACTCTGAAGAGCCTTGCAGGGTGCTCATCTCTTCAGGTGCTGGGTCTTGACAGGAGCTCACAGAGGATTCCTCAAGTCCACTTAAGTGGCATAACAGAAACATGTTATTCCCAGACTCAGAAGCTGCACTGCTGGTCCTGATTTCTGTTTAACAAACCCATGACATGAGTGACCTGTAGGATAAGACTGTTTATATTACATGGAGTAGGGGCTAAATTATTTTTAGCACTTTGTACTATCCAACTGTGGCAACAAGAAATAAATAAATGGGACCAGATTTCCTAGTGTATAACAGGAGATAAGAAGAAAGTACCTGAAGTTATTAGATGAATTAGGATCCAGTGTGTCTCCAGTTGAATAATTGTTTCTATACTACCACTGATTTGTTTTTATACTTTCTCACCTGAACTGGCCCTACACAGGAGGGTTGGACCAGATGACCTTCAGTGGTTCCTCCCAACCTAAACTGTTCTACTACTCTATCAATATCAAGAGTATTAATGAGACCATATTTTTCAGAGATGTAAGTCAATGTCTGGTAGCCTTCACTCTCACCTTTGCCTCATGACTGACTTGTATTACTGTTCACCTCATGCCCTAAAACAGCCTGGGGAATACAGGTGGGATAAAGTGGGGTGGTCAGATGAGGAGAAAGTCCATGCAGGAAAGAGAAGCTCTGCATCTGTAAAACTTATTTATCTGAGTTTGGTGAAACAGGAATGATTTCATAGCTCTTCTAGTAAGACACAGCTCAGCTTGTTTTCGTTCTCTGAATTTAGAAATATGAAGTGGATTAGCTGCCATGCTTTCATGTGTGAAAAGAACAAATGATTTTATTCATGTCATAGGCTAGGGACTGCTGACTGCTAATCAGCCAAAACTGTTCTGACATATTTGCAGAGCAACATCTGCATAATACTCAGTGGCTTTATTTTATAAAGGCCTTTTTGCTCTTCACTTCAGAATGTGAAATCAATCAGGAGTTTGAGCTCAAGTCAGCAATTCTCAGAGGCAACAAAGGGCAAATACTAACCCTGGGTTTGGTTTGGCAACAACAGTCAGGAAAGTGATTCACAGCTTTCAGTTTGTCGAGCAGCTGGCAGTAGCCAGGACTAAGACAATTTTATTCGTAACACTAAACAGCTTCATATTTTCACAACCTTCCCTTTGCATCATGAGGACAGCTGAGAACTGGTTTATCATAAAATCACAGAATCACTGAGGTTAGAAAAGCCCTCTAAGATCGAGTTCAACTGTTAACCCACTACTGTCCAGTCCATCACTAATCCATATCCCTCAGTGTCACATCCACAAGTCTTTTAAATACCTCCAGGAACAGTGACTCTGCCACTTCCCCTGGGCAGCTTTTTCCAGTTTGGTAACCCTTCTGGTAAAAATAATTTCCTAAAATCTAATGTAAACCTCCCCTGGTGCAACTTGAGACCATTTCCTCTTGTCTTATCTGAAATATTCCAAGGACCAAAATCCCACATTCTCCATGTATAACTCTTAACCCTACTCTTCCTGGTTTGAGGAAGCTCTTAGGTCACATCTCAATCTCTTTTAAGTATATACTTGCATCACTGTTGACCTAAGTCAAACAACTCTCTCAACTGTTATGCAGGTATATATATGAGTATGCAGGGCACATAAAACATTATTTTTACTCCCTTCTCCTCTCTCCAGACTCTTCATGGCCAAAGAGAGCAGCAACAATACTTCTACACAGCTGCAAACCGCATACTGGCACTACCTCCTGATTTTTTTTCTAGCTCAAAGTACTTATTTTTTCCCTTATCTCACAGAAAAGCTATTTTTATGTTCAATGATACCTAGTTAATAGACAACTGATGCAAACCAAGAAGTCTTCTCAGTTTGCTTACCAAAGATGAAACAAATGAGTGAAGGAAAAATAGAACGCAGTGCATGAAAGCATGTGCTCCACACCTATGGAGGTGCCCTCCTCACAACACTCCAGAGCCACCTCCCGAGCAGAGACAACAGGACACAGGAGCTCACAAGCAGCAACCCAGGACAGCCACCTGGTCTTTCTTCAGTGTCCAAGAGAAACTATGAAGCCACGAAGTCCCTTGATATCTTCCCAGCATGTGCAATGATAAGTACCTACCAAGAGCTTGTTTACAGTAACTGCAGCTCACTGTGAAGTTTTCAAAGTTTCTACCTTTTTGTTTCTTTGGGATGTGTTACACTTGTAGTCTTCTGATTTGGAATGCTGGCCACATTTTCCTATGGGAAAACCTATGTCTGTCCTGGGACGGGAGAGGCTGAGAGAGCATGACAAGAACAAGCATATTTATGCATGGTATCTTTTACAGTCTTGTGTCCTGCTGTACACATATCAAGAAACAGCATGTGTTTTATTACTTATTTCAGGACTTTTCCTAAAACCCATGTGAGGCAGACAGAATTGGTTACATTTAGTCTCAAAAAATATTAAGATTTCTAGAGGAGTAGAACTTTTTCTTCTCTGCATTTCCTCAGCCTCTCTCTTTAGAAAGACTACTCACATAGCCAGCAAGAAGTGTTTCTCCCCAACCCCCCCAAGAAATCTTATTTATTGCAGAACCAGAGGTAAGAATGGAAGAAAATTTGATCCAAAGTCCTCGTTCTGCACTCTCCCTTACTGGCAAGATGTGTGTTCTGCCTGAAGTGCTTCACCTGCATGAAGGCAGAGGGAAAGGTGGGAGGGTGCACATGAACTTCACTGAGTCAGCTGATATAAACAAGAACGATTCAAGCACAAACATATACCTGATATTCGGGTTTCTGACTTTGCTCCCTTTCTACTGAAGAGGTGCCCCACTTCTGGAGCCCACCCTTTCAGATGCACCTATCTCCATTCTCCTGTACAAGGAAGGCCCAGAAAAGCCTGAACTGTGTAGGACTGCTGTGCTATGTCCAATAAAGCACAGATAAAATGAAACAACAGCTAAGAAGACTATTAGTGGGCAGGACATACACCACAGAAACATACTGTTTTCCTGTTTCTGCTTGTTTACATGCATTCCATAAAGATAGCAAGACACCAACCACTGCTCATTGCTGGAAAGTTAGGGAGAGACCAGTTTCCTAAAATCAGCTGTAGTTGTGCAGTATTTGGAAGTTATCAGAGTCCAAATAATCCAAAATACTGAAATAATGTTGAAAGGTTCTTTAAAATAGCCTTCCGCACAACATGAGTGAAGAATTAAAATAAAAAATAAATAAAGGGGACTGGAAAACTCAGGTGGAAATCAGAAAATTTCCTGTCTCCAGCAAGTGACAGATCCGGTTCTGCCTCAAGCCATTCAGTGACCAAAGTATTTATGGTAAAATACCTGTTAAACACATCGCAGAACTGTGCAAAATATCCCCAGCTTAGCAACACTGATTTGGTCTAATACAAGTATTTGTGAATCTCTCTCTGTACTGGCATAATTTCTGATTCACTGTGTGTCAAACCTGTGCCTGTTGGTCTGAGCTATGATACTGCTCACCCATGCCCTGACCTACTCCACCTCTGTCCGGTTGGTTCTTACCTGCATCTGGGACCCAATAACAGTATTATTGCAGGCCAGCTCTGTTTTGTTGATTGTATCCAGCATAGCAGTTTTGCCCACATAGTCTTTATTAGAGTTTAGATGACGCTCCAGCAAGTTCTGCACATCAGCACTGTACTGGTTTGTGAAGGCTTCCTCGTACTGGTCTGTCCAGAGGCGTATCCGATTCTCCCACCCTTCAGCTGTGTTTTCATCCAAGGCATGTGCTTCAGAAGGGGAATTCTGCACCAAACAGCAAAGAATGAATGGAAAGTACATGGCAGGAAAACCTATCCACAGTGCTCCAAGCACATGAATATGCTACAAAAAGAGGCAAATCTGTTCCAAGCTATGTAAGTGTTGGTAATGAGGACACCTTTTTCAGCATCTGCATGCTCCAGAACACTGTACAACAGTGTCACTTAGGAATCTACCGAGATTTCTGTGCAGAATTAAGACCTCTTGGAAGTTGGAACTTGGCACTACTACATAAAATAAAATTAGGCTAGTACATGGCCAGAAAAAAAATTAGGCCACTTTGGAAAAATAATTAAGTACAGTAAAAAGGCAAAGGCAGGAACACATGAAGGCAAATAAATCTCCTGTAGGTTTGTCCTACTGTCAACCCACTCACGGCCAACATAGTGCTAGATGATGCTGACTGCATCTCAATCTTTGCAGTGACTGATCCAAAAATAGTCCTGAACCTTCTAGCTAAATGGTCACCACAGTTTCAAGAAACTGAATGTAGAGCATAAGCTAATACCCAGAGGGTTAAAACTGCGAGTCCTAAGCAGAGTAAAGAAGAGAGGGCAAAATAAGGTAATCCGTTTAGACTGTCTTGTAAAGGAGGGGAAAACAGAAGCTGGTAGAAAGAAAAATACTTAAGCTTCATTCTTTATTTGACAGTAGTTGAAGTAGTTCAACAAATACTCCAGAGCTCAGTAACTCAACTGGCTTCATAAAGCATTGAGACACATATGACACTGAGGTCTTAGTAACAAGGACAAGTGAAGAGCAATCATTTTAATCATACATATTAAAAACAGTAAGAGTTGTCATGCATTTTTACGCTCTCAAGTCACTTGCATACTATGGAGATGGTGCATAGGGACACCACAAGACTGTCCTTTTTCCTCTGAGCCACCTGCTAGAAGCCACTCCCAGCTACAGGACTGGGGTCAGGTGGAATTGAGCAAACCTTAAGGGACCCTGTTGTGTGTCTAGAAACAAATGCACCTCACAGTTCAAGTCTACTTTTTTTGTCAAATAACCTCCCTATTCAATGGCCACACCTACAACTACTGCAGGAAGTCAGAAATAGATATATTGTCCCATCTATCCCTACTAAGAGGATGTGGATAGAAACAAGGCAGCACTACTAGGGACTCCCAACATTAAACTTGTAAACTACTTTGATGTCCAAGCTTGAAATAGCTTTGATGCAATCAAACAATAACTGCCCTCACAGAAGAGCAGCCACAACCAGTTCTACATCCCTTACATCAAACACCCCACTCCCAAGTGCCATGAATCAATCACCTCTCAGAACTGGATTGCATTATCTTACTGGAAGCTATCAGAAGCAAATGGAAGGTTCAAGGGGCAACTCCTGTGATACCCTTTTGAATAGGGTACCACCTACCACCATCTCCTTGTGGTGCATTGTAAGGTTTGAGTTTATTACAAGGCTGGTCCCACAATCAGAAGTTTCCCAGGCAAACCAAAACAGGGTATAAATAAAGGGGTAAAAACCCCACCACCATCACAGAGAGTTGTGATTTCTACTCACCTTCATCCTCAGAGACTTTCGTGAGCCCTCTCGAAAAGCCTGTCCCCCAGACAAGGAGAGGGAGAAAAAACAAAGTATTGTAAATTTCCTCAGAAATAGGATCCCAGAACCACACTAAATCTTATCCAAATCCTTAATAAAATATGGCAAGAATTACAGGAAAACCTACACAAGAAACAATGGACCTGAACAAAAAGAGACTCTGCAATGCAAATCCAGTGGAAACTGCTGAAAAGCTTGATGGCCAGGATTTCTGAGCTGAAAAAGCCTGCCTTCACACTTAGTAAAAACATCAAGATCAAAACCAAAACTGTCCCAACTAACCCCACTTGCTCTGATACAAGAAAGGTCCAGCAACAGAATCAAGCTGGTTCACAACAAAAATATAACCCCTCCAGACCTCACATAGCTCCTCACAAACGCCCCCAGTGTTTTATTTCACCAGTGCCTACCAGAAGAACTTCACAGGAAACCTAACCTGTGGAAGATCATGGTAGAGCTGGCAGATGATGGGAAAGAACCAGCTGCTCACACACATGCATTCCAGTATAAGCAATCCGAAATTATTTCAGCCTCCAAACCCTCACAAACAAGACAGTAAGGTCATCCCTCAACAAATGTTCATCGCTACCTACATAGTTTTCCACACAGGCACTATCCCTGTCCCCAAAGAACAGTGCCAAGAAGCTCTGCAGGCCAAATTCCCCAACAAAGCCTAAAATATAGGCCTAAAAATACCATGCTCCCTTCATTTTTCATTCTGTTCACAGACTGACCCTTTTCCACAAACAGACAAGACTCCAAAAGCTATTTCCCCAAATCCTAATACAGCAAAAGGAAGAAAGTATGTAATTGAGTCCAAGCACTGAGCATGAATGGACAGCATTGGGAAATAAGGGTGGAGTTCCAGCAAGGTAATTTTTAAACCAACAGCCACGTACTCGAGCAGGTCACAAATACAAGGCGTCCCATTATTACACCAGAAAGAGCAATTCCTGACAGGACAAAAATTTCTTGTCTACTGCCAGCTTGTCAACCTGCTCCTAACAACACTCGGCACAGCATTTGGCAGGAATTGCCACAACCTCATCTCACTCCACATACCTTGATCTTTTTGGCCTTTGGAGCAGTGCGAGCCTTTTCTGTACTCCTCTTCCTCTTCTTGGGTTTGCTCCTGCGGACGCGGTTGACAGTCAGCGTGATGCTGGTCGGCGTGTGCTGCGTGGCCGTGTACAGCACTGTGGAGGGAGAGAGTTCTTCATCCCAGCTCTCAGTGGCACTGCTGTCCCCGCCTAGAGAGACGAGTGCTTTGTTAGCAACAGCTTCTCATCCCTGAGAGCCCAGCTTACCCTTATGTCCATTTTCATCAAGACAACTTGCTGCCCCTGCATAACTCTTCCCTGAGAGAACTATACCACCTCTGTTCTCCCACCCAAACTGGGAACAGATGTTACAAACTTCTGATACGTCACAGAATGGCATTGATGAAAATTTTCCTTTTCTGTTCAGAAGATAATCTGATTTTCCCTAGAGCTAACTGAGGTGAAGCGTAAGGAGAGGAGAAAATCCCAGTGGTTGGGAGGCAAAGAACATTAGCAGGCACTGATCACAGTTAGATGATTACAGCATCCAAAAGACAAAGGTCTTGAAGAAAGAAAACAGAAGTCACCATTATCAGAATTACAACCTCAAACTCACCTGACACGTTGTCCTGCTTCCGGCGGCGGAGTCTGATCACCTTCCCCCTGCTCATTCCTCTGCCAAAGGAGAATGCACAATTGAAGCTGGTTTGTAGGAGTAAAGTCACTTGAAATTCAACAGGATGTCACAAGATGCGTGCCCTCAGTGGGGCCCAGGATGATAAGAACATCGATTTAACATCCTCATCTCCACTCCTGGTGCCACCAACACTTGTCAGGCTGACAACGCAAAGGAGGAGGGTCAATACTGGGTAAAGTACTGGAAAGAACACTCCAGTTAGCAAAAGGAAGTCTGTCCCACAGCCCAAAGGTGACACGGTTTGGTATGAGCAGTCAACCCAAGGAGCAGCCCAGCTCTGCACTGCACCAAAGCTTACCTGCACTTTTCACACTTGAGGAGGAAACCATCTTGGGAGACACTGCAGTGGCACCAAGTGGGAATTGATTCTCCTTCTGAGGAGCTCTCACTATCCCCAGAGTTCTCCTCATCAGGCGAGTGCAGGCCATTCAGTTCTGCACGAGGTATAATGGTCTGGACAGGAGGAGAGGCTGGCGGCGTTGGAGGAGGAGGGGCTCCATAATTATGATCCTGAAAATGAGTATTTGCAGTACTACTTTTAATGTGAAGGTATGATGCCTTGAAACTGAAGTCCCAAATCCACAGTTCCCAGGTTAATATTTAACTGGTGTAAAACAATAGACTGAATTCCTCAACCTACCAAGAAGGTACAGTAATAGCTCTGAAACATGTAAATGATTTCCTTCAGCACCAATGAGTTAAACTCAAAACCTGTGAAAACAACCAGGCTATTTCGACATTAACTGTTGTCCTGCTAATCTGAGATGACATCAGTGTTTGAACAGTGGAACCAGCTGCCCTGAGATGCAGAGTTTCTGTCTGTTGAGATATTCAAAACTCAACTGGACATGGTCTTGGGCAACCTGCTGAAGCAGAGTCAGCTTGAACAGGGAGGTTGGATTATATGATCTCAAGAGGCCCCTTCCAACCTCAGTGATTCTGTGACACCCTGTTCACTCCCCACAGCTTCAAGCCATGCTCCCACTCTTCCTGACTGCTCCTTGATTCTCATTGTTTTAAGTTACCACTACGAAAATCTGCGCAGTGGAAACAAGTACAAATAGTGCACAATAAACCAAATGGGGCATAAAATTACCACCAGGAAAATATTATATATTCATATATATTCACACTTCATTCATATACTTCATTCAGATAAAAATCTATCACCTAGAACACTAAAAAAGGTTGCTGTAGAGTACGCAAGACTTCACAAACAGTAAACATACAAATGAAAAATGTATGGCAGAACTCAGCTCTAACTTAGTGTTCCCTAGTAAATAAGCCAAAACTCCTAAGGCTTAACAGGCAAAGAACTACGGAACAAGGAGAAAAGAGCAAAAGTAGACAGTAAAGAGCTGATTCACTGCAGAGAGAGTACTCACTGCGTAAGGCAGCCCGCGATAGCTGTGTTTCTGGGTGGCCCCATAGCCGTGGCTGGAGTACACATTCTTCTCACTGACAGCTGGACTAGCTTCCACAGACTCTGGGCTGCAGAAAGGGCCAGAAGTAAAACCCATCAATACAACATCATTGTTTTAGTGCCAGTATTTCACTGCTCTTTTCTATTGAACACATGGGCTCAAAATGAAGAAACTTCATGAAATCGAGGTGGTGTCATGTGTTTCACCAAGCATTATGTGTGCAGAAGCTGTACAGGATGAACCTGCCTTCAGAGTGAAGGAACTAAGGGCCACTCTATATAGCTCATTAAACTGGGTCTCAATCTGGGAAGTTAAAAAGGTAATTAGCATGTAAGAAGCTCAGTTTCCTTATTGTTGAGGAAATTTGGTCTAGTTCAACATTCACATCTGAACCCAGCTAGCCTAATCTCAAAGCCACTGAACAGTACTGCCATTTTATCTCTGCAACAGCTTATTTCAACTGCAGCTAAGCAGCTTTCCTGCACTCATGCTTGTTTCTCTCTCCCTCAGATATCAATTGTTACTGAGTCCAACATCCTGTGATAAAGCCTGCATGAAACCTGCAGCTATCCTGACAGCAACTACCAGGAATTGCAGATTCCTGTTACAAAGTGGCAACAAAATCCATGACCTGGACAGACAGTGGCCACAGACAGATCAGATTCACCCTGTGCTTTCTATACAGCAACCTGCAATGAGCAGAACAGGAAATCTGCTGCTGAGGTACAATGCACTCTTCCACCACAGGGTGGTGAAAAAAAACAGCTAAAAAATCCAAGGTATATCCTCAGCAGAAAGATGCAGAAACCCTACTCAGAGAAGGGAGACCTGCAATTCAATGCAGGGGATATTAGATAATGAGGTTACAGACAGAACACCAGCAAGGAAACACTGCTGTCTTCTGTTAGAAGTAGAAGATACAAGTCAGATAACCTCTGCACAGATCAGAAGTAGGGCCTATATCAGAATACAGCAGAATATTACTGAATCACATCTGCAGATGAAATCTTCATCAAAATTACAGCACGGAGCTGAGCAAGCAGGGAAGAAAAATACAGAAAAGGAAAACATTACCTTGAACCTCTGCTGCTCTGGTCAGATCTCACAGGATTTTCAGTGGGTCCTATATGGTCAGCATGAATCAGGCACCATCAAACAATGGCCAGCAATCACGCATGGGGCAGTGCTCAGGCACCACCCAAGAACAGTAACCCCTTGCCCTTTGGACTTCCTATTAGCTCTTGAAATCTCTGCTGCTCTGAAGTTTGCCCCACCCTGCCACTCAACCTCATCCGTTCTCCAAGGCACCAACCTCTGAACTTCTGGCTTATTCTGGAGTACGGTGGATCTGTCTTTGCAACATAAAGAAGCAATAATTCATTGTACAAAGAACTGCAGAAAGTAGAAGACCTTACACCTATGCAAACAACACTGCTGTAGCTCAGGATTTAGGTGTACGACACGATAAATTCAGTTGGTTTTCAATGTGACTACAGCCAGCTAAACTGTCAGAAGCAGGAGATATAAGCGATTTCTCTCAAAGTATATACTTTTAAATAAAGGGTTACCATGTAGAGCTTTCCACATAACCCAGCCTTTGTAACTCCTTTAGGACTTTCAGATTGGTAGTCTCAAATCCATTCAGGTGTAATAATATTTTCAGAAACAATTTTAGAAGGAAAAGAGCCTGAACAGTGTAAGCAGCAGATACGTCCTCTATCCAAGTCACCCACATTCCTAACCGCAGTCAGTCTGGAATACCAGCAATGCTGCCGCAAGCATCAGCAATAAAACTTCAGGATTATTGGTGCAACGGTGTCCAGGGGCAACAACGCTGGGGCCCATGCTTCCTCAGCAGCAGCACGCCAAGAAGCTTCCACAACTTCCAATATACAGTCAGACTAACACAGCAAAACTATTCTGCAGCCTCCATGTCACCTTCAGATGAAAAGCAACACCCTACACCATTTTTACCTCCTCTCTGTATCAGAGGCCGGGGAAGATGCTAAAGCTCAGCTTGTAGAGAGGATCAGCTAGTTTTCCTTTTACCTTCCCCACTGCCTTCGTGATGCACATCTGCGAAATCAATCCCTTATAAGAGGTACAAAGCTCAGGTATCCCAGAATTTATGCATCGAACCAGAGAGTTTCAAAGGCAAAGTGAAGGATAGCCTTAACTCTGAACAGACCCATGAAGGACACTTCAGCAGTAACAATGCATCTATGCAAAGCCTGGAGAATAGAGTCCTGGCATTCCCAATTTTTAGAAAACAGGCAGAGAAACCAATTCAGAAATCTTCAAAAGCCTTTTATCAAAGCACTCCAGCCTAGCCTCAAGTTGGACAAATTTCTTACAAGGGAGAAGGAAAATGCTTTGCAGAAGGTTTACAGTCAGTCTCTTTGGTATTTAAACGCTACAAGGGACACATGCGCAGATACATCTGGCTCTTCTCCCTACCATGCTCAGCTTTGAAAGCAAAGTACATGAGCAAACTATTTAGCACTCTTTCTCCTGTCATAAACAGTTTAAAATTCCTGCATGTTGAGTCCTCAAAGTGCTGCTGTTGGAGAAGCAGGGTGACAAGCAATATTGAATGTTAGATCTTAGAAAGCGAAGGATCATGTAACCACTGCAGATGAGTGACTTACTAGATTCTGATTCCCCGTTTAAAAACAACATGTAAAAATGTGGGCTTTAGGATGGAATGAAGCATTACGAAGAAGAATGCCTAGAATGGGGCCAGTGCCAAGACAGACAAAAAAGAGCATTAGCAGTCTTGCAGAGAGCGCGACTGTGTAGTCAAACTCTATGCATAGTCAAATCAGGGTGAGATGGAAGGGAAAAACAATGATTCATACCTTAGCCCACTGCTCTTACAGCTCAAAATTAATAGAGTCTGGAGCAATTTCTGTTCTACACTGATCCATCTGACATGCAGGTATTCGCACAGTTGGTACCTTTAAATAATACATGGGAGAAATCTATCTCCAAAACGTCATTTGTAAATTTTAGTAAAGTGATACTACAGCCCTTGTTTCAAAGGATGCAGGCAAGCAGGAGGTAGAAGCAAGCACACAGAAATAACTTCAGCCCTCACTCTTGTCCCCGACAAAATCAGTCTCATCCTAGCTGACATCATTCAAAGGTTTTAAGAAGAGATCACAATGCAGTATTTCCTGATTTTGAAATGCTCCTGACTCTGCAGAAGCAGAGTCTTTTAAAAGAAATATTAAGTCCCTTCCAACAGGTCTCAGAGATACGGCTGCAGTGAGAACCCTGCACACGGTCCTGTGGTGGGGACTCGAAAGGATGCTCTCTGAGGCGTGCTCCTTGGAGTCTGCTCAGGGGCAGAAACAAAATAAAGGTGCCTACACAGGCTGATACTGTCCCACATCTCTGTCAAGCTCCAAAGGCATCCACAAATCAGTCATGCAAGACTGGTACCAAGTCTGAGCTAATAGGCTCTACTGAGAGGAAGGTTCGACACGCTGACCCCTCACATTACAGCTGTTGGAAAAGGAGCTGGCTTGTACCTTGCCAGCATCAAGCCTGGGTACACCAAACACACGATTGCCTGCACTTGAGTATAGACTTACTAGTCAAGCTGATATAAAACCCATAGTTGAGTGCCTCACAGTGTTGGAATTCTCCTTTTCCCCATATCCTCTGTCAAACTTACCAATTTTCATAACACTGCATTTGTTAACATCCATCTCTCAGCCAGTGGTCCACAGCCAGTGGACCAGCAGCCCCTTTCTCCGGAGTGGAGAAAGCACTGGCACCAATCCTACAGCCCGACTCCAGGTCAGCCCTCTGGCACCCTCCCGTTCTCCTTTCTCCTCATCCATGGGGTAACACTCACTCCGATCCTGCAGCCATGTCGGAGTAGGACGTATCTGGTGTGGTGACTCCCAGAGGGATTGCAATGCTCATGACGCCCGTCGGGGATCACGGAGTCCAGAGGGCAGCGACTGGCCGCTCCGAGGGCGGAGAGGAGCCGCAGAGCCTCGGCCAACACGTCACGGACATGGGGAAACCTACCAGGGTAGAAACAAAGCATTGCATCTCCGTTACAGGATGAGGTTTCCCTGTATGCCCCTAAAGAAGGCTTTCACAGCAAAGAAAAGCAAAAATAGATATCCATCAGTGACATGCCACATCATTTTTACTTCATTTTCATATGTAGGGCCAGGGAAGAGGTAGATGGTAGTAGTTTGGTGGGCAGTTGGGGTTCTGTTACAGTGTTGGACTGACATTCAGTGAGCTGCTTTGCCTTAAAGCTGATAATGATAGTTCCCCCTCCCCCAAGTAAAATGAGGACTAATTATCAGATAAGTAATCTATTAGCTCCTTCTGCATATAAGCAGCAGCTGTCACCTATCACCCACAGCCCTCCACCAGCACTTCCTAACTCTTTCCCCAAACAAGCTGCAGGCAAAACCCCATCTCTGAGGACAACTAGATAGTGCCGGGGTGGACCGAGCTGACCTCTCCCTGGAGATCAGTTCGTATGTGCATCCACTGGGCCTACAGCACAGGTGAGTGTGACCAGCAGAGCAGCTGTCCCCACACCACCGATGGCTGCCCTGACACCTCCCCACGGCAGAACCACGTCAGACGTCTGGGCGCTAGGAGTGCGGCGGGACCACTGGCTGTGTGTGGGGAGCCAGGTGAGTCACGGCGGCACCGGGGCGCAGCCGCCGGCCTTGCCGGGGAAGCCCGGGCTCCACCTTCCCTGCTGACCACAGGGCTTTGCTACGGCCGCGAGAGAAATTGCCGATAAACGTGGACTTCCAAGGGTCGTATGGCGGCCGGAGGTGAAACGGGATCATGTCCTCGTTATGTAAATAACCTCAATAACACGGATGAGCATAAAGGAGCTATTATTCTACACAGAGAACAATAGAGAGACCCCCCCCCCCCCAACACGGAGAGAGGCTGCATTTCTGCACGCAGCAAAGGTAGCTCCAAAAACAAAGAAAAATGGTGACAACCACCCTCGCTGCACGTTAAACTTTAAGGGCGGCCTTGAATACTTTCCACTGCCTTTCCCTGGCTCCGGCAGCACAGACAAGCCAGCCTGCTGTCACATGCTCCCCGGCATCTCGGGGCTCTGCCAACAAACCGTCCTGGCCTAGAGAGAGGCCGTGAGCCAAGTTTTCCTGTGGGGAGTGAATTTCTCACAGGGAACTGCCTTTGGACACCACAGTCCAGCCACTGTTTAATACACAAAACTCCCAGAAACACAAAAACACACACTCACTGTAAGGGCAAATGAAGAAGAGTGGGAGTCAGAAAGTTTAAATACTACATGCTATATTGCCTTTCCCTGTCTTAAAAGGCAGGCCACTTCTCTTGGCACAAGAAAATACTTTCCTTCTTCAGCATACATCCCTATGAGAAATCTTTCAGACAGTATGACAGGTATACAGTGAATTACAGAAATAGCACATAAAGATTTCTAAGTGGTCTGTGGCAATTCCCTGTTATGCCCCAAAGCACTGGTCTCGCAGGGAGGTGGGAGATGAAAAAGGAAACAGGCAGGACTAAGCTCACAAGCAGTTCCAACCCAAGACAGCCCAGTGTCCTTGAAAACAGCTCAGTGTTTTCTGAGGAAAAAATTAAAAGAAAAATAAAAGGACCTTTTGGAAGTGTCTTATTTAGCCTTTCTCATGCTTGTGACAAGAGTTGTGATTTCTACACTGACACAAGATGAGACAAACTGCTGCTAAAATATAGCTAAAAGCTACAGGCATCAATCCCTGCTTCAACCGAGTCACATAAACTCTAGCACAAGGTTAAAAGACGTAAGACAAGTTTCTCAGTGTCTGAAGCAACCTTCCCTTTAAGGAACATGGGAAAATCTTCCCCCCCACACACCCAGTTCTTTCTAAATACTTGTTTAGATGTTTTTCCTTCTATCGATCTCTTGCCTTTGCCATGACCATACCCAGCTGGCAGAAGCCGGACATTTCATCAGGATAAATTCCAGCCTCCCGCCTGCCTGTGACTCAGCAGAACTGGAGGATTTCAGGTGCAGCTTCTAGACTAGAGAGCCACAGGATACCTGGTCAATCCAGGAGTAACTGGGACAAGCTTTCACCCACTTCTCATAGGAAACCCTCTTGCTATCAACACTGTACAAATGCTGCTGCATTGGAATGGTCTGATAATTGCCATTTTTGGGAAGGAGATTACTGGAGAAACATGAAATACCAAAACCCGAAAGGTTAAACAAGGCAAATTCCAGTTCAATCACTTTTGTGTTGACCCAGCAATACTTGCCCAACCATCATCCATGTTCAGATTTTACTGTTTGGTGCTGCTATTTTATGTGTACTTTCAACTCTGACAATGTGACAATTCAAAATGAATTGCTGAAACCAACTTCAAGGGCTGTTGAAGACCACATCACCTTCGGGCTACATTACAGTCTGGTCTTCGTGAAACTTGTCTGGCTAACATGCAAAACATCAGCCTGACAGAAAATGCTGGGGTTGAGATCTAAATGTTCACCTATCAAACTGGCCAATTTCCTGTGTATTTAATCCCCAAGATCCTTCCTACCTCTCCCCCCAAAAATACAGCTGTACAGGAAAAAAAAAAGTCACACCCAGTTCTCCCTGCTACCACTGGACTAAGTTTTACTAAAATTCAGTCTTAATTCAAATCAAATGAGCTTCAGACCACAGCACAACACAATTCTTCTTGAAATCTTCTTGAAAATGTAGGATTTAAAGATATTTTTCCCCCCCACATTTTCCCTCACATTCCCCCACACACCTGCCTCCTTAACCAGTCATACCAGTAATAAAGATACCTGGTCTTCCCCAACATCATCAGAACAGCCCAGATCAGCACCCACCCACACAGCCACCCCAGCTGGGATCCCTGGTTCTCACTCAGCGCAGGTCGCACACCAAGGGACTGACCCATTGTGAGTGGCTGCCTTGGCTACACTGCAATACTCAGTTATTTCAGGTAACATCCTGTATTGACAGAAAGGACTGTAATAAATCTAAGCTGGCCAAGAGAAGGTAAAGCAACACCTGCTGCTGTAACAGTGAATTTAATTTTCAGAACTCTGTTTAGGATGCAATGGCTGCAGCGCTGCATTGGCTCACTTCCACAGCCACTGCCATCCATGTACAAATAAAGCAGATGCAGAAAATTTACTGCTCCAAACTCTATTACTTGTGGTGTTAAACGTCTGTACTAACAGGGACAATCAAACATGGTGAGTCAAAGATCTCACAAGAGCTTCCTCCTTGAAGATGTGGTTGTTCCTGTTTTCACTCGTGTCCCAGTCATACAGACACCTCTGGGCACCG
Organism: Platysteira castanea; assembly: GCA_013397175.1. Lineage (NCBI taxonomy): Eukaryota > Metazoa > Chordata > Aves > Passeriformes > Platysteira > Platysteira castanea. Next base: position 120,218 of record VYXC01005517.1, on the reverse strand, counting down.
GTGGTGTGCAATACTTGGTGACAGACTCTACAAAGTATTTGTGAGTGTCATGAGAAGCTCACCCCCAGACAAAAAACCCCAGGCACAGACTCACAGACTGCATGTGCTACCTAAATTAAGACTCCATCACCCTTTGGTGCTGCTCAGCTGATGCTGTACAATCTCAGGGAGGACAGAACATGTCCGTTGCACCCTTGCACAGTCACAGATTCAAGGGCAAAGCAGTTACCAAACAGGGGGAGGACAGAGATTCATGCTGTTCCTCTGCAGGGTCAGTGCACATCTGTGAGTCTGTGTCCACAGAGAGCCTGAAATACTTTACCATTGCACATCCAGTGTCTCATGTATGGCCGAGAAAGACAAAAAGGTAACAAGGGTACAAACATATCGTGGACAAACTGACAAAAGCTTTTTCTGATTATGCAAAATTCAACATATGAGCCAGGGCAGGGAGAACAGGGAAATCACCTCCATGTGCACTGATGATGACCACTTCTTATTCACAGATAGCAAAGGAGAGACAGGCGCTTCCTGTACCTCTCCCCACACTTCCCAGCAACTCCAGTTATTGAAGTCCCAAGCTGTAAACAGATTCCAGACTTTTGACAACCCAGGATTACTAGTGTCTAAACAATAACCACCATCATCTTCTCTGTGCTCAGCCATGGGCCTCTAAGTCACCTACATAGGATGAGCTCCCTGTATAATGAGCTGCACATTTTTAAGCTCCCAAGCCATTACCAGTCATATCAAATTTAAAGCACTTTTTTCTCCTGCACCTCATACTGCCACAGACCAGTCCAGAGCTGGTGGAAAACTTGTAATAGCAGCTCTGACATGCAGCCTTCCTTGGCATCCTCTTCACCAGCCTCATCTGGGACAAAGACAGCAAGGTCTGATAAGTTCATACTTACATTGCCATCTGCACCAGCAGCAAATCACTTGGCATGTGGAGCAGTGTAACAAGTATTAGCATCTTAGATTTTCTTCATTCATCTTTCCCTCTGGAAATTTCAGAAAACCAAAATCTATGGAACGTCTAATGTATTTAGGAACAGCTTCCATTACCATGCTAAAAAAGGTCCTCTCATCAGCCAGTGTCGCTCAAATATGAACACAGTCCACCTGAGTCCAATCAAGCACTGCCTGTACATCCACAAACTTCATGTCAAGGTCAGATCCTCACAGAAGGGAAAGCACCTTTAGAGCAAACAGAATCAGATCAAGTTTTTTTGTATTTAACAGTTAGCTCAAAAAAATGCATCAAATTCCCTGAATTTCAAACATATTATTCTATAAGGACATCTACACAGACACGGGGGCAGAGCAGACAAATCCTTGAATCATTTAGCTCCAATTTATTGTGAAACAGATTGCTAAAACTACTTGAATTGTGCCTCAATCTACCAATACAAATGCTTAGCTCTGCTCTGAAGACAAGCTGGGTCCACTAAGCAGCAGGGAAACAACTGTGCCAGTTTTAAAGAATGAAATATTGACGTAAGTATTCTCTATTATCATTAGATCCATACATCATCTGCTAGTGGGCTGACAAAGCAAGACACCAATTCTATACCACGGGGTCTGGAAGAACTCAGTCCTAGTGCATAGCAGAAAGGATCAAAGTAACAGGCGATGCTGGTATTCATTACTAGCTATGCATACCATGATAACCAAATTATTGACAAGTATAGTGCAATGGTTAAAGATTTATCTGTCTTAGGCCTTTCTCAAAACTGCCGCCTGGTTTATATGTATGCAACTATATGCAAAAAGAAATACTTGTTATGTACGCATTTGGTTCAGAGTTCATTTTGCTCTCTGGGATCTAGAGAACTTTGACAAAACACCGACAAGCTCTTAGGACAAGAATACAGCATTTTAAAGTTGTAAAACGTCAAAAAGCAACAACCCAGTGAGACCTGTTCCTGCTCACCACACTCGCAAGAGCTGGAGTCAAGGATCAGAGAATGGCAAGACTGCTGCTTTTAGGATTTCAAATACTTTTCGTATCCATGGGCCTATGCATCAGTCAAGTTGTTCCATGTAACATATGAAACCATATTAACAATCCCCATTACTCTTGAAGTGCTCTATGAAAGCACTACAAACTACCTCAACACATGTTTATGAATACACCTACTTAGCTAAAGTCAGCATGGTAAAGCTGTTCAGTGAAGGCTATGTAAGCCATGTTTAAAACTAAGGTATAAGCAAGTTAAACTGATTTTGATAAAATTTGGAAAAGGATGGAAACTAAGTAAATTTAGTAAAAATAAAATTAAAGTAGGTTTAAACAATTTAATGGCAATTTTCACCATATCCATCCACAGGACTCCATCGTTTTATCTGATGAAGAAAACATCAATTTTCGTTAAACTCCTCCATGAACTACACCCTAAGGGACTACAAATGATGAGAGAGCAACTGAGAGAAATTAAATCATCAAGCAGAGAAATTACAAAATGCATAGTCAAGTAATCTCAGCAACTGACCCAAGACCACAGAAATTACTTCAAAAAGCAAAAAGAATAACCTCAAAACTTTGCTGCTGCTTCAGCAGTCAAGACATTATGCAAACCAAAACAAAATCCTGTTTTTCTTTTGAAATCATTAAAGATTTCAGATACTATGATAAAAAATAGAAGAGAAATTTAATAAGAGAGAAAAAAAGGGCAGGTAAGACTTTGCCTCCAGAAATACCTTCTCCTGGACAATTCAATCACATTCTTGACACTTCAATACACTCCAGAGGTGGAGATGTCAGACAAGGGTTTGTTTGGACTTTCTTAAAACATCCAATTTACATAACAGAACCTTACTGGGAAGTTTAATTTCCATTGATTTTAAATTGGTTGAAGAGTCATACATAAAGATAATTCCATAAAAATGCCATATTAGAAAGCAGAAGCAAATTACAGAGTAGCAGTGATCCATGGCAGACCAAATTATTCTGAGGTATGTTTATGTAGAGGTGGCAGGCACACACCAGGGAATTTTGCCTGCCCCCCACACTGATGAGAAGGAACCTGGCAGCATTTGCATGGTCTGCACACACAGTGTGCTGAGCAGGTGACACAGACAATGTTTTAAAAGAATGACAACAATGTAATGGGAAAAGGACTATCCCAACCAAGAACTTCATATTAAAGTCCTCATAACTTTAAGGGTCATAAACAGAGGAAGTCTTCAAGAAAACATCACAACACTATGAAAATTTGAAATCATCAAAGTAACATTTAAAGCATAACAGAAATAGTGGAGAAACTCTGGAAAAATCCCATCGAATTTTTTTTTCCACTCAAAAAGAGCCCCTTTCTACGCTAAAAACCTTGCTTTACAGTGGCTCTATCTCACAGCATTATAAGTTGCTGGTGAAGGTGACAAATTCTTCAAACACTGAAGCATTTGTAATTATATTTTTATTTAGTATATTTTATTATATTTATTATATTTTATTTTTGCAAATAGTGTTCTCTGCTATTTTCTGGAAATTATACAGCAATGCAAGAGAAAAAAAGGATTACACATAAGGCACCACAGTTGAAGATACCAAAATTACTAAAGTACATGAAAGAGGGAAAACATCTCTTTTCTCTTTCACTTCCACAAATTTGATTTTGTGACAGTCATGGGGCAAAACTATTCTGCAGCGCAGGGAACACATCCTAATTGCTATGCTGGTCCTATACTGTAAGGTTGCTGCTCTCTTTTCCCATGAGGTGAAGGAGAACAGGCAAATGTCTGTATGTCACAAAAATGCAAACAAAAAGGTTCAGAACAGATACTCTGAGATTAAGAGCCTGACAACCAATCTCCAGTGAATCCAGCTGCGGCAGCTGATGTTACTGCTGCGACTGTCTCCTCTAAATCTTTGCCAAAACAGGTGGCAGGAAGGAAACATTGCCATGTCTCATCAATTGCAGTTGATGTCAAGAAGATTGGACTAAAAGCAGAAACAGGTAAAATACACATTCCCTTTCAGACACTGTTGTAGGGGCAATACATTTCTGCGATGGGGCTTATAACTAGGAACAGCAGAATTGGAAACACAACTCCTCAGTCCACCATACCTTGTCCACATATATCCCTGTGTTTTCAGATTCAATGTAAGAGACCTGCCTACACCAGAAAATGGCTGTGGATGCAGTAACACTCAAGATTAATTTAAATAATGTAAATAACATTGGTTTAATCTTAGCAGACCGAAGTGCTTCCTTGTTCTAAATTTTGTTGCTTGTGGATGCAATAGTATTCACATGAATGGTTTTATCCATGCAACTATTAAACTTTCCTAAGTAGACAAACCTTAAATTTAAAAGCTTGTCAGACAACCCCCCATGAAAAGAAAAAACCTTTAGACCTTGAAATTGCATTTTGAAGGTATTTCAGAGAAAAAAGACTGTACCACAAGCAAGGTCAGAGGGAAACTCAGCAATAAAGAGCAATAACTAGGATCAAATCCAAAGCCAGAGAGTTACAGCTCCCATGAGAATTCACAGTCTGGAGTCATGGGAAGTCGCTGAATATAGAAGGGGAATCAGCAGAATTTACTGGCACAGAGCAGCATCCCAAACTTACAACCAGTGGAAGGCTAACCACTAACAAGTTGCCAGGAGTAAGACTGCAATCTCCAGTCCCTAGTATCGGAAAAAAGATTTCTGCATAATCCCACTAAATACTCTCTGCCTGTGCCTCGAGGTCTCGCTGTACGTCCTTTATACATCTATTTAAGGCCCCCACGTGACAAAGGCTGCTTGCCCGGCCACTCCCCACCGGGGCAAACAATCCAGCTCCAGAGGAGACGCCAGCAGTGCATCCAAGGCAGACGTTGCATCAGCCAGGTGTGCAGGAAGCGGCGGAGAAAAAGCAGCTGTTGACGAAGGGGCTCTCGGACGGAGGCCGCTTCAGGAATCCCATGGAAAGGACGACAGGAAGGAGAGAGACGCTCCACACACAGAACAAGCTTCATCGGCTTCAGAAAGCCTTTGTGCTGGGGCTCCGGACCTGGCCTTTCTCCCAGAGATGATGCAACACTGAGGAACAAGGTCTGTGCCAGAGAAAACTATTCACAGGCTATGCAGATGGCAACGCAGCCAAAGGCTCTCGGATCAAAACATGCCAGAGCCCCCAGGCCCGGCAAGCCCGGCCCCCCCCCCC
>VYXC01005517.1:97783-115043 GCA_013397175.1 Platysteira castanea | reverse complement strand
CCCCCCCCGCCAGGCCTTCCTTCGTGGCCTCAGGATCCTCCATTTCACACTGCAGTCTCACTCCTAGCACGACCCCGGCTTAAGGCAGAATGAAAGAGTTTACAATGGAGAAAAAAAAGTAAAAAAATAAAAGGGTGTTTTAAAGTCCTGCAAAAATCACAGCTCGTTCTCTGATCCGTAGGGAGGGAAGAGATGGGGAAGAGACTGAGCTCAAAAGCCTCCAATCTCCCACACAGGGATCCTCCCATCACCGCGGCTTGCAAGTGCACGCCTGAGCTCCACAAACACGTAGAGCAGCTCTGCGCTCCCGGCAGCCTCGGCCTGCTCTCACACATCAGGAAACCACGCAGGGACTGCCCGGGCAGCCATGGCAACATCACACAGTGTGGCAATTATGGAGCCGCAGCTCCCACGCGAAGGTTTAGCCCTGCTTTCCATTACAGGACTCGTTTTGACCCTTCCCCCCCTGCCCAAACCATCACCGAGTGCGATTCCAGCTCCAACCTGGCCTCTATGGTTTGTGACTGGCAAGTTTTGCAGCTTTGCACCTGGGCTCGAGATCATGCAAATACATTTTTCTCCATGTTGAAAGGAAGTTACTCCAGGCTTGTGTAATGCTCTTGCGCCGTGTTCCACAAACACTGGTTTGTCCAATGTGCCTCGAGTGAGAAACCAGGTGACAAAAACACCTGCTACCCGCGCTGCACATGGCAAGAGTCGGATCCATTACTGAGATACATAATTACTATTATGCAGTAAAATCCAGTGAATTGTACAGGATTTTGGCAATATTCTAGAGCTGTGGCAGTTTTCAAGGCTCAGCCTCCTGCACTGGCCCACCACATCCCCTTCTCAGGGACATCTTTCTAGGAGACATCACCAACTGTAGCACTTGCCTAGGCACTGGTGCCCAGTTGCACTCTTGGTCATCTGAGATGGTTCTGGGACCCCTAGCAAATTCACACATTTCTGGCAGATGTGCTTTTCCTAGCACAAAACCTGTTAGAGAGCAGACTGAGTCAGTAGGACAGTGGTGGAGAGCAATCATGAGGCCCAAAGGCAGCATCAGCCAAAAGCCCTTAGCGCCCCTTTTTGGGCTTCCAAACACTCAATGATGCTGGACGGTGTCCAAGAGATGTTCTTTATCGTGTTTTACTTTTCTGGATGAGCTGCATCTCACATTATACGGTATTTTGGCACTGGTAAGATATGCGCTGATCCCAAAATGCAGGTACTACTGACACAGCACCAGGGCATACCCCAGCTCTGCACACTGGATCCTCCATGTACAGTGGATGTTCCCCCAGTAGTCAGATTTACAGAATAAGACAGCAGCCAACAATATACTGACCCAACAAGATTTAGGGGATATAAATTTTTATAAGTCATTTTGGTAAGTTTTTTGTAAAACAATATAATCACTGACTTGCTACTACAATCACAGAGAAAAAGGTGTAATGCTTATTCAGGAAACTCCCAAATATCTACTGCTAACTGCTGGCAAGAAATGCAAAGCTTGGCAAGACAGTGTTGACAGCCACGATCACTTTTCTTTTTTTAATAGCCCACTTTTTTATTAACAAGATAAAAAGCAGATAATCCAGTTGAACACATTTCCAAAGTAAACACAGATGACCAGAAATTAGCAGTAGAACACCTGCAACCAGTGACTGAAAAAAGACAAAAATCACTCAAATCTGATTTATTTCTGATGACTTGCACATAAATTAGTAATTTCTTCCTTTGAGAAGAGCACAGCACACCATCCACCACCTTAACTGCTTGTAGGTGGTAACACAGGAGCATTGACATCAAACAGTTGGCCAAGAGTGCTCATGTAGAGCTCACACGAAAGCGATGCTGAGTGAGTGGTTCTGTAACGCATCTGTGTAATGCTATCTGCTACCTCCACCTTTTTTGAATGTTGAATTATGAGCAGAGTAATACATTCAGGACGTTTTTCATGATTATCATAAATGCAACTAAGCACGTGTGTGTACAACCACATGATGAAACAAAGAGGTTGAAATGCAAGAAGTTGCTGAGGCTGAACAGCCTGACAGCCCTCCTGCAGCAAGTCATCTCCATCAGCCTCGTGATGCTGTGAAGAGGGGGCAATGACACAGCCAAGAGGGAAGGCAACGAAGAGGGAGATTGCTCTGCTCCTAAACTAAGCCCTCACAACCTCTTTTGTGTGCAGCACTTCCTGTGAGCCGCTCCTGCAGGTTAAGGCAGACAGGGCTGTCTGGACAAGGTGAATAGCAGGAGTTGCTGCACTCGATCTTGAAGCTGGAGGTCTTTGCTTTGTGCTGTGTAGTGCCCCAACACGTTCCTGCAGTTCGCTATCCCTCTAGCCCTAAGCAAGGAAACTTGCAGCTGCCAGACAACCTCTTTCCCATCTCAGAAACAGCACAATTTATGTGACAAATTGATAGAAAATGTTCAGCTGCCTTTTCTTCCATAGGACATAGAAGCATTTTCTTACTGCACAGCTGCAGAGGTGACAGCAATGGGGCTCCTCCCTGACTGGACCTGGAGGAGGAAGAGAGGAGAGGCAGGAATGCAGCCACGCAGGAGAAAAGAGCAGCCCAGGTAGCTCAACATCCTCCTCTGCACAGGCAAGGACAAGCATGCACTCAGGCAGGACCAACTGGGAGAGCTCCACCTGCACAAAGCAGCAGATTTTGAGAGCTACCAGAAGTGAATTTAAGAGCTCTGCATGTCTGCAAAGGCATCTGGAACAAGGTAATCTATGGAAATATAGAAACTTGGCAGCCATCAAGGGAGTGGTGGAATGCACAACTGCAAATAAAAAGTAGAAGCATGATCTGGAGCCATTACCAAACTGAGTCACTCAATTCCCCAGGTGAATTTACAAAGTGATGGACAAATAGAATTGCTTAAGTACTCTCATTTGGAAGGAATGAAAACCAGCAAACAAGTGCCATTAGAACACCACTTCTGACAATTATTTAATATTGTTTCAAACACAAATAAACTTTCTGAACAAGTCCAGTTAACTTGAGAGATAGAGAATATCCTACATTCATTTAAGAATGAAACCTACCAGGAGAGCTTGTGCTTACTCTCCGAGGAATTGTAATCATATTGCCGTTGTGCAATTTTTTTCATACTGTTTCTAAAAAAGGATGAAAAAGATTTACAGACTTGTGCTGTGGTCAACTGGAACGCAGAAATGCTCATCTGAATCCAGTGAGTGTACACAGTTACATCAGGGCTTCTCTGTAGGGGCTTTCAGAAAGCCTTAACCGTATCTTAAACATCTGAAGCAACATAGTATGGGAAAGAGCTGCATTCCAATGATGCAAGCCACAAAGCATTAAATTTTAGAGTTCCCTTCGCATCTTATGTGAGTTATGCAAGGCAGTATTCTAGTGCCAGCTTAACTATTTCTCCTCTAAATTCATCTTAATTTCATGATCTTGGCTGTGACTGCAAGTTCACGTGCCTGAACTTGCACCAACTGATCATGGCACGAAATCGTCAAAGATTCTTGAACTCGTGTCAGGAAAGGAGTATTATCATAATAAAAAAAAAAAAATATCACAATATATTTTCTCCAGAAAGAAGTACGTTGGGCCTATTGTAAAAGCCTAAGATGAATGTTTGTTCCTTTCCCCTTGCCTGTAAATTATTCCAATGTTTAATTACTATCATTGCTAAGAAACTGTACTTCAAAATTGAATTTGTCTAACCTCAGTTGATAGTGCTATGCCTTTGTCAGCAAATCTCACAAGTCCTTTTAGAGAAAGATCAAGTCCTCTCTCAATTGTCTTTTCAATAAGCTGAGTAAGTTGAGCTCCTTTAAACCTCACATCATGAGGCTTATTTTCCAGTCCCTGGATCATTTCTGCAGCTGTCCTTTGAATTCTCTCCAAATACACTGGCATTCTTCTTGAAGCATGGAAACCAAAATTCAATTCCCGTATCAGTCTCAACACTGCTGTGTTTATAAGACTCCTTATTTTGCTTCACATTCCTTTCCCCCACTTTTTTTTTCTCCTCCTCAATATGCCCAAGAATCACATTAACCCTTTTAAATAAAATAATGGTCCAAGTACAATGTAGAGGCAACAAGCTGTAAAGACCTTAAAGCCCTTTGAGCTCCTCCTTTCCAAAATGCTGTTTGACAATTTATAGGTGGGTCTGCAGTTTTGCTGACAAATGCATCACCTTGCAACTGGAAGGATTCACATCTTTTGTTGAAATGTGGCAAAACAATTCAGAGATCCCTAAACATACTTCATTATCCCACTACCACCTCTCTGATCAAGAATCATCAAATATTTTATGCTATCCAGATAAAAGGAATCTAAAGAGCAGTGAATTAAAATCTGATTTCATCTCACAACCATCTGTAAAGCTAGGTGTGTCCTTGCCAAGTTCCAGCCTCAGATATTTCAGGTCTCCACAGTTAATGCAATTTCTCCAGCACAAATATTTTCAGTATCAGAGTACAGCCTTCTTCCTCCTATCTTTTGCCCTCTCCACCTAAAACAGGCATGTCCCCCTACACCTCCTACACCCAGTCTAACTTGCACTCAACCACTGAATAATCCAGATTTGAAGGGACCACTGAAGGTTAAACTGACTGAAACAGTGTCTCCCTCCCCCCAAAGCAGGGGCCAACTTGGATCAGTTGTTCAGGGCATTGCTCATTTCTTCTCCAGGGCCACTAAATCTTTGCGTAACTATGTATTTTAAGGCCAAAAATAACCTTCTGATGATATGACTTTCCACCTAACCAAGACTGGAAAATCTCACCTAGTCATTTTTACACTTGGCATTGCATCTTACATGCAAGCTAGGCCATGTTTGTCAAGCACAGCCTGAAAAACAGTATATGGATTTGCCACAAAAGTCATGCAATGCATTGCAGCCTTGAGGCCAACCAGCATCAACCCAAGCCATTAAGTCTTCACTGTGAGCCAGTGTATTTGTAGTTCTTATGAAAGGAAGTGTAAAACTTCTTTTTAGAACTAAAACTACATCAAACACTTTCTCAGAAGCCTTTGAAGAATGTTTCAAACTACCCAAGTGAAGCTCAGCTCCAAGTACTCCTCCTAAGGAAACCTTCCCCTGCATACATACGTGACTGAAGATGCCAGCTTCCTCACTTTCATGGAATGTATTAATGGCAAACGTATTGATAGAATTTTAGATGTCACTTTCCATGTCCACAGTCGTAAGATTTATCAGCACCTCTCTTTATCAATACATTTATTTAACAACACACTCACAACATGTTTCCTTGACTACCTAAACAAGGCTGTCCATCATCCCTTAACTAGCACAGAATATCTCAACTCACACACGCCAGTTCCTGCAAAGATTACAAGTTCCTGCTTGTCACTAAGAAACACCTCCTCCACCCCTCCAAAACCTCCATAATTATATAAACAAAAGATTTGTGTGGAAATACATTTATCCATATAAAAGCATGTCATAATAGTCAAGTTATCCCCCTTTCCTTGAAGAAGAGCTATGCAAAATCCAAGTGACTAAGAGTAGGGCTGCATGTAATGTAACAGCATGAACTACTACACTGAAATTAGAGATGTTAGCCAAGATCCTGTGATCTCCTCACCTTACATTCTTCCTCAAACATCAATTTTTGGCCCTGTCAGAGATGAGCAAAACCTTCAGTCTGATTCAAGAGAGTCACCCTTGTTCTCACATTACGTTCTCTGCTCTCCTGTCTGGAATTATTAGTGTTGTATTCTCTGCCAACAGCAAGGAATCTCTTTAAGCTTGAAAAAAAAGTGGAACAGAATAAAATAAAAAAAATCCCATCACACGAGTAAATGAGGCTTGACAGTATGATGGATGCTGCAGGTTCACAAGTATGAAGGTATTCCTAAGATGATGGCTTGTGCCTGTTACAGCTTCACATCTCATATAAGCATAAAAGGTTTGCCGCATTCAGGAGGGAGATGCTCAACTATTTAAGATTGGATGCATTTTATATAAGACTGAGGATGACTAAGTCACAGCTGGACAGATTATGTTCTAGAAACAAGCTACGCTTTTCCTCCCTGTACCTTAAACAACAGCATTTCCTCATCTGCATCTTTTCTCCTTTTTCTTTCAAACACAAGATGCTGAATTCTCACAAGAAAAAAAACAGGCAGAAAATATTCACGGCAATGTGCTTTAACCAAAAGGAATCTCACATGCATCACTCGTCATAGGGCTAATTTGATTTTGTCATTATGGAAAAACTGAGAACTATCGAGACCTCAGCTGGGTAACAGTTGGATAGAATGATCTCCACAGAGGAGGAAAACAGCACAGACAGGAATTATCTTCCTGAATAATGCAGATAGACTGTGTGCGCACTAGAGATCTAAACACAGCTTGCCAAAGTACTCTGAAGGCCCGCTCACATAGCTTATCAGTCCTGTGGCTACAAATTGTAGCAGCATTGTTCATAACCCAAACTATCTTGTAGCATTACAAAGCTAGTGAAAACAGGCAGGAAAAACACGCTGGCTCATATTACAATGCTTCTCCATCATCAGCTCATACAGATGTTTTCACCTTTATCCACTACATAATGCACTCCCCACCACACCTACTAACAGCAATATTACAACCACTGACAGCTTTACTGAAAGAACCTGAAGATACATAGAGAAGGAACACAACACTACAGAATATGGACTTGTAGGCAGGGGTGACAACTGGCATGGGTCAGAGAACTACCTAAAACTGCAATTTGTACCACTAGACCAGAAGCCAAAAAAAACCCCAAACCAAACATGTTGTACCTCCACAACTGCCTATAAGATGTCCTATGTGAGCCAATTCCTTTTTTGTGCCTTAATTATTTTATCAGTAAAATCAAAATACCACTCCCGAGATGTCACAGTGTTTCTAGACATGAAAGCCAGGGCTTTACTCAGTTCTAAGCAGAACAGGTGTGGGGACACACTGTCTTGCCAGCATTTAATCTTGAAATTTTAGGGGGCAAAAAGCACCTGAAAAAAATTTCAGTCACTGTGGCCATTTCACATTTCATTCCTGTCAGTTTAGGCTAAGGACCCATACACTCATCCTGGGTGAGAAGCGGCAGCCTCCAAAAATCAGCAATGATCAGTTTAACTGCAGAAATTTTAACCTAAGCTAAATTATGCCTTTTCTAGTACTAACAGAATTCCACAGAAAGTCCCATTGTTCAAGATTAATTTCTACATTTTAAACTCATGTACCATTTCAGTAACAACCATCTCTAAACAACTTCAGCAAAAAGTTTCCATCATTTTTAAATATGTGTCAAGGCCATTTTTTTCCTCCTTCACAACCTTCTCATCATGTAAAACCGAAAATTTTAGAATTCCTTTTAAGTACTGCCCCAACCCAATGACTCTCATGGGAACAGATTGCTTCACTATTACTCAGGAAAAGGAATGATGCCTAAACTCTGACACTGGAAGAGCAACAGAAAGCTACAAACTCTGCTTACAAGAACAGTCTGCTCCCCATCCATCTCTGCTGTGCAACACTGTTTAAAAAAAAAACCAAAACAAACTGTTTCTCAAGCAAGGGATTTCACTAAGAAGGTGCTGGTTACACTTTCATACTGGTCTGCAAAAACCATAGAACTTACATCAGCATTTGGAAATCGCATTTCATTCTCCCTGAAATCTTCTTTCCATGTGTGATTCAACAAATTTCTGCTGACCAGTTTCAAGCCAACAGTCCCAAGCTGCACCCAAGAGAAGCTTACCAATGACTGCAGGTTTCAATGCATAATCTCACTTTTAGAACATGCTAGTGCTTTATTCTTTGTTAATTTCTTACTGCTGTCTGTATATGTAAGGCTTAGAAATGCAGGAGCAGGAAACAGGAACTGTGACACATCAATTTCAGCTCTTACGTTGTTCCCTGGCAGCTTGTGGATAAAGTCTTCTCCCAGTTTGTGAGTTTTTCATCTTCTTACAAATTCTGTATCTGAACGTTTCATAAAGGATACTTTGAACCTGCAGTGGCCAAAGAGAACCTACCGAGACCAAACCTGTGTTGTCATATGCAAACATTTCTGTGCTCAGCTTCTTGACTTTGACTGACCCATACCATGCTCCAAGTGTTTTAGGAGCTAAGCTGGAAAGGTAACAAGCACCACTCTTTTAGCAGCGCTAACGGTGATCTCCGTAGGTGTGAAAAGAAGGCCAACAGCCTTGGACTTGGGCATCCAAGTGCCCCCCGCCTCAAGCAGACCATGTAAGAAACAGCCCCTCCAAACAGGACCACTGTTAAGGTATTTCCTTTGCATATGGCACAAGTCACAGCTTTAACCTCAGCAGAGATCTTCCTACTGATAAGTCACGTATCTAAAGAGACAGATTTGGGATGGCATACCCCAAAATGCAACGTCTTAGTAAAACTTTCCACCTCCTGCCCAGCCACTGCCACAGATAAACGATGTGTTCCAATCCTGAGTCCTTATCCTGGGGCATGGGCGGGGAGCAGACACAAGCGTTCAGATGGAGTCCCCAGAACTCTCTGTACACATCACCCCAGTGCTCACCTGGGCATTCAGCTGCCACACTGCTAAGTCAGAACAACCGCTGTTGGCTGTAAAGATAAGACAGCACATACACTCTGCTTAGTTCCCTTATGGCAAAGTGATTTATTTGGGGCTATTTGCAAAGGTTTTCATTAAATAAAAGATTACTCTCACAACAGATGAGATTTCTTGCTTATGAGACATACTGCTCACACCCATCATGAATTTTTTTTGCACAGCAATATGCGTTTGGAGATGTCATGACATGCTAACATTTAAATACCTTTATTCAAACACAAATAGCCAAAATGGTGCCTCAAGTCCTATTAGACCAAGTAGTCTCACTAGGTATGAAACAAAGCCTCAGCTCGCAGTGAGCAGACAGAACAGGATCTGCAGTGCACACACAATTGCTTTATTTCAAATTTGCTATAACCAAGTTTTCCATATTAATGAAATAGGATTGAAGTTTCTGCTGCAACTGGCCTTGGCTGAATTACATTTTTGTGTTGTTCCACTCATACTATATATATTTTCAATGAAGTTATATGGAATTCATGCCATGATCTTTTTTTATACATTTGACACTGTATCTTCAGTAATTTGTAATTTTTTGCACACCTTGCAGAATTTCACTACCCACTAATGACTGGCAAGTAAATATAAAACAAAGACTTTCTAATTCTAGGTTAAAAAAAAAAAGGATAAGAAACATTGTGTGGTGCATTTACTTACACAGATTAGTAATATTTTTATACTAATTAACTTTTTGCCATCTTCCAAAATGAGCCATCGCTCCAGCTTTCAGCTGTATTGACTTTCTGCAGAAGTATACCGACAAGAATTTGCTGTTTTGAAACAGTTAAGAACAAATCTTAGGCTATTAACACTTCTCCACCATCACAGATCAAGCCTACATTAAAACTCACATCTGACCAGCTTCTCAAAGAAACAAGAGCAGATGAAGGCAAGACTACACCACCAATTTTCAAGCGGGGAACTAAGGGTTTGTCTAAAGAAAGCACCACATGCACAGTGATCGAGGGCACAAACTCACAGAATGGCAGAGATTTGTCAGCATGCAGTGGATGGTGGCTCACTCTCTTTTCAGAGGAGTGTGAAATTACAGGGGGACAGCCTGAGCGGGCCGCGCTGGGTGCGGCACCGAAAGGCGGAGACCCTGTTCCCCTTCTCTGGTCCCCACCACATCCTCTGCACTTCCACCCATATGCTGTCCCCTATTTATTTTGTGAGGGTTCTGGATGCCTGACAAATCTCTCAGTGCACCAATTCAGTTCACTATCTTGGCAAAAAAAAATCCAGCTCAAAACATAAAATAACCCCAACACAGCTTTCTGCTGGGTTAGCAAGCTGACGGAGTTCAGAAAAGGAATCCACCAGGAACCAGAGCTGGCAAACAGAAAAGGCAGAATGCCCCGCTGGGTGAGAGAGCAAGGGGGAACAAAACTTCCCCCATTCAGCAGCAGAGCAGTTGGATATGCTCAGCTGTCTAGTGTAACTTCACCCGGAGTAACCTCGCTCGCAGGGTGCAGTTCTGCAATAGTTTCAAGCTGACTTCAGCTGGCACAGCTTCAGTGCAGCCTCCCCATCCCTCCCTGCACTGGTGCTAACCTGACCCCACAGTCAAGCAGTTCGGGCAGAAGCCAGCAGAAAACTCTTCCTTTCAAAAATGAAATGCACTTGTTTTCTGAATGGTAGTCTTCCTGAATAGTTCACTACTGGGGCAGGCATGGGCCAGAACAGAGGCAAAAGTGATGTTGGGAAGAACAGGGCTGTCAGCCTGAACTGCCATGGAACACTATCATGCACCAAAAACCTGCACAAAGCCGTACAATGAATATACAGTGCATAACAAACACCCATTCCAGTTTAACACACAAATTTCCATAAACAAGCAAACCCTGAGGTGGAAATTAGAAGAACTGCACAACAAAGCAAGTTTGTGACAAGCTCAGAACCTGACTTACACCCTACAGTATCCTTTGTTCCCTCTTAACTTCCAGGCCATCTTGAACCCCAATATCCCTGAAGTTCATCAAACTCCAAGAGAGCTTTGAATCAGCAAGTCAGTCTCCTCTACAGTCAAGCACAGCCTACTTAATTCTATCAAGCAGTCATCTTTTCTTCAAAGGTTCACTTTAGCTGTATTCATATAGGAAGCTTCCAGATCTTTGCTGTAGCTAAAGTTAATCTACAGCTACATTACTGAAAGCATTCTTGTAGCATGATTGTAAGTTATTCCAATTCATTGCCACTGAAACACAGGAAATAATGTTTTAGTGTCTTTAGTTAAAGGCCACACAAATGCAAAAGGCTTGTATACTCTTCCAAGTCTCTATAAATTGATAGTACAGCTCAGGTCGAGACATGCTATTTTAAGGGCTCCATGTTGAACCCCCAGGGCACTTCAGCTTCCCAAATCACTGGTTCTCAAACTTTTCCCAGTGTACTCCTTCCTGCCTACAAGCAAGGATACGTTTTCACCTCCTCACTCTCCCATAAAAACATTTGAGAACTGCTCCTTGGCAGCAGTTTCCATACCAGCATCCTGCAGGAGTCCCAGTCCTAAAGTGTGACTTAAAGCATTCCCAGAAAGATGTCATTTAGGCAGAGGCAGCACTGGGAAGTACAACCACACTGAAAAATAAGCCTCTATTCCCATTCTTTGCACTACCTGGAGCCGTGATGAGAAGTTTCAGTCTTCCTGGTACCATCCTTCCACCAGCTATCACCTCTGCAGCTCCCATATTCTGGTCCCACATGCAAGAAGCGACTTTCTGTCCTACAGTCTGACCAACATTGTCTTACGTAGGCTTCCTTACCCAAATATGACCATCAACATAACCCTCAGAAATTCTCTGCCACTTATTTTCATGATTCAAAGTCATGCAAAACCAGGAGACCACATTATCTGATGCCAACGAACTAAAACTCCAAGCTGCATCCTGACTTTTTTACCTTTACTGAATCAGTAGCAGCAAGCATGTTCTGTTAAAAAGTTTGGTGGCAGGGTCTCACACGCCTTCCCTATCAACAACTTGCATTTCAAACTGCTTGCTTTAAAGTTAAGAGGATTCTTCTCAGTATCAGAACTTCAAACTGTTTTCTGGGTTGCTGGCACAGTCACTGAAAACATTTTGTCCTGTAAATCAACAAGGCTGCAGAAGAAAACCCTGGTATGGAGTTCTGTGAGAACAACAGGAATAGGCCTGAGTCACTAAATGAGCAGCTACCAAATCCAGACAATATCTTCTTGTCAATGTGTATGATTGCAATTGTAATCATGCTCTAAATATGAACACATCAAAAGCACCATGACCTTTCTACTATGAAATTACTTTGAAATATTTTAGGGCATTTTGGTTTTAAAGCTAACTCACATTCTGCCTCAAAAGGCTGCTTGTAAGTGGAAAAAAAAAAAAAAAGAAAAGCCAACCAAAAAACCAGGTTTGTTTAGAACAGGATGAAAACATAAAAGTTTTCTGCCTTGAAAACTAGATAGATCTGAGTGTTTGGGATACCTCTCCTTTGCTAAACTTAGCCCTTCTGTGACCCTCAGGGAGGAATGCAAGACCTGTCTACGTTATCAAGTTTATAAGGATTACACTTTAGTATAAACAACAGATCATTCCTGAACTTCATTCTAAAAGCCAAATTCCTAACCATTTCTCAATGCCACTCTTCTACGTTCCTCTCTCTTCATTACCCCTTTTTACTTCGTGTTTGGTGGATGTGGGACTATTAGATTCCTGACCACAAAAGAAATTACTTCTCCCGCTCACTAAAAGCTTGCCACTCAAACTGCTGACAAATCCTCCCACATTTTTCCACCTTTGAGTCTGAACACATCAGTACACTTTGCTGAGTATTTCCCATATTGCTCATTAAAATAATTGGGGTTTGTGTGTGTTTGGCAGGAGGAAAATAAAACTCACCAAGAAAGATTTTCTTTCTCAAATATATTATTTAAAATATAGTTTGTTTGTTCTACTTGTTTCAGCATTTAAATTAGATTTAACGATCAGAATGATGCAGATTTACAGTTTAAACAACCATATTGATGCTCCTAGAGGACTTGTGGAAACAAAAACTAGCATTAAGGCTATTATTCAGTGAAGATTTCTTTTTCTGGGCTACAGCTTTTCAAGTTCAGACTCATCGGTAGAAGTGAGGGAAAAATCCCTTCAGCTATTTTTGTTTCAGGAAAATACTACTTCACCACTGGCTTGGGCGGGGGGAAGGGGGACAATGAACCAGAACCTCCTGATTTGTCCTGTAGATCATCCTTAAAGACAAAGAGCATCTTTACTAATTATAGAAGAAAAAAATTTAAGCTAGCAGCAGTTGAAAAACTGTTTCACAGCATGCTCAGTGGGCATTAGCTGCGATTTCAGCAGCTTAGCAAGTCCCACCCCTGCATGAGCTCAGCAGGGAGGCCTGGAGCACTGCACATTCTCCCTGCTCAGCAGGGACAGGGGCCGCAGCTCAGCTGATTTGCTACAGGAATACTGGAAAATTGCCACCAAAAAAGAAAATCCTGTGGAAAAAAAAAAACCAACCCAACCCAACCAAGAACCCCCCAGCAACTTCAACAAGGAATTCAAAGGAAAAAGTGGAAAAAAATCTCAGCTCACACAGTTTCAAAATACTGAACTCTTGCTGCATTATGGTCTGGTGCTTTTTCCATGATCAAAATAAGCAAAAAGTTTAGGTCAAGCCAGATTTATACAAACCTGTCCCTAACAAGGTAAGTGTAAACTTACTGTGCACTAACTCTTGCCACAAGTTGGTCATGGGAGCCAAAGACTGGCTGTAGAATCTGTAACAGCTGTAATATCCATAGCTACTTTTCTTTTAATTTGGAAGAGGGAAAAGAAACTAAATAGACAAGTAAAACACAACAAAATCTTTATTTTAAAATCAAATAGCAGCTTAAGTTTCATATGGGCAACTGAGACTTAGCTCACACGCTATACATTTAAGCACACGTTTAACATTTTCAGCTGAAGCACTGCTACTACATCTTGTACACATAAAAAACACTTTGCCTATTGCCATCTTTCTCATACACTGCACACAACACAGCATTTCATTGGCAAAATTTCAGAGTTACACACACAAGCAGCACCAGAGTAAAAACACAAATGTGCTTTTGTAATACAGCAATAATGTCATGAGAACAATGATTTTTGAATTTTCAAACCTCTGAACAGTCATTATGCTTGTTTTAGTACTGCCAGAATAGATAGAAACATTTTTATCTCATCACATCATTCAACACAAGTTTGTAAACGTCTGATCATCCAAAATGGGAGAAAGCATAGACTGGACAGACGAATAAATGACATGGCTGGGATATCACACATTTAGCACACTTTGCACCTGGAAGTTTGAATTAAAAATGTTTTTTTTACTTCAAGGAACATTTGAAAAATTTAAATCAGTGATTGCTGGTTGAGTTTTCTCCCCCCAGAAAAAAAGAGCATAACTTTTGCGTGTTCTGAGATTCCAGTTCAAGGCCATCTCTTTCCTGTGTTTTTTCAACTTTGACCAATTAGTGTTAAAATAAAATCTTGCTGTAAATGAATATCTCTCTAAAAAGTGATTTAAATGTACATGGGATTTCATCACCCCACCTTGCAGTGGGGAAATCTCAGACAACATTAACTAAGGAATATTACTTTCAGGTCACTTGGGATATGACAGTAAAACGAAGAGCCAGGGCCTTGTCAAAGCAGTGCCAGTTATCCAACAGAATGTGAGGCAATGGACCAATTCCCCATTATAACCTACAGAGAGACTGTAAACAACCTACAGAGGGACTGTAAACAAAGACTAAGGGGCCATGAAGATCACTTTCCGTATTTCATTAAACCAAGGAGCAGGTTTCATACTCATAAAATCCAGAGTTCAGTACTAGTGTCATGTCAATCCAGGTTAGGCAGCAGATGACACCTCCAGCCCCAGAGACTGATGTGTTTCAGGGGCGTTAAAAGTTGCTCACCCCACCTTGCGAGGCAATTTGCGTGCTACAGATCCTCAAATATGAGAGCTACTCAGAGTTTGGCATCTACCACATGATTGCTGCCAGTCAAGCGGATTTAAGGGCATATTTTAATCTCTCTCACATTATTCTGGTCCTGGAATTTTTTGCTTCGAGCTCATAGTAATTCTGAGTTGGGTAACTCAGGCCAGGGCAAGGGGCTCCCCGATAGGTGTTAGTTTACAAAGATGGCAGTATTTTCTAATGCTAATGTATTCCCATGCTGCATACCTCAACTAACAGTTTCATCTCTAAGAAATGCACTGGAATATGCTGATAGCTCCAACTCGACAGCACAATATCATAGAGACAGCGGCCAGTGCCAAATGGTTAGTTAAGCAGATAAGAAAGGCACTCATTCTTCCTTAAAAAAAAAAAAAAATAGGAAGCTATTGCAGTCAGGCAGACAGAGTGTGGATGGGAGCTGGCAGATTCCACAATACAGAGTCATGTCAAAAATGGCCTCCTGCAAACTGTTCCTTCAAGCATTTGAGTCAACCGAAAGGGAGGAATCTTTCCCATTATTCACAGGAGTTTCACCTCCCTATTCCAACAGGAGAGCAACATTTCCTATACATTTTGACATACAAGCACGTAAGCTCAGAGAATAAATTGTACTCTGCAACAGAGGGAAACTCCTCTCCCCACTTTCTGTTTCCAGTCCCAAAGTTGAGTCGGGCCTTTATTTTGACAGTTCCCTGGTCTGTGAATGGAAAATCCCTCCTCAGCACTAGCAGGCTGGTGTCTGCTGCACACACCCACTTGCACACAGCAGAAATTCCAGTCAATAAGGCAAGTGGGGCCCAGGCGCTGGAAGGGGAGGAAGGAGACATACAAACAATAAGAAAAGCATCTGGCTCTGTTACTGGCTGGGAAGAAGACTGGAGTTCAAAAGAGACACAACTGCAGCCTTCACTTCACAGGAAGATCATATCAATTCTCGCTGCCCTACTTTTCACACAGACCAAAATATGTGGAAAGGGTAACTCGGGGTTTCCAACTGACACTTTAATGCAACTCCATTAACTCAAGAACAGTGATGAAACCCACCTTGGACATTTTTGTCCCACAGGACCAAAACATACTCCTACTCCTGCTTTAGGCCTGTGGAAACAGCCTGTATAGTAAAGCCCTTTGCTGAACATGAGCAAGCCATCCCTCCACACTAATGGAGGCTGCTCTGCTGTCCTTCCCTGGAGATAGCAGCCAAATCTAGTGAAGCTTCTCTCATAGCAACCAGAGCTCCAGAGCCAACAGCAGCTGCTGTCACTGCCTTCAACGCTTACCCACAAGATCCAGAGCACAGCAACACCCTCCTCCCTGCACCTCTACAGCAAAAAATCCCCAGAAGGCTGGCAACAAGATGACTTCCTGGGTCAACCACAAGAAGCAGAATAAAAGAAATCCTAGTATTTCCTATACAAGTGAAAAGAGGAATCTCTAATTACTGAAAAAATAAGAAATTCCTTATGTGGATTTAGATTCTGCCAGCAACACCCAGTCAGGGTGGGGGCAACTGCCTGAAATCCATAATGTACCAGCATACCATCAGACACCAACATCAAGTTCTTCCCTCAGCCAAGGAGTGGGATTCGCCCTCGCCGTACCCCCAACGCTCTCATTACATCATGGCCCGAGCCCGCAGCAGCCACAGGAGCTTGCAGCACCCCGTGACCGCTCCAGCCCCTCACAACACCCTCTTCTCACCCAGGATCTCAGCTGGTGTCAGAGGAACATAAGGACACGGCCGGGAAGGGGCTGCGAACCGTCCCCCACTGCCTCCCCCCCACTGCCTCACCCAATTCCCCGCTTCCACAGGGCCCACGCGGCCTCGCCTCGCTCCCTCCCCCTGAGACAGCGAGACACTGCCCGACGCCGCTTCCCCACCCGGCCCGGCGGTGAACTCCGGTTACCGGCACCCAAGGACGAGCCGCCGGGCGACAGTGACCTTGCCGGTGCCGTCGGGAGTCGGAGAGGGGCCGGGACGCGGGTAGGGCGGTGGGGAATCCCCCCTGCAGCGGCGGTGGCCGCGGTGACGGGCGAGGAAATGCGGGAGGATCCGCGCTGCAGCCGCCGGCGCCGGGAGCGGGGGTTACGGAGGAAGGCGCCGCACGGGCACCATGAGAAAGCAGAAAATGCAGGTCAAACACCGCCTCCTCCGAGGCCTGGAGAGGCCGGCGGTTCGGGGCAGGCAGCCACGGCCCGGAGGCTGCCCCGAGCCGGACAACGACCCCCGCGGCCCCTTGGGACAACGCGGGGACACAGGGGGCGCGGAGAAGGCCGGGCTGCAGTGGGGCTTCCCCGGCGCTCGCCTTCACCGACAAAGCGCCGCGGCCCCAACACCGGCCACGGCACTCCACCGGCCACCAGCGCCCCGAGCCCGCGCACAGCTGGGCCCGCCATGATGCCCGCACACCACGCCGGACCGGCTCAGCTCGGGCCGGGCCTCCGGGGGCACGGCAGGGCGCTGCCGACCGGGCTGCCAAAGCAGCGCAGAGCAGAGCGTCAGGCCGCGGACCGCACCGGAAACCCCCCGCGGCCGCCCGCCCAGCCGACCGCCCCAGCGTTCCCTCCCGCCGCCGGGTACGGCCGGTTCGCGCCCGCCCGCGCCTACCTGGCCGGCCCGTTCCCCGGGCTCCTGCGCGGCACCAGGCCTGGCTCGGCGC
>VYXC01005517.1:0-97224 GCA_013397175.1 Platysteira castanea | reverse complement strand
GGGGATGCGGGAGGAAGGGAGTGGGGCCTGGGCGCGGAGGGAGCCGCGGGATCACTCCGGGAGCCGCGCAGCCGCCACCCCGTTCCGGGTCGCTCGGCAGAGGCGGCGCACCGGGAGTTGCGGGCGGGCAGACGCCCCCGCCGTGGCAGCCGGCCCGGCCCCGCTGCCCCCGTGGGAGGGCGGTGCGGCCGCTGCGGCTGGTCCCGCGGAGCCGCGGGCCGGGGAGAGCCGCGTCCGGTCACGGTGCGGCGATCCAGGCGTGCCGCAGGCTCTGCGCGGCGCTGGCGCGGCGCTCGGGCGCGTAGTGCAGCGCGGGCAGTAGGAAGGCGGCGAAGGCGGCCGCCTCCCGTGGTGTCCAGCCGTGACGGTCCGCCAGGATGACGGGGAGGCTACGGGGGGAGAGCCGGGAGAGCCGCAGGAGCGCGCCTGGCAGAGACAGCGTGGGCACAGCGCCTCAGTCACACCTGCGCAACTGAGGCTGCCGCGCCTTGCCTCGCCTCAGAATTAACCCAGAAGATCCTGAAAGATCCCTGCATTCGGAAATATCTCTGTGAGCTGCCCTCGCCGGTTTGGCTGTCGGTTGTCTCTCTGGAACCACCTTTCTAAGCTAGTGTTTGGAGTCTCCCTGTTCTTGAGTACTTTTCTTAGCTGAGAACGTGCCAAGAGTGTGCAAAGAGTTCCCAGAATAACCATGCCAGAGCCATTGTTGCTTGTACTCTGCGCCGGCCCACAGGCACCCGGATGCATCATGCTGTTTCAGTGTCAGAGCTTGCAAGACACTCTTGTTGAATTTGTTTTGTGCCAGCCAGCTCTGTGGGGCCCAGCAGACTGTATGACTGAGTGAGAAGCAACCTTCCTACTGGGGAGTGCATGGTGTAAATGCAGTGATTCAAGTTAGGCATGTGTGGTCAAGCCAGGCTGGTTCACAGGGAGAGTGAATGTAGAACTAATTTTGACTCATTTCCTTTAAACACCATAGAAGACATAAGTGCTTGTTGAATTCCCGCATGGGACCAGCACCAAGCACTGAATGAACTGTGGGTAAGCTGGTGAACATGAAAGCAGAAAAGGATGGTCAGCCAAACTGTAGAAGGGGGAAGTCATGTGATTCCTTGTGGTCAAAGACAAGGGTTTCAAGACTCATGGGTCAAAGGGAAAGGAACTGGGGAGAATAAAACAGAAGAGATGTTACAGTTGGGTCAGAAGACTAAATATAGCAGCCACATTGGAAGGATATGAGTGTCCCATTCCTGGTCATCATTGTTCTCTGCTAGTGAACGGGTGAAATCCAGCGTGTTACACACACTTCAGCCTTCCTGGCATGGAGCTGTTTCCTGTCTGTATTTCCATTCTCTCCAAATCCAAAGGAGAAAGAATAGAAATGCTTTCCCTGTTGGGTGTTTGCTATGACCGTTTTTCAGGATTTTGCATTCATCCCTGGAATGTTTGTGGATTGCAAAGATAGGCAGGGCAGGGAGTGTTACTGCTCTTTATGAAATTTCCATTTGTGTTCCATCCCTGCTTGTAGCCTGCACTGTGTGAGTAACTTCTGTGTGAGTTCAGTATGAGCGGAGTAGGAGTGTGTCAGAGATCCAGCGTGATTTTTAAAATAAACTTCCTTATGCCAGTTCTTACCTGGCCTGCTGAAAAATTTTGTTGACTTGTTCCATGAGAAAACAATTTGAGGAGGAATTCTTCCCAGGACTTCAATAATACGAGCAACATGATCTAGATGGAAGGAGGGAAGACAAATTTAGATACAGACTGTGGCACTTCTGTCAGTGAAATGAATAAAACTCATGGAGTCTTACCATCATCTCTAGAGAAGTATTTCCCAGGTTGAGGATCAAATAGACACTCCCCAGTTGCCATTTCAAATGCCTAGAAATGGAGTAACACTGTTAGTTCACTAATTGTCTTAAGAGTTTTCCTTCCCCGCTGATAGTACCAATTACCCTCTCTATCACACAAAACTCATCCTAAAGTGTTTAAATACTCACACTGGCTTGATCTGTACCACAGCAAAACAGCACCTTTAGCTCCATCCGTATGAAAAGCAGCATGGGCCTGATTCAGGCAAGTGTATGAGCTAACCTATATGCAGTGTAAATTGCCTTAGAGCTTAGGGGTGGGTTTTAACAGCAGCAGACTTTTGCCCTAAAGCAAATGAGTGCTAACAGTCCCTCTTGCCTTCTCAGCAAAGAAGCTTTCATTACGTGGATAGGTGGATGCTAAGGATATGCTGCCCTGGCCAGGTAATGTCTGTCACCTCCCCTACAGGCACAGCGCTGTCCCCAGTCCTACCAGGCAGGCCGTACTCCAGATATCCACAGGAGTGCTGTAGTCTAATCCAAGAAGCACTTCCAGGGCACGATATGGCTGGGTCTGTATCTCCTTGGAAAAAGGCTTGTACTGAAACAGAAACAAACTGTGTTCCTAAACCAGTCACAGCAATGCTGGTGATCACAAGCTTCTTGTGCAGTCAGGGGACATTGGGGACACAACTGAATGTGTGTTCTCAGCTCTGCGCAGGACACGGCCAGCATGTTCCTGGCCCCACTGACACCAGGGGGAATCTACCATCCACCATTTCACACTGAACATAGTTCTAAATATCTGATTATAGGGACTAACTCTGAGCTAGAGAAACCTCCAAAGTTGACAGCGTCTCAGGAAGACAGTGCGCAGCTTGGAGCTGAGAGTGCTGAACATAACACCCCCCAATATCAGCATATCTGAAACAGCTGTTCAGCTGTAAAGGGACAGACACACGGTGTGGGATGGGAAGAAGCACATAGCATCCCACATTGTCATGGGATTGACTCAGAGCAGACTCACTGTCCAGCATGCGTTTCCTAGATCTGCAATTTTCACTTCTGTGCTCATTAAATCCGATTCTTCCAACTGATTACCAAGATCACCTCCTAGATGGAAAGGACAAAGAGAAATCAGGTCTTTCTGAACCAGCAGGTACACACCACTTACCACAGGAGAGGCATGTCTACCTTCCTTCAAAGAGTCTCAGCCTAAAAGGTCCTAAATGCTTTTTTATCATAAATCGAATGCCACCTCTGTTTTTTTGAATGAACACAAAAGAACACCTGGTATCCAGTAAAAACCTAAGCGAATGTTTGGGACAACAGTAGCTCGGAGTGGAACAGTGTGACCATGTGCTCCTGTCCTGCTGCAAGGTTCCTCTAGCACCAAGGTTAAATTACTGTGGGCCCAGAGGAGTGCACCAGTCAGAACCAAAACATCTGTAATTTCTCCTCAACCTGGCTGTCACAGATCTTGGACACAGCCTACTTGGCAAGCAAAGTGAAGGTTGCACTTTTATATGATCCCAGAAAAGGGTAATTCCTGGTTTAGTGCTTTACAGTGAGCTGCTAGCCTATGCTTAATACTGTGCTTTTCTGCTCTGAGCAAAAGACTTGGTCACTAATTTAGCATTCCCTGATTGCCCCAGAGTTTGAGAGACAAAACAGCACTGTCATGGGAGAAATGCTCACAGAAGAACACAGTGCAAGGATAATATGAAAGGTCTCATTGCTGGGAGATGAGCTAATCTCTTGAGAAACTCTCCAGCCCTACATCTTATTCAATATTCACACCATTCTCTGCAAATAAATTATGTCTCAAAAGGCCGTGAAAATTAGCAGCACATACAAGTCTCCCACAAACCTCAGAAATGAGGGAAATAAAGAGCAAGAGTGTCCTACAACTTTCTGATCAAGCTCTTTTGTATGTAAACCTTTCAGTAGCTGAAAACACCAGACATGAGGAACAGTCCTATACCTAAAGCCTTGAGAGGGAGCTCTGAGGTCATGATGGGGCTGTTAACAGATACCTGTGACCTGTAGTTGTCCTTCATACAAACCCACCTGCAGGACCACATTTCTGTAGATGCCTTGAGCCCAGCCTGGTGTTTGTGTTAAGCAGAGAAAGGAGAGGCCTTTCAGCAGCATAAGTTGGCTGTAATGTTTTATACTGGCCGTAATGTTTTGTACTGGCTGTTGAAGGAGATGTGAACCTTTCATAAGGTATCTGTACCTCCTGCCTCTCATTTCCTTCCTGCCAATAAACACCAAACATCAAACACCAAACACCAAAACAAAAACAAAAATAAGTCCATTTTCTTGTTAAAAAAGCCCTGGAGTACTCACCTGCTCCCTTTAGCCTCACTTCTGTTCCCTGGTTGCAGTCGGGTGTATCCATGAGAAGCCTTTGGAGCCTTTTGCTGCATCCATACAGGAGGATGTTCTCCGGTTTGATGTCCGCATGGATGATGCGGCAGCACTTGTGCAGGAAGTGCAGCCCTGCCAGCACCTGGGCAACAAGGCAGCACTGTCACGCCGGCCCTGAGAGGGTCCCCAGCGCCTCCCCTGCCCCCAGAGTGGCCAGGCACAGTGGGAATGCAAGTCAGGGACATCCTGGGCACTGATGGTAACTATCAGCAATAAATGGTTTCCTGTTGGGGTGGCCTGTGGGAGCAGGCACAAGGGGTTCCATCACCTCACATGGCAGTGGAGCCCCAGGAGCAAGTGGAGGCCTGGACAGCCCAGTGAGGAAAGGGCTTTTTTGGGGTGAGACACAGCAAAAGGCAGCGTGACAATCCATAGGTATCAGCACGGCTGGGCAAGCCCAGGGAGGTGGGAAGAGGATAAGGCTGTGAGGAGGCATTACGATTACAAAGCTGAACTTTCTCCTGAAAAAAACATTCTTGTTTGTATGGCTGTTGTGTCTTGGGATCACTGTGCCTTCCCACTGATTATAACCAGCCCCCAACTTCCATTTGAATAACAGTGACATGGCATGGGAGGGTGTCCCATCATACAAGGAAAGAAGACACAGCATAACCCAAACAGGAGGGTGGAGACACCACGAGTGAGTGCAGAGAGAGGATTTCAGGGCCCTACAGGAGAGCCATGTAGGGAAAGAATAGCTTGTGATGCAGCAGGGAATGTCTGGCCTGTCACAGGCGAGAGATAAACAACACCTACCAGAGATGAACAGTCACTATCAGAAATCAATAACAGAGAAAAGGCTATGGGGAGATTTAGGTTTGTTTGTTAACACTCTGGTCAGTCATAAAGGACTGGCAAATATTCTCTGTATTATCAAATTCTATTCTGGGATGAACACCAGCCCCAGGGAAATATCAGCCTTAAATGGTAACTGTGAAACGCGGGGAAAGATTTAAATAACTAAACTGGAATGAATCAGAAGTAAATACTGCCTCAGTGCTGATCTGAAAGGGGAAAACAGATCTGAGATTTTACAATTAAAGCAGCTAATGGATCAAGCAAAAGCCTGAGTGTGAAATGGAGCATGGATGTAATGCCACTACATTTTTGTGTAACTTACTCAGGTGTTAGTGGAGCTTCTTTAGAGAAAGGAGAGTCTATTACAGAAAATAGGAAGAAGGAGTAAGCAATTTTCTTTCTTAGTGTCCCTAGAAGGGCACAGGAATCAGGGTAGCAAATCTTCATCTTGGCAGGTGTGCAGACTTCTGATAAATCTCAGCACAAGAGGCAGAAAGTACATTTTAACTATTCTGAGGCCTCACTCAGGTTTCCTGACCCTTAAGCAGAGCTAGCCCTTACAAAACTTAGTTTTCACCATCTTTTAAATTGGCACAACACATCCTTACAGGGCATGAAGGAAAAGTTGGCTCTGCACAGGAAAACCTCAGCATGGGAAGAGAACCAGCTGACCACACCAGCAATTTAGAAATTCCTGTTAAGATGGGAGGGAGACCTTGAGCAGCCTTCAGTGGTACCATGCAGAAAGCTGCTGGAGCCGACAGTGCTACCCACGGCTGGATGCCAAGGCAAATGCCAGCAGTCTGGCACTGCTGCCAGAGGGTACTTCTCAGGGCAGCAGGAGGGCAGAGATGGTTTGCTCACAAGAAGCAGAACTATGGCAGGCAATTTGTCCCCTGCTACTCTTACAAGCAGCAGAACAGCTGGACAACTCAATGATTACTGAGATGATGGGAACAGAACTGCCAGCCCTGACTCCCTAGCGTACACCTGCAGGCTGTTGGCACTTCGTGGCCCTGACTCTTTCCTGAACCTGAGGAGGCTGCAGGCTTAGGCAGTAACACCCAAGTAATGCCCTTCCCCTTGGGAGGAACACTGTAGCACATCCCACAGCCAACAGCCCCTTGGTGCCCTTGCCCAGTTCCAGATAAGTTCTCACCTGCTGTAAAGACTTTTTCACAAAAGGCAACGGCAGTCCCTGGGCTGTGTAGTTTCCCATCAGACATCGAAGGGAGGGACCCAGTGCCTCAAATACCAGGCACACATGTGGGAAAGAGTCAGGGATTCACTAACAGGGGAAGGTGTTACCACCAACCCTTTGCCTTTCACCAAAGCAACCAAATACCTCCTAATCCAGCCTCTCCCCTCCAGCCAACTTCATGTGCCCTGGTCCAGCTACAGCCCTGCTCATCCTCCTCATGGCAGCACGGCCCTCAGGTTTACACCATCCTGTGGCTCTCCAAGGTAAGCCCGGGCTTTGCTGGCCCAGAAAAGCACTCTCTACAGAAGGATATGGAAACCATTCTCTCCAATCATTCTGAAGTCATCTAACAAACTGACGATGTTTTCTCCTGCCAGATCCTTCTTCTTCATGCAGCTCACCTGAGGGGGAGGATTCCAAGAAAGCTGCAATCAGAGACATATATATGCACAAGGACACCTTGCATGTGTTTTATCCTGTCTGACAGATTTTCTCTTCTGGGAGTTGGCACTTCATGACAAATCCCATGAAAACAACATCAGGTAAACCATGAATGAGTTTCTATATGTTTTGTCTTGCTCTTGACCAGGTGGGACCATCACACTCACACTGTCAAAACAACTCACATCAATCCTGCCGACAGTACCTAGCACATTTCCTGCTGCTTATTCTCTCCACGCAGACCCAGAAAGTCCTCCTACTTGTGCTGGAAAGGGTTTCCCCCAAGAAGACAGCTCCCTGCTCCGAGTATCAATGGCTATCCATTTCCCTTCAGCAGTTTCCCTTAAGGGGTTGCAGAGGCAGAGACATTGTGGCTGTCTTTGGCCGCTTGAATGCTACTTTTCCTATCAGGGCAGAAAGCAGCTTCCACATCTGGAAGAACCCAGTGAAGGGTGCTTCTTTGTGCTGGAAAAGGGTTGGCTGTGGGCAAGTACTGCAGGGATCTGTAGGATGCAGAGGGTTGAGGTGTGGGTGAACACATCTTTTGTACTAGAACCGGGGGTCTTCAAACCTAGCATGTTGGAGGTCCAAAAATTAAGCAGAGTTGGTTCTTCAAGCAGCACATGGGTAACTGGGGACAGTTCTTGTCACAGGAGGCTGTGAGTGGGTACTGAAGCCCACAGGGGCTTGCAAGGGTTCAAGGTAAATCCACTGAGAATTCCTGCCCACACAAACATCATCCATGGCCTGAGAAATCTGCAGCTGGAAACTGCAACAGGCCAGGGGAGCATTCAGTGGGAGCAGCACCCTGTGCTCAGCTTGTGCTTACACCCACCTGGACATGTGCTGTTGGCCCAGAATGCTGTGCTGAGTGAACCTCAAGGCACAGGTGCTACAGCACCCCCAGCACCACACACCTGTGTGACAAGGAGCACCAGGGGCTTGCTCTGCCAGAGCACTGGTCCTGGTACAGCAATTCATACTGTTTTTTTCTCTCTTCCCAGCCACAACTGCCAAGGTTCTGGCTTGGCTCATTTTGCAGATGTCAGATCTACCTGCACCAGCGCCAGAAGGTTTGTTCTGGCACAAGAGAAGTGAGCAGCCTTGGAAGCAGAGACCAGATCATCTCTCTTGGCAGCTCTGCAGGCACTGACCCCCCGCAGTGCTGGTGGGAACAGTCCTGGGAACAAGTTGTATGCTGCTGAATGGGCAGGTGTGTCTCTCGGAATTAATAATAAATCAGGGGTAAGCCTCAGTCTGTACACAGGGTTCTGCTGATGTGTAGAAAAGCAGCCCTCTGATTACATTAAATTAGTGCCACTTGGTACTTCCTCTTGCATCACTGCATCTGGCTCATCTCTCTTCAGATAGGGCCTACAGATTTACAGGTGTTAACTAAACCTTTCTCAAACCTCGTGGAGAAAGGCCACAGAGTAATTTAAAATGCAGAATTTAATGGCTTTTACTCATCTGAAGCTGATGTAACTTTGTATTTGAGCAAACTTGAAGAATTGTAACCATGAGCTTTCTAGAACTAGCAGTTCAAGCCAACTTCAAAGGCAACTTGCTGCTACCCAGATACAGGCAGCTAATTATCACCTCCATTAGCAGAGGCCAGAAGAAGCTTTCTGACTTCAGATGTTTATTATATTTTGGTACATCATATATTTTTCTATTGCAGATATTTCCTTTTACTTCAGTATCAGTGTTGTGATAGAGCAATGTCCTCTGAGTGATGTTCCTCTGTGAATGACATGCTCCCATCTCCTGCTTTAAGAACACTACCACCTTCTTCCATTGATTATCCACCTTATCATTCTGCTGATTCCTCCTTTTTGCTGGATTTCAGTCTCAGCTAAAAGAAATGGTCTGACAGGGCAAGTGGGACACAGCCAACATGTCCCTGTATGACGGAGGAAGGAGAAGGTGCCTGTTTCAGAGGCCAGTGCTGAGCCAAGGTGATTTCTATGAATTCCCCAACTTTCAGGTTTTTTCCTATTCCCCACCTAGCTCCTTGGACTGAAACCTGGAGGCAGAGGGGATGTTGAGGCTGATACTCAAACCTGAACTCAGTGGCCATCCACTGGAGCAAAGCACAGACCCACAGAATATACTTACACAGTGGAGGAAAGCAACCTCGTCCTGGGCAGTCTCAGAAAAGCCTTCCCTGTCTTTCAGAACCTTCACAGCCACCTGTTTCTTCCTCCTGGGAAATGAACCACAGCTGTCAGCTGATGCATGTCAGTGGCCCTGACCAGCAGCTCTTCCCTTTCTCTCAGTCAGCCAGCCCTGGGCCTCCCAGGAGGGTGCTGCCCTTCTGCAGGCAGCCTTGGCCTCGGTCTGCAACATGCCAGGCTCATGAGCATCCCTCCTGCCGGCATCTGGCAGCACAGCTGCCCCAGGGACCAGCAAGGGACCGGAGAGAAAAAGAGCGTGGATACTGCAGGGTCTAAGCGAGAAAAGAAAACGCAGAGTAAGGGCTGATCCCACCTCATTTACGTTCTTTGATTTACGGGGACCACCTTTGCTCATTGCACCCCACTGATCTGGCTGACAGGTTTTCCCTGTGTTCAGGGATGCCCAGAATGCTCCCAGGCTGTGCTCTGCTGTTTCTGCAAGAGGGGCAGCCCTGCCCAGGACATCAGCCACCCCTTCCCACCTCCTTGAATGGCACTCGGCCCCTCACCTCATGTCCTGGCACAGCCAGACAGTGGCAAAGGCGCCGCAGCCCAGCTTGTGCAGCACCTGGTATCGCGTGTTGAACACCTCTCCCTCCTGTATGGGGTGGTGGCCTCCTGTGGGAACCAGCGCCAAGAGATATTAGTGACATCTCTAAATGCTCTTAGACAGAAGGAGCAGCTGAGGACAGCCTGACAGGACCCAGTAGCCTCCTCTAGCCTGGGAAGAGCCTGGCATGATCTCATCTCTGGAGCCTCATGCCCAAGGACTGACCTGTGCACTGGGCTGACGGCATCTCCTGCTGCACCTGCTCCTCCATGGCCCTGCAGCACGGCAGATCCTGGCACGAGGGGATGGAGACAGTGGGACACCAAGTCGTGGGACACAGGTGGTGTGATCTTCAGCACTTTACTCCTTTCAAGAGAGCTGGAGAGCTGCAGGGTGGCCGTATCTCTGCTGTGCCCTCACCCCTTTTCTTCCCATTCCCTTCAGTAGCTCCTGGAGTCAGGCTGTTACAAACACTTTTGGCACTTCAGGGAGACAGGGATTATTTTAAGAGTTCAGAAGAGGAAAGCTGGCAGGCTGGTCCCGGGCCAGGGCCAGGTGGGAGTCTCAGGTTTCCTAGTGCGTATTTTCAGGGGCTTAGCGGGGTCTGTGGGGTCCCCTCCCACAGCCAGGGAAAGCACCCCCTCCCTATCCCCATCTTGGCTGTGGAGGGAATTTGGGCTTTGGCTGGCAGGAAATGGCTCCTTCTCCAAAGGAGTGTGAAACAGAACTTGCATTCTAAGCACTACGATGCTGCTCCTCTGCCCACAGCCCAGCCCTGGGGCAGAGCACAGGTTTATCACTGACCGTCCTGTGACATCCCAGCAAGGCCACAGGGCATCCTGGCAAGAGACTGCCCCTGGGGTTTGTTACTATGACAGTCCAAGGTACAAACACCAAGACAGCACATACAGAGTGATCCAACTGCTGTCCCCCAGTGCCGCAGCACTGATGTAGGACTGGCTTCAGTACTGGTCACTTGAAATAGCAGCCCAGAGCCCTTGTTCCTAGTGGAATACATATTTAATTCACTGTAGCTGGGACACTCCCAACCCAGCCTTTCATAATTTGGAAATGTCACTTGCTGTATGGCTGAGGCTTCAGGCTAACACACACTGTGAGAGCTTGAGACAGGTGATAGTAATGCCCATAGACCATTAGCAGAGGTAGAAATACTGACCTTTAAATCCTCCAAATCAGGTTGCTAAAGCTAGGAACTAATTTGAACCAGAGGATTTTCAGAAATAATTATAGAGGGCTGGCAGTGCTGGTGGCAGGGAGTTGTTCTGGAACAGTAACATCTTCCAGGTACTGAGACAGAGGTGTGACTTCCTCAAAACATTAAAGTTTCTTTCCATGTGCTGATGCTCCTCTCCCAGCGCAGCAGCCAGAGACACAGCTTGCCTTTGGGCACCCAGCGAGCTCCCAACAGAGTTCTAGTTAAGGGTCAGACTGGGCTCAAGACTTTCATCCTGTCAGGGAAAACCCAAAGTGCCAGAGCTGGCATTATTCTGTTCACCCAAGCCTGCACAGAAGTCTGAAAGGAGCTCAAAATGCCTCCCCCTCCTCACCCTTCTACACCTTTAACCCTTGCATTTATGCTGTTCAGAATCAGTCTCTTTTAGGTATAAACCTCCAGGATGCTGCATGTCTGCATGGCCACTCCTTACAGCAAATATTCGCTGACATCTTACCTATGAAACAGAGCTGAAATCAAAATTTTCCTTATTTGTGCATGGACTAAGCTTATCAGTAGCCTCACACACTCCTGCACCACCAGCATCTGCCTGAGCCTTCTTCACTCACATCATGAGGACAGCAGGGGCTGAGCTGAGAGCAAGAAAAATTTAATGATATGGCTTACCATTCATCTGCCAAAGGAAAACTCATGAGTATGTGGAGGTGGGAGTTCAACAGCTTCCTCCTTTGGTGGAGTGTTCTGGTAATAGGAGACTTCAGTGAGAAAACAGGACCCAGAGGCAGGCCCAAAGTGTAAGACTCATCCTAGCCCTAGGGCTGATGGAGCTTTTGGGCAGTTCACTGGGCCCTGGTGGCCTTGTTGCTGCAGAGGCAAGACAAGTCCATCCTTCGGCATGCAAGATTTACCTCCATCCACCCTTTCTGGATGGAAACACTGGCAAAAGATGAAGAGTGTTGCTATGCAACTTGGTAAGGGAAAGTGAAATGCACTTTTCTAAGCTTTGTGATAAAAGACAATTGGTGCTTTTAATCCTTCATTTCTTGACACGTTTACATTAAATACAACTTATTTTGCTTTTGTCATTCCAGTTATTTTGTGCAGAACCCACTGAATTGCTGCAGGCCTGGACTAGCTCAGAGAACTTTAGCCCGAGAACTGCTCTTGCCTAATTTGTGACAGTCATGGACAAGGAGCAATGCTTCACACATCTGGCCTGGACTCCTCCACCCAACCTGCATGGAACAGCGTACAGAGCTGGCCAACACCAGTCATGCCTTATGACACCCGGACCTTTGGAGAGGTAGATACTCACCAGAGCAATACACACTCTCTGGTGTAGCTTCTACACCACCACACACCTACAAGCCCTTGCTGAGCACATCATCCCTGCAACTCACAGCACGCAGCACACAAGTGACCCTGGTGGGGTTCTGAACCCCAGGGCCCAGCACAGACTCACCATGCAGCAGCTTACGGGCAGGACATGCCACTCCCTTTGTCATCTGGCTCGTTCTGGAGCTCCCCAAAGTGAGATACCAGCTGGTCCTGCTCTGATTTTAGTCTGCACTGCCCCAGGAGGGGTGTCCTTGAGCCCACCAAACTTCTGCATCGCTGGATGGACGTGGTGAGGAGTGGGGCAGGGTATCAGATTACAAGACCACTTCTGGGAACAACCTTGGCTTTGGGAGAGCAGGAGACCTCAGACAGCTGCAGTGGATTCACTTTACTGCTGGCCTCTCCCTGCTTCCCTGGCAGCAGGCCTGTCAGCCTGCAGTAGATTCACAGTCTCCACAGCAACTATTTATAGCGGGAAATTCACAGCTCTACTGAGATGGAAACAGAGAAGTCCTCCCCCTCTGCTCTGTCTTCCCCAGACCCAGAAACCATGGGGCTGCCTGACTCTTCCCTGTGCTCCCAAGCAGTGTGTCAGCAGGACTTGCTTCTGCAGCACCATCTTCTGCCTGGCACAGCTATCGCTGTTCCCAGACCAGTCCCTGTGCCCCACTGCTGGACCTGAGGCACCTCAGCCTGTCCAGCTGTGTCTGCACACAGTCGAACACCATTACAGCGTGGTGCTGGTGGCCACAGAGCCCATGTTCCTCTCTCTTGGAGAGCAAGAGCAGCTGCATCCTCCCCGCAGCCCTGGGAGGACCCAAGCATCCCAGCAACCCCATGCAACACTGGGGAGGAAAAGGCCACACACAGTAAGAATGTAATTTTTTTCCCCCCACTGCCACATGCTGCAGCCTCACACCGGAGCTGGGCATGGCCTGGCCTCCCCCTTGCTGGGGCCCTGGGCTCGCACAGCTCGGGTTTCCCGGCTGATGCCGCAGAGACCGGGCCCCAGCCCTGCAGCAAAGGGTTAACCCTGCCTGCAGTAGCTCTGCTGCAGCTCCAGGCTGCCAAACCCAGGCCAGGGCCTCCCAGAGCGGTTCTCCCCCTGCCTGTGCCCCCTCTGCTCTCACCTGCCTTCCCTGCACTAAAAATACCAAGGGAGAGGGCAGAGGCTGCATCAGGCCGAGTGCTGAGCCCTGTGGGGCAGCGTGCGGGGGACAAGTAGTTTGTGACCCCTTAAAGGGCAACAAGAACACACAGTACAGAGGAGGGACTAAAAGAGGGGGAGAGGCAGACTGTACAAAACTCTGCTAGTAAAGGAAGGGGAGGGAAGAAAGGAGGATAGATGGGCCAGGAGCCAGTGTTCTCTGTCTGGGAAAAGCTGTGAAATTCATTTAAGAATTAAGTTGTTTTGGTAAATTAGGAACACTGGCTTCTGCCTCATGCTGGTGGGCACGTGACCAAGAGTGACAACAGTGTACCTTCAGCAACCCTTACCCACAGTGAGAGACCACAGCAAGAGCTGCCACGCACCGTGTGCCCCCAGTGCCAGCCCAACATGAGTGTCTGTGGAGGGAGGCTACCTCCTCCCGTGGTCAGGGATGGTATCTGAGCTCTGGAAACTGCAGAGGGGTGCAGGTGGAACGTGGCACAAGGTTATCTTAAAGAAACACAGCCTAGGGAGGAGGGAAAAGCCTTGCTCCTCGCACAGCTTCCAGGTCCTGGTGCTTAAGAGTACACAGTTTCCACTTAGGAAATAAAAAAGGCAAACACATTCTGGGTAATTGCATCATCATGCAATACAAGCATGACACAGAGGTTGTATATTAAAATTTATTGAATTATTGTGTAAGAATTCTCTTTATTAAAATCATTTGGACTCTAAACTGATTATTTACAGACAAAACCTCTTATATCACCAATAGATTCCTACATCTCAGAACAGTATCTACAAACAGTTATTACACTATGTAACAAAATTCAATTTTTTTTCAAGCTCTTTATATTAATTATTAATTCCAACTTGAGAAAGACAGTACCTTGGGTGCTCTGAACAGAACCTAAGGTGTAGCAGGGCATAAATGCAGGTCAGGCCATACCATAACAGACAGACACCAAGTCACAAGGCTGGGAGAGGGCAGAGTCACCAGGACAGAGGACCAGGAAAAAGACTACAAGAGCAAATGCCCTGGGTGTTCTGGAAACCAAAATAACCATCCCCACAAGAAAGGCACAAAAAAAAANAAAAAAAAAAAAAGACAGCATCTTGCTGCAACCAGGGCACACCCTGAAAAAGAAATGGCATTCCACCAAGGCAGCAGCATCCAAGAACCCTCTATTTTCATTTAACAAATCAGCTATCATTTCTACCACAAAAAAAAAGCTGTCAGGTACAGCCTAAATTTGCCACCAGACAGGTGAAAGCAAGAGCTCGCACATCTACGTCACATGGGCGCCAGCTGTGCTTCATCATGCCAACGGGAGAGACATTCAAATACACTAACGGAGATTTATTTTAATACT
The DNA here is from genome assembly GCA_013397175.1 of Platysteira castanea. Taxonomy (NCBI): domain Eukaryota; kingdom Metazoa; phylum Chordata; class Aves; order Passeriformes; genus Platysteira; species Platysteira castanea. The sequence continues at coordinate 82,757 of VYXC01005517.1, read as the reverse complement.
GATCAGTTCTCAGCCTTTCACCCAGACCACGGCAGAAGCAAGTCCCTCCCTCTGACCGCAGCACTAAACAAAGCTGGGTGTCTGCCACTTGTGAACATCACCGTCCTGGGAGTCCCACTGGAGCAGTGACATCCCGTTGCTGTGCCTGTGTCCCACAGGACGGGACCGGCTGCGGTGGCAGAGCTCTCTCTGCTGGTGCCCACAGAACTTGCTACCTGCAAACAGGAACATCCAGACAGGACTCTCTGTCCTTGACAAGGAATGTCTGGCTGGTCATGGAATCAGGCAGAGACTGGAAAAAACTTGGAAGGATTGCGAGGAATAAATAAATAAGTTTTCTCTGCATTAGGACATTTCATAATAAAACCTGTTTTGTGCAAATTTAAATGCAACAGAACCCTGTCATAGAAACGGATTTTGCCACAGGAGAGGGGCACGGACGGAGAGAAGAGGGGCCATGCCCAAACACTCAAACTGATCCCAGCGAGGGCCTTCAGTGCATGTCCACAGGGAGGAGGACACTGGTATCTAGAACACCGAAGCCAGATGGATGGGAGGAGATGGGCACTACCAGCTTTCCACCCTCACTGCACCTGCACCAGGCAGTGTGTCCTGTCCAGCCATGCAAGGAGAAGCTGATAATGTTATATAAGTCAACCACCTATGTTTAGCTTTATTTGTAAGTCTTGATTACTGTTCTAATAAAAGCAGACTTCCACAGATACACTTGGAGAAAGCAGATATTTCCAACATCACTACTGGGAAGCAAGGAGGATGTGGATACCAGTGGGAGGTGGAATGAGAATTAAGCCTCAAGCCACCCTGTTCTGGGAAAGCGCAGAGATAATTCTGCAAAAATAGGGGCAGACACTGCCAGTCTGCAGAGCCAGAAATCCAGCAGAGACTCTGTGGCTTCTGGCAGACACTCAGCAAGTTGGAGAGGCCACAAACTAGGCCTTGTTTCCTAGGGCAGAAAGTCCATCCACCAACACACAACAGGACAACATTACTCCACTACTACACTTGCACCTGCTTCAAACCAAGGAATCTCCTCCCACAGATCCTAAAGGAATGGGCTTTACTAACATGCATTGTATTGGCTTTTTCCCATCCAGCAGTCCTTTCCTCCACCCAGCTTTTTGGGGGGACCAATTTAATCAGATTTAGTCAAGACAGAGGTTTCAGAGATGCTAAGTTCCCGTAAGTTTTGTGGAAATGGGTGGTCAGGCAGGAGTGAGACCCTAACTGGTCCTCACCTGAAGAAAGACACAAACTCTGCAGCCCTCTTTTTGCTTGGAAGCAGCCAGTTGGCCACTCTGCTGTTCTGTACAGCAGGACAGGAGCAGAAGGTGGCACAGGGATGTTGTTCATACTCTGGGCACACCATGTACCTGGGAATACTGCTATACTGCTGGAGAGAGGGTCACAGGAGAGCCAGCTTTGTAAGAAGAGGGGCCAGCATTAGCCTGTCCTTACATTGCTCCAAGAACAAATTTGCAACTGCAGAGCACTCGCACAAAGCCACAGGGCTGATGGACCAGGCCTAGAATTACTGCTATATGCAATGTAAAGAGAGGTAGGGACGTGATCCTGCTCTGTTTTAGCTCTGCTACCTCCTGGCCCACACAATCACCACCTCAAAGTAGTGACAGAGGAGTCAGACCTGTCTACCTGCCCCAGGCACACAGGACATCAGTGTGGAATTAGCAGTGGAGGGAAAGAGAACAAGTGGGCACCCCTATAAATTGGGTCCTAGAAGGGCAGAGGACTATTCACGAAGTGGAGGATCTAAGAGGCAGCAGTGAGGAGCTGCCCAGTGACAGCTGCCAATTAACTGTGCTTGTGCCTGCTCCAGCCTCTCCTCCACGCACAAATCATTCCTTTTTGCAGAACACCCGACCCTCCTTGGGAACATCATTGTTGTGCTTCACAGCTCCTCTGAGTTTACAGCTCACCAAATAACCCTTCTATGTGCCACAACAGGAGAGTGTGAGCAGTGAAGCTGAGAGTTAGGTGTAAGGCAAGCCTAAGAGAAGAGCACACGGAGAGCCTGGGACTGAGCCACGGGGAAAGGCGAGCTGCTGGTACGACAATGGAGACACCTAAGAGTTATCCCTGCAGACAAAGCAGTGGAGAAAACCGCTCCAGTGCTGACAGACGTTTGTCAGTAGAAGTGCACAGAGATACTTCTCCAAGAAAAGCTTTGTCTCAAAGCCACAAAGTTAAACATTCTCCTTTAGCATTTAAATACATTAACTTTCTGAGGGTATTTACAAGTCCAGTTCAGAGCAGCAGAACAGCTGGACACTGGAGGAAGGGGGAGTGGCACAAGGCATTTGTTGTGCTTTTCCAAAGAGCAGGGCAACCTCTGACCACAAGGAACCAGGAAGACAGATCCGAGCTGGGTCAGTGGAGACTGAAGCTAGCCAGGCAGCGGCTCTCACACACTGAATTTGTCCTGAGGGAAAGGGTGAGGGGGTGCTGTTCATTTACAGTGGGCCCCATGGCAAGCACCCATGCTGGTGAGCACATTCCAGCCAAGAAGGTGCCACGCGTGAGCTGTCAGAGACCAGAGCACTGGAGAGCAAGAGACCTTCACCATCAGATACTCTCCTTTCTACATCCAACATCTGGACCAGCAGGGACATTGCTGCAAGGAGTTTCTCAGGAGTGCTTGCTAGCTGGGGATAGAGGTTAGCACAGCGGTCAACGCAGAAAAAGCTTCCTGACCCCAAGGAAGTGAGTGGTTGCAGCAGGGCGTGTCCCAGCACTGGAAAGGGCATCCATGCAAGGCTGAGGACTCTACAGACACAGTGCTTGGTGTTGTCACCTGCCTCTTCAATAACATGGTTGTTGGCACATTCACATAACATCTGTAAGAAGGACCTGTGTGGCCCCTCAGCAGTCTGCCAGGGAAAAAACAAAGTTTGTCCTTTTTTTTTGTTTCCTTTTGCTTTTTTAAAAAAAAAAAAAAACTGTAAAAAAATATTCTCTGAGATGCAAGGACGCTTGTACTTTGTACTGCCTTCGCCATCTCCTTGCTCATGTCACCCGCAGGTTCCTTGGAGAGTCTGGTTCCAATGGCAGCAGGACACCCTGTTTATCAACTAGGATGAGCACTGTCCCCGTTCAGCCAGGGGAGAGCAGTCTGTCTGTGCCTGTCACAAATCTGTGACTTTATTCTCCACAGCTGCAGCAATCTGTTGCAGTCTATATCCGAGCTGCATCTTCTGTGCTGTTGGGTCTTCTTCCAAGGCAGTAATGATCTGCAACAACACAGGGCTCACTGGCAGCCTTTCTCCAACACACAACACCCAACCAGCTCAACTCCATGCATCATGGAGAACCTGAAGCTGGAATTCAGCCTGCTCTAGTCTAGAGTGGGTATGTAGTAATCATCTCAAATTAACTACAAAAGAAGTATTCTATTCTAGATTCATTGTAGTAACTTACAGACTTCACAGGACAAAAAGAATGCTAAACTTCTCACCTGAAAATTAGGTCTCTAGTAAATTAATCTGAACTAACTGCATTTCTTTTTAAAGTAGATTATTTGGATATTGGAGTAAAAATGAAGAAGTGTACATGAAATCACAACAGCCTTCAAGTTAGAGATAAGTTCTTTTTGCTGATACCCTCCTTCGCTCTTTGATAAGAATAAAGCAAACTCATGATATGAGTGATGCATGCCAATGAAACAAGACAATGTGTTGGAACAGTCTGGCTGCTCTTAATTGTTAATTTTTGTAGTTTTTTTATTTGGGTGGTAGAAGGAGAAAGGCAAATTCGTACCTGCTGGAAACACACACTCACCTGGTCATAGTACTTATTGATGTATTTGTACAATTCATGTAGAGCTACCAGGGAATTGAGGTCACCTGAGTAATTCTGTTAATAAGAGAGGAAATTAGGCAAAACTGTGAGACACCTAGCAATTGTCCTGTCAAATTCTGTGTCTTCACAACTCATTAGGAAAGCAACAGGAAAGAGAATTCACCAACAACTCCTAGCAAAGGAAAAATCACATGTATTTCTTGCCCTGAATCCTTGACTAACCCCTCTTCTCTCTGGTGCTGCCTGGGCAGACCCTCACCCTCCTTGTGGTGCAGGGCAGCCACTGGGCACAGTCAGTGTGTCTGGGCAGAACCGCACACTCAGCTGGAATAGCTCATCTTTGCATTAATAACTCTCTCCTGGATACATAACTGAGGGGCCAGGTGACTCCTGAAATACTTTTATTTACCCGTGATAGCTCAGCCAGGGCAGAGTTCATCTCCTGGTCGCTGGCAGAGATGGTCTGACGAATGTCTGCGTAGTACCTAGACAGGGGTACACAGGCAATTATTGCATGGTCCCTCCTCCTCACTGCTGAAACTACAACTCCTCACATCCATCACTTACCTTTCTACCATCTGCTTGTAGCGAGGAATGTCCCGGGCATAAAGCAGCTTATTGATTGGAGAGTCCTTGAACATTCAAAACCAGAATTGGTTATTAAAAGCTCCTTTATTGTGCTCTGGACTAACCTCAGCAGGTAACATCACTGCTATTTTCTGCCATTTATTTAGGATTGGGAAATTTTTGTCCTCTGCATGGAGAGGCACTTCAAATAGCAGGCTCTCTTCTAGTAATGCAGTCTGAGGTACCCTGAGATGTGTTGATGAAGGGACCCCTGGGATCCCTAGTCCAGCGTTCTCCTTGGAGCTGGGTGATCACCAGTATGAGATGACACTGGCTATGCCTTTGCACAGCTGATGCCTGATGTGCTCCAGAGATCCATCCATCCCATCTCCTGTGCAGGACTGTTCCGCCCTCAGCACAGGGTGAGTAGTGATGGTGGGAAGTCTTTCTAACAGCCAACCTGAATGTCCCAAGTTGCATCCTGTGACTCCCACTGTCTGCCACAGCCAACTAGAGTTTAGCTCTGTCCCCCAAGTAGCTGCAAGCTGTACATAAAGAGCACTCCTCAACAACTCCTTGTTGCTAAACAAAATCTGGTCCTCCCTCCTCTCTTCCCAGGAGCCCCCATTACTCTCCAGTTGCACATGGAAGCCACGGGGAGCCTGGCCTGCTGTCCCCATGGTGCTGTGTAAACATTATTGCCTTCCTAAGGCAACAGTGCTCAACTCTGTGCCAGCCATGCTCCCTTCTCCACCCGTACTCACCCGCCCTAATTTATGGTCAGCTAGTGTACAAGAGTCCATGAAGGTCTGTGCAATGACCAGCAGCACAGCGTCCACGTTATCTGACGTCTGCACATCAAAAACAAACTGGGGGTTCTTGATGATGTTGATCCAGAACCGCAGGGGGAGGCTGTAGAGAGGACAGAAGTGCAACAGGGCATCAGCAAAGGTAGCAGCTACAGTGCTGAAAGATACTGGACATGGTACTGCATCTCTCTGCTTTGCCCTCCCAGCAAAACCAGCTCTCCATCCTATGATCTGCTGCCCTGCACTTGCATTTTGCTCCTACTCAGTAGGCAGAGGTGGCTGTCACTTTGCAAGCTCCAAGCAAGTCAGCAGTGCCTCCTCCAGGGCCCTCAGGAACACCCTACCTGTTTGTCTTCCAGATATGGATGGTCTCAGGGTCTGCGATCCCATAGTGCATGGCCTGCTCATCCAACAGGTCAAAGAAGTATTTGACTGCCAGAGGGACCGGGCGGTTGGTACTGAGGATCACCTGGAACAAGTCGTCCACAAACTTCTGCAGAGTGCCCTGTGGATAATCAAGCAGGAGAGAGTCAGTACTGGAAGAGGAGAGTAGAGAGCCCAGGCCCCACAGATGAAAGGTCACCCTCTTCTGCTCAGTGACAGCCCCTCACACATCCAAGGGTACTCCACCCTCACTGAAGGGAGCAGCAGCTAAGGAGAAAGGAGGCCCCTGTGGTTTGTGGGACAGAGGCCAGGGAGAAGCTGGTGAACAAAGCAAAATGTAGAGGACACTCAAATGTACTCAAAGCCACTGCAGGTAAAGGGTATTGCTTCATCTTCACACACTGCCGGGGGATGTGAAGGAAGGCAAGATCCCAAGCACAACACAATCTGTGTTTCTTCTCACCTTCATTGAGAGCAGGCGTGTCAGATAGATCTCTGGGATTGCCTTGGCCCGCTCCCGATCTCTTAAGCTCCCACGCCGATGCTTGGGAAGCTCTGGCTCTTCTGTTGGTTTTACCAGGTGCCAAAGTTTGATCCCGCCTTCATCTGCATCCTCCAGCATTGGTGTTTCTAAACCAAGCAATTGTTTACATGAGTGTTGGTTCTGTCACAGTAGACCTTGGCCAGGTGAGCCCCAAGGATGCAAGATTTCCCAGTATAACAGAAACACAAATGGGAAGGAATCTCCAGAGGCCTCTATCCAGCCTCCTTCAGAGTACAACCACTGCCAGCAGCACAGCAGGTTGCCTTTGTCCACCCAAAACCTTCAAGGTCTTGGAAACTTCCCCAGACAGAGATTCCCCACCACCCCAGTGGTCTGTTTCAGGGTTGAACCACCCTTTTGCTGAAGAAGTTTCGTTCCATATCCAATTTGAATCTCTTAAGCTGCAGCCTGTGGCTATTGTCCCTCATGCCACAGGAGTATCCATGGAGTTGTCCACTCTGTCAGACAGTAAGGAAACTGCCTGGCATCCCATCACCCCCCTCAGGCCACGCTCAGCACTTGAGGATATTAAGATTTCTGCAAGTTGCAGACTACACTCAGCCCTAGAAATTCAGACAACTGTGCTTGTTCTGCATTTTCACACCCAGCCCAGCTTTCCTCTGCTCTCACACTTCTGCTTTTCTCTGACCTTACCCGACCAAGCTTTCACATTTCCTGACAATCTTATGAGGGTCCAAAACATGTCTCAGCCTTCTCTATCAGCATAAAGCTGGGGCTATGGCAAGAGACTTGTCCCGCTAACTGGCAAGTGCTCTAAAGTCATTTTATGAGAACAAGACATCAAACTCACTTTCTCCTGGGATGTAATCCTGATTTTCCCTGTGGATGTGCTTGGTCAGGCGTGGGACCAGTGCTACTGTTGCTCCATCAGGCACCTGCACACAAGCAAAACAACAACATTCGAAACAAATGGCATGTTTCTCATCAGCACAATAGGCAGGTGCTTATAGACCAAAACAGGCTGTACCATCACTAGAAAGAGAGACAGAAACAGGGATTTTGAGGCATCATCACCATCTTTCCTGAGGGTGAGAAAATCTTGTTTGTACCAACTAAAAAAAGATGTTCAAAGTACAGTGAAGATAATACTCAGGGACTGAGGTCATTTACATCTAGAACATGTTGCAACAAGGTACTGACATATTGGTGCAAGATATGACATACTGGTGCAAGGTAATTTTAAAAATCCCTCTTTCCATTCTTAGAAGGTGCTTTGCAGCTCAGTGCGTCATCACCTGCTAACTGATCTGGCCTGGAACAGAGTCCAGCACATCACCTTCACTGCAGTACGAACTTACGCCTATCCTCCCAAGCCCTACGCGTGTCCACATTTCAGGTATGGGATAAGAACAGGGTTGTGCTTGCTGAAATCAGACTGCAGCCACAGCACTGACTTAATTTGAATATGCTCTGCAAGTACGGTTCAACCTTTCGACAGTGGTCCACCAGGAGCCAGAACCACAAACAGAGCACGACAATGTGTAGAAGGATGAGAGGAGAGACAAGGCAATGGCAGACAGTTCTGACCTTGTAATGCTGAAGAGTGTTCAGACGTTTCCAAGTTCCTTGAACAACAGACGTCACATCCTCATCAGACAGTATCAGATGACCTGCCAGCCCTGATCTCCACTCTACAGCCATTGAAACACAGAAAATTAAAGGATTAACTGCTAATTTGAGGCATCATCTGCTTCAGCCTGGCTGACGTCATTACACACCCTCTGGTCCTCATCAACTTTTACCTGTGCTATTTCACTGACAATAGAACCTGAGCAAGTGCCTGTAATGATGCTGAGTCCTGCAGTCACAGGACAGACCCCTCTGAGCACAGGGATGGGTGGCCTCATGGCCTCCCAGGTTCCAGCTGTCACGTTCCTACAAATTCTGTCAGGTTGTGACTCTTCAAGCAGGTGGTTCAAACCACAAATATGCACCCACAGTTCTTACCAGCTACTGTTTCCTCAGTACCTTCTCATCTCTAAATGTCACCACTATTCATCAACACCTAAAGAATTATGAAGATGTAAAACTGAGTGTTTCCTCTCCCAGTGTAAGTTCTACTATTCATTAACTACCATGAGCAAAATCCTCCCTGACATACATTATTGAGAGGCTGCCATTGACTTCACTGCCAGGAACCGCCAGTCTATGCCCACAGCATCTTCGCACTGCACTCAAATCCCCCTCCCCTCCTACGCATTTTCTGTACTTTTTTCCACATCCCCTTGCCCAAGTCATTGCTGTGGTCTGAGTCTGGCAAAGAACACCATGAAATGAAAGAGGCTGAACCCAGCTGCTTCTTTACCACCCCTGCCTCTTTCTGTTACAGCCTCTCCCCTGTTGTGTCCAGCCAAGGTACGAGACCCTTGGTTAGTGATTCTGCACGCTCAGCAGAGAATGACAAATGTAACACGTGCCAGGATGCAATGCACAGACAGCAAACCAGCATTCCTTCACTTCCTCACTGAGTTTTGTCACCAAAGAGTTCTGCTCACCGAGGTCCAGGGTGTCTGGGTCTGGCCGGTGACAGTATGGCGTCCCTTTATAGATCTGATCTAGGATTTTCTCCTTCACCTGTGTTATGGTGTCACAGTCCAGCACTTTCGCAGAAATCCCTTGAGAGTCTTCTGCCCCTCCTGCACCAACTCCTGCTTGTGTCAAAGCATTTAAGGTCTGGGGAAGAAAAGGTCACAGCTACTCAGCTGATAAGATTACATCTGACACATCTACATCTTTGATGGTTGGCATTCAGGCAAGTAAACAGCTAGTCCTTCCACTAGGAGATTCAGAAAAGAAAACATTGCAGATGTTAAACACCTCAGTCTTGTGTTCTTAGCCTTGTGTCAAGAGCTGGAAGCCAGTTCAACAGCACTGGGGAGGAGCTCCGATGTGCCATCAGCACAGCACGTGCACCAGATGACTGTGGTGAAGGCTCCTATCAGCCTGGGGCAAAAGTGCCTGATTTAGGAGAGCTCTTCATCATCTATGGACTTGTGCTGCTGGAACAAACCTGGCTCCCAGGAGACAGTGGCAGGATGCTGCACTTGTGCCTTGGTTATGGGAGCAGAGACATTCAGCCCTGTCGTACTAGAGAGGACAGAAGATTTGGTGCTTACCAGAGTGCGGTACTCCAGGTCCTCTCTCAGAAGGCGGTTGTCATTCAGGGTATATTTGGCTTTCCCTGTCACCCAGTCAACTGGCCCTTTGTCCACCTGGTGCTTGATTCCTCGAAACAGCATGTAAAGGGGCTCCCCGACAGAATCCTGGCATGGAAGGGAAGGAGAGAAATTCAGCTTGCTCCTCCCAGCAGAACGCCAGGCTTGGAAACATGGATATCAAGCAGGACTGAGGATACCCCAGCTAAGCCACAGTAGGCAAAGACAGAGCCTGTGCTGACAGCTTCTGCTCCCTGCACAGGAAAAGTGCACTGTCCAGCTTCCAGAGAGTTGCACACAATCAAGGCAATGTTCTGCCTCTGTGTCACTAATCTGAGAGACTCCTTGCTGCCCATGAGCCCTCCAGAAAAGGAATTAGACCAGCACCTGTCCTCCCATGCACAGACCAGCCTGTGGCCTGTGTGTTTCAAGATAAAGGAGCTACACTGAGGCCTCCACGACCTGGTGACACATCCTGGAAACAAGGAGTGGTATTAATGCTGATTTAAGCATCCCTGTTCTCAGTGAGCAGCTCAGCTCTCACTCCTCACCCTGAGGAGTACAGGGTGACCCTGGCACTATTTCAGCTATGAGTTGAGGCACAAAGCAAAGCTCTGCCTGTCTCCCCTCTTTTGGCCCCTCTACACCACAACGGGACAAAGAGCTCACCCTCACAAACGCGTACAGGCAGATGGACATCCAGTTGGTTAACAGCTTCTCTACCACTGTTTCTGTCCTGAAAGAGAGTGTCAGGCTGGTCACAGGAATGTGGTGCAGAACAGGGGGAGATTTGGAGGTAAAGATCACTCCCTTTGAGAGAAGAGCACACTAAATCATGATACAGAATGGAGAGGAAAAAAAAGCCTTTTGAGACCAGCAAGGTTAATGCTTTTGACACCACTTACTGGAAGCACTTGTCAGCCTGAAGGAGGCACCAAATTACAGAATTAGAGAGACAAGAAGCAGGGAGCAGTGGAAAGCCGCTGGTAGGTCTCAAACAAGGGAAATGTGTTCAGATCAGAAGGAATGACCAGTTAGGAGGCTACTGGGGATCTAAACACGGGAAATATCTCAGTTTAGCTTCCAAACACGGCATGACTGCAAACCCAGGGACCTCCAAATAGCAAAGTGGGACTAGAAGACTTGGCAGAGCCTTTCAGAGCTTGCCAGCCAGGCAGAAAGGCTCTGTTCCCTCGGGTAGGTGCCAGTGGGACCACAGCTGACTCACCTCCGCAGCATCAGCTTAGGGTTCTTGGCCACATACTGCTCCACAAGGTCGTTCAGGAGTGTTTTGAGGATGTCAGTGAAGTACTCCAGCTTCCCATGCAGCGACACCGTGAGCAGTGATGCCACATAGGCCCGGTCTCTCGGAGAGAAAGTGCGCTGGATCTCCAGAGTGTGGATGAACTGGGGGGAAGAGAGATAAGCCAGTGTGTCAATCTGCTGAAAACAGAGCAGTCACAGCTGTGGCTCTTGGAAGAAGTGGTGCAGGCAACTATTAAGGAATGAACCTTAACAGACACTGCCCATTTCCTTCTGCCAGTGCCATGGCTCTGGCCCCACAGCAGGCTGCCAGCAGAGACAGGGACATTACCTTGGTGAGGAAGAGCTTGCTGTTGAGGAGGTTGGAGAGCTGGACCAAGCCCTGCTCCACTGTTTGCCGCCGGCACTCAGGGATGTCAAGGTCCCTTTGCAGTGGTGACTCACGGTGGCCCGGAAAGAAAATGCGTTCTGCGTAGGACTTGTAGTCCAGGAAGGGGATCCCTGTGCCCACAAGGTCACTTGTGAGGTCCATCATCTCAGTCATCAGGTCTGAGGGAAAGGAAAATGCCCATGAGGATGACACAAATGACATGATCTCAACTGGTGCAGAGCATGAGGTAAGTGGAGGAACAAGGGCCAGCAACATGGGACTGAGAAAGAAGAAGGATGTTTCCTGTCATGAAGAGACGTACTGGGGTCTCATTCCTAGAACACTTAAAACTAGACTAGGCAGCAGAAGAAACAGCATGAATAAAGTTCCAATCAGGAGCTGGTTTCCAGTGTTATAAAGAGGAAGATACTACTCAGCACACATCTGTGGTTACAGGCATTACCTACAGCAAAGTGTACTAGTGACCTGCTCCTCACTCCTTCACACATTAGCTGGGGACTACAGTCTCAGTCACCTGCACAGTTTCAGAGCCCCAGGTCTCCTACAGCTGTAAAGAGCTGAAGTACAAGGTTTGCAAGCCCAGAACACGGGCTGCAATTCAACTTGCCCTACAAAAACCCCTGGGCTAGTAGCTTGTCCTTGAGATCCCTCCAAGTGTTCTGTCTTGACTTTAGCTCTTCACCTGAGTCTGGAGGATGAAGTGGAGAATGAGAGAGGTCTGTATAGATCACTGAGCTCTGAATTAAAAAATTAAAAAAGAAAGAATTTGGCTCTATGTTTCTATGCATAGATATGGCATAGGATAAATTATTTCCTGCTCTGAGCTATGCAGGCAAGTATATAGGAATGGGAAGAGAGGTAGGGCTGACGGTGGTTTTCCAAGTTTCCCTGAAGCTGCAAGAACCCAGGAGCTCAGTGACTGACCTGTGAATTCCTTTTTGCATCTGTCCCGAACACTCGTTTCCAGATTTTCCAGCTGGATTTGAACTTTCTTGTAATCTCTCAGAGCCTGTTTGCTCTTCCTCCTGCAATAAGAAGCAAAATTGTTCCTGGTGGCACTAGCCCAGGGATTGTCCTTGCCAACTGTTGTGTTGCTGCCAAAGACTCCAGGGCAACTGGTGTTGAGGTGATTTCTAAAGAGCATCATCTTTGCAGGATACCAAACAGTGTTCCATAAACTAGATGTGTGTCTTGAAGCACCCATTAAGATTCTGAATGAACCACAGTGCAGGCTATGACTAGCAGTGCAACACACCTCCCACATTCAACACCACCAGGAGCTCAGAATTTGGCACAAAATAAAGAAAACTGTAACCTTGTTTAGGCCCAAGATGTACACACGTGGTCACATCCACTGAAAAACACTGTGAGGAACTTAAAGGCCTCATACAATGCCAGAACTTTTTACCTGTATATGAAGACGATGACCAGAACAATCAGTGCCACAAAGGATGCACCAACACCCAAACCAATCTGTGCCTCCAGTGGGAAGGTGAGCTGGCTTTCGGTGTCATACTGCACTCGACCCAGGAGGAAGTTCAAGTTTCCCATCTGAACCTGTAAGAAGAAAGCACTTGTCATAATGATTCCATTCCTCTGTGCAGGAACGAAATACAAAGCCACAGGGCTTCTGCAGAATGAGCACAGGGGGCACAAAGCTCCCCAGAAGAGCTGTTCCAAAGCACAATGAACCCAGCTATACTGTTTACTTTCAGGCAACTTTAGCCTTTCAGAGTAGAGGTAAAGAACAAGACCAGTCCCTTGCCACCCCAATTACCTCCCCCATCCCTCAGAAGAGCTTCTACTTTTCTTAACTTCACATCCCACTCCCACTTCTTGCACATGCTTCAAGAAATGACAGAATTTCCGGCAGTGCTGCCGATTCCCTACCGTGAACTCTGGGAGCAGGTCCGTGCCCTCCCGCTTGGTGCGGTGCCGTGGAGCTGGCTGCTCCGAGGGGGGCTCACAGTAGAGGTGATTCCTTGTTAGTGTCTTCACCACACAGATTCCTTCCCCAATCATAGCCATAACTTCATCCTTGGAAATTGCCAGATCTAGATTTTCCCCCTGAAATAGATTTGGACAGCACATGAGATCAGGGAAAAAACAACTATGTATTGCTATGGCTTCAGAGAAGATGGAGGAGACCAATACCATGGGATGAAAGCAGCCTTTTTTCTTCTCTAATTAGGCTCACATCTGAATTGGCTGCAGGAGTTAATTTTGTAAGCTAAAAACTTCAGTTGCATATGATTTAGATTTAGCTTTAGGACCTGTAGCACACTGCATCAGTACAGTTATAAATAGCCTATCCTCTTAAGGCTCTTCAGCCAAAGCACAGCTAAGCTCAGCTCTTCACTCTGTATATTTAAAAAGGTAGTCTTGTGTCAGTTAACCTGCACACTCAGATGAGTCAATCAATGCCTTTCAAAGGTGTAACATATCTGTGCTATTTCTCTTACCTGCTTTAATTTTGGGGGATTAAGACTTTTTCTTTTTTTAATAAAACCATGGTGACTGATGTTAATTACATTTTTATGCTTTAATGCTTTCTAAGCCCAGAGCTCTGTCAGGGTGTCCCGACAGGCTGGCAGATCAACCTCCTTGTCTTTTAAAGTTCTCTTCCAGTCTTCTCAAACTGCCCTACATCTCCAAGATGCATTCAACCCCAATGACAGTGGTCTAGACATTTCTAGGCTCTTACAGCGTCACAGTTTTCACTTGTATGCAAAAAGAGAGCATGTGGAGAATCTGCATCTACAGCTGCAGCCATTACTTTTCTTTAAGAGTACTGGACTGAAAAGTACCTTCCCATACAAAAAAAAACACCTCAGATTTTTTTTTATTGCAGGTACAGTAATAATATTAGCCACTGTGCTCTTCTGTATCATCTTTAATGAGTAATTCTCCTGCCCTCACTTAGTAACAGGTCTTTCCTACTGGCAGGATTCTTTTACTCCTAAGTTACTTCTAGAGGAAACTGAAGTAGTTATGAAAGAGTCAGCAGCTGACAATGGGATGTGGGGATAATGTAGTACGAATATCTCATATACAAATAGTTAATTAGGATTTTAAAAAACCCCGAAAACAAACTACAAAAGTTTCCAGAAGCCCTATGAAGCCCCTAACAATGTTTGACAGACTTTATGAGGCTTTTTTGATGCACTCTTTTCCCTCCTCTTATGTACCGTTTCTCACAGGCCAAAGCAGATGTACTGTGACAGGTCGAATGCTTTAAAAACCTTGGATACTGCATGACAACAATTTAAAACTTCATACAAGAACATTAATTCTAGCTGATTTTTGTCTTACCTCCACAGAGATGACACTTCCTGGCTTGTGACGATATGGTTTGGCAGGGTCCTCAGCATTCAATGGTTTTAGGATGGGGTTGACTTCATAAGAGAAGGGCATGGGATGCAGTGAATTGAAATCAAAGCTCAGATTATCCAGAATAAATTCCAGTTTGATATGGACACTCCTTAGCAGCAGGTTAATGGCTGGAGTTTTGCATAGGATCAGGTAGGAAGAGTTAACAAGACATGGTTCTTCAAACTGAGTGGAAAAGGCAAAAAAAAAAAGTGTCAGTAATGGAACACCAATCCTTCTCCTGCAGCTTGGCAATACTTCCCACCCCGAGCAATCTGGGGCCAGTCTGCATTCTTCTCGTCTGGAGAAATGCCAGAAGAACTCTGCTTAACTGTAGAGGGGAAAAAACCAAGATCTGAGGAATTCCCCATGTTCCTCTAAAGGAAAGCTTTCACAGCACTGGTTTTGTTGGAAGGTCTCAGCAGTGGGAATCAGCTTTGACATTGCCCTGGCAGCAAATCCTGGAGAGGGACCAGCTTTAGATTTCCCTGCTCTGAGAGAATAGGACCAAACACCTTCAATGCAAGGCTGTTTTCCCAGTCTGAATGCTTCTGTGAAAGTGTTCCCGTGCCTGGCTAGATATGTTTTATACATCTGGTGAAAGTATTACAGTCTTTTTTTTTTTCTCTGCCATACAGCCACAAATCTTTCCTAAGAACACTGATAAAACCAGCTGTTACTGATGCATGTGCATCAGGAGCACATTTATGTATAGGATGCCCTTCATCATTTGCACTAACAATGCAAACTCTTCCTGTACTTGGGCTGCCAAACCACCGTCTACCTCTGCAAATTCTGCTGCATGCTCTGTGACCTTGGTGACCACATCAATACCTCTGTAATGACCCATCTCAGCAGACTGGCAGCAGGAGAGTAGAAAAGGGCACTGCTCATTTCACTGCCTGATTTCGTATCTCAGAGTGAAAGAGATCCCAGGAACTATAGGGATGGACTGAAATATGCAAAAGGAAGAATCTGAAGCACAGACACACTCAGCCACACAAGCTCTCTGGCTCAGATGTAGACTCCTTTATCTCCACACTGCTGCCTTCCTATTTCTGTCCCGCATCACAATGCTGTACATCTGTAGGCAGAGACAGACCCAGGCCATGGAAATGTTTGTGAAAGTGCTTAACCTCTCAGTCTGACAGAGAACACTTAGTGCTTAACCTCTCAGTCTGGCAGAGAACACTTCCATGGGCCAAGACTGTTGGTACAATCCAAGCAGATAACAGCAAGTGGTGGGAGGAAAAAAGCCCTAGGGATAGGAAGTCCACCTCTTCAGAGGTGGAACATCAACCCTTGTGCACCCACATCCCCACTGAGTGCTGTGCTACCTGCCGGATGCTGCACAGAGAATCCTCAGGACACTCAGAGTCTGGGATGATCCTGCGCCATCGCCCTGCTCCTCGGCGCCGGCGTTCAGATGGAAAAACTGTAACTCGGATCTTCGGTTTCTGTACAACATCCAAGTTGTATCCATGAACTCTAAGCACTCTCCCTCCACTGAAAGACAAAAGTAGCTGATCTGACCCACCTCTTATTCACTAGTTCCATTTTGCCCATGCTCCCATCCTTCCATTTATGCTCATTCTTACGAACCTGGCTTTACCCCAAAGTGCCACTCAGAGAGATGCCACTGGTGCTGCAGCCCCAGCACACTGCCCCAGGGAAGGGACCACTCATTCTTTCTACCTGAGGAAGCTTTTAGGTGGCTCTGCAAAAGTGATGTTGGGATCCAGAGTATATCTGAAGAGGGACCCTTCCAATCTTCGCTCTTGGTCCCCATATTTGATGGTGACTGGGAGTTCTGTAGACACATTGCTGGGACTTGTCTGGCATGCCAGCTGATCCACTGTCATCTCAGAGAGGCTTGGAGAGACAAGGAAGAGCAAGGGATTAACACAGCCACTGCAGAGACAGATTTTATAGTACTGTGCCTTTCTCTTTGCAGACAGTCTGCAAACCTCTTCTGCTGTTTTCCTAAATCTCATGCTGAAAGCTCTTGTGCCTTATCTGTGCAAGCAATAATTGCTGGGCAGTTTTCAGGAGCAGCACATGGACAAAAAGTAGCTACAGTCACTGTCCAGAAGGGACTGGACACATGCTACCAAGGCATGTGCACCTTCTCACCAGCAGTGAGGTAAGGCAGGTGTACTTGTCCCAGGGTGTAAGAGAACAAGCAGCTCTTGGAGCTGGAACAGGAGCCAACTGCAGCTCCCCAAGAGCAAAAGCAGAGTGTCAGGATGGGTTACAGTCCTATCAAGGGACAAGCAGAACGGAGGTGTGCAGCACTGCTCACATCCAGGGAAGGTGGGCTGGAATCTAAGATGGTTGAGGTTGCTGCCATGACCCTCAAGGTGAAGATCCTCTAGAACACAGAGGAAAGCAGAGCTCCAGCTGCTCCAGGCAGTATCACGCCCTGGGAGGCTCTGGGAAGGACTCAGGGCAGTGCACAGTCAGCACATTGGCAAGTTCTGATCTTACATTTGACAAGGGAGGTCTCCAAGCAGGACACTGATCTCATTAGGATGCCCAGTCAGCAGCTTTGAGCCCAGAAGGGTGAGGCAGGTTCCTCCTGCTTTGGGGCCCTGAGTTGGAACAATGGATTTCAGCTCTGGATTCTAGAAGAGGGAGGGGGAAAAAAAAGAAAAAAAGAAAAAAAGAAAAGGGAAGTGAGTGACAAGGACCTCAAAAGACAAGACAAGGAAAGAAAACAGCAGAATGTGTTCAGTGTCCTCCATTGCTCTGAAAATAGAAGATCCAAATCACAGGCAGGCCCCAGCTATGCTCCAGCAGCTACTTTAGAGAGCAGAGGAGGGATCAATCACACCAGCAAGGAATTGAGGACCTTTCCACAGACTGCCAAAGGCATAAGGATACTGCAAACAGCAGAGCTATGAGCCTCACACACAAATTCGAGGATTAACAGTCCAAAGGGATTGTTCAGATCAATAATTGGATTAATAACTCAGGTTAGGAAAAACAAGGTAGCAAATAAATTGTCTGCTTGCCTAGCAGATGAGGAGATTAACAGCAGGGAGCCCTAAGAATTTGTGTTGAGACCTGTGCTGTAACAAAAAAACTTAGTACTGCTGAGGAGCTGCAGCAAAATATAAAGAAACCAGGCAGAATGACACAAGTAAGTCACTGCTGACAAACAAAAAGCAAGATCCATGAAGTGAGAAGGAGAAGGGAGACTACAGGATAAAAAGCAAACATACACCATTGCTAGTCTCTAAACAGCATCCTGGTGATATCCAAGAGAAGAGCAACAAGCATAATCTAGTACATAAAATGGTTCAATCGAGCCAAAAATGGAAGAGCTTAAGACTTTTCAGGATCTTTTTCCCTTTCCCATGGGAAAGGGAGACATACAACTAGATACATAACTTGTAAATTGCACAGAAAGGAAGAAAAACGAGCGACTGTATTTAAAAGTTACTTAAATACTATCTCATAGTTGCTGGGTTTAAGATATCAAAAAGTTATCAGAAACATGTTTAAAAATGATAGGAAACATTTCTCCACACAATGCATGGGGATTCTGGACTTACTGCCACCAGCTGCTGAAGGTCAAAAGATAAGAGCATGGTCAAACAAGCAATTTGCATATTAACAAAAGGAAAGTCAGAAGTCTTAGTAAGATGTTAAGCCATCAATTAAAAAAATCTTCGAATTGGAAACTTAGAGGAAAAATACAGGGTATCTTCAAGTATTTACCAGTTACCATTGTCAAAAAAGAAATAAAATCACTAGACTACAGGATCTTTAGTATTACCCAGTACACCTGCTCTTATAATCTAAAGGGGGGTGAGGGAGGAACAAAACAAAACAAAACAAATCCCGCCACACCACACAACACAAGCAGCAGAAACATCAGATAAAAATACCAGCAACAAGTGCCTGGCAGAGTCCTGTAAGTTCATGCAATAAACAGCCATTTAGCAGAGATATTGGGAAAACAGGGGAGATATTAACATTATGTTACCTGATAGGTGAAAACATGCCCAGAAACTCCACGACCTCCTCCAGGCACTTCCACCACAATATGCCCAAACCTCTCTGTCCAGCTCCTGCCAGTGATGCACACGATGCTGCAGGACAATCCAGGAACAGAATCACACCAGGGGAGAGCAGGGGAACTGCATCCACCGCAGCATGTCCTAAAAACATCTAGCAACCACAGCTCCCTTCTTCCAGCCTTATCTCATGCTCAGAATATGCAACCAAACATTGAGAAACACCTCTAAAAAAGCTGTGTAAGGTGCAGCAGAAAAAAGCAGGGACCAGTTCCTAACAGGCCCATTCTATCTAAGACTATTTTTTCTAGGACAGACAGGAGGAAGCCCACTGTGCCACAGATGAACAAAGAGTCCAGGAACTCTTCTGCTGTCCAGAGTTGACCAAAATCAGTCACATCCGGAGGGACCTCAGGCCAGCAGTGGTCAATCCACACATTAGTGCTGTGTCTGATGCAGGAGAAGACTCAAGACCTGGGTTTAGCTGTCACTGGTCTTCAGCCAGTGGCCTCTGCAACCAGCCAGATCCCCTGATCTGCACCAACCATTCTTTCCAGCCTTTTGCCAGACGTAATTTGATATGGGAGATGCTGACAAGGTGAAAAGTCAAACTCTACTTAGAACAGAACAGCAAGGAATCCCATGTTACAGCACTGATTTGCTAACAGAAAAGCTACTCTGCAGGAGACTTCCCAGCCTTTCTGCATAGCAGGAGATTAATTTTGGCTGGGTCTTGCTCAGGAGCAGGTTCCAGGTTCACAGCTATATCCCCTCAACTAAAGAGGATCAGGAATTTGACCTTAGGCAGTGCAGTCCAAGTCAAGACCCTGTGATGCCAGGTGATTTACAGATACAGAACACAGACAGTGCTAACCCCAGAAAGATTATGCTCTAATTCTAGGATGGAAACACAAAGCAGATGGAGTCAGACAAACAAATTGCACAGACAGGACAACACTGCTCAACACAGCAGGCCATTCCCAGCAGGATCTCACCTGGCTCCTAGAGGGAAGGGTGCTATAACTACTGCTACCATGGAATGGGAAAACACATTTGTGATAGCTCAGATAAGAGGTTACTCACAATTGCTCTCCTCTTCTCCTGCAGGCTGTTTGGTTCCTCTCCCTCCCTTGTCCAAAGCTCCCACCTACCTGCCCTGCCACAGGCCAACTACATGAATATCCCTTTCTCCTTGCTTCCTAGCTATCCCCCATTCATACCTCTTAATTCCTAACTACTGCTTTGTTATTTTGTTTTGCCCTGGCCAGACAGAACAGCTGCAAAATTCTCTATCACTGACATGAGCTGGATTCAGCAGGACAGGTCTTTCTGCTTCTCATCCTTCTCCTTGCCACTACTTTTACAAGCACTGTGTGACCTGTCAGGCACTCTTGGCCACCACAAGAGTGGCACTGGGCCCACCAGGACACCTTCATCTGTCCCTGGCTGAGAGGATCTTTGCTTTGACTTTGTTCCTGGGGGGAAGTCTTGCTAGCAAGTGAAGACTGACAGTCCAGGGGTGTGCCTCCAGCCATGTGTTCCCATGCTCACCCTGTGTTAACATGGTCAGGCTATTTCCCTATCAGTGACATTTGCACAAGCCATGTCCTTTGCTTTATTGAAATCTCCCTGTCGCTGAGAGAGACACCCATGAAACTGCAGGGTTCTGAGCCCACAACTCCCTGACCTGACTGTGGGCTCTGTGGGGGAAGCGTGGCTGGAATACAGCATCACTGTTTGGCTGTCGCCTTGTACACAACCTTCTCTCTCTAGGGTCACTGCCTGAGCAACTGCTCACACAGTGACCTCACTCATGGGTATGGGCAGGGCTCAAAACCTACTACAGCAAAGGCAAAGACATCTCAGGCTGGGTCAGCAGCCAAGGGAAAAGCCAGCACCTGCCTCTAGGAGGAGGTTTCACAGATACTCTACCTGCTAGAGATCTCATACTCTTGAGCATCTACGGCACAGGGAATTCCTGCAACAGTGACAGTTTCTGCAATGTCTTGATGTTTCTGCCCGAGGTTTGAGCCAGTGATGGTGATTCTAGTGCCACCTTCCACTGGTCCAGACAGGGGGTACACCTGCAAAGACATCCGCGCACGTGTAAATGTCACAGTATCTCAGACCTCCACAGTCTGGTGACTGATCTACAGCACAGGGTGCTTCAACTGCCCTAGTGCAAACTTTGTCTGCTCAGGTCACTGCTGTTGACTCCTTTTACTGTCTTGGACTAGTTCCAGGATAAAGCCTCATCAGAAGAAAGGCCATAAAGAACACCACAGTTGGACCCTTCTTTCCCATACCTTGCTGTTGCCAGCAGACCCCACCCAGAGGTGATAATCCACTTAAACGGCAAAGACTGCCCTGCTTTGCCTTCCCATCAACATGCTGACCACTCCACAGGGCATTTCTGCTGAAGAGTGGGAATGCACAAGCCAATACATGTTACTAGTATTGAAGCAGCAAGCACCATTCCCCCTCAGCATCAGGATGACAATGAACCGCATGCTGCACAAACGTCAAAGCTCTGTCCCTGAGCAGCATCCAAGGTAAACTAAGACAAGATGCAGCACATGGATGTTGTGTGCCACTGAAGGGAGGACACTGAAGCTGACAGCAAAAGGGACACATGGCTACAGACACTTGTCATGTGGCAGTTAGCAAGAAACATTTAAAATAAACAAACAAAAATAATTAAATCAGGTAACCTGTCATGCCTTTCCCATCGTTGCTGTGTTGTTATCATTATGTTTTACCCTCCTTTTCCCCAGGCTTAGCTGGGCCAACCTGTTTCAGGGTCTGGCTTAGG
This sequence comes from Platysteira castanea, assembly GCA_013397175.1. Classification (NCBI taxonomy): domain Eukaryota; kingdom Metazoa; phylum Chordata; class Aves; order Passeriformes; genus Platysteira; species Platysteira castanea. The sequence continues at coordinate 61,586 of VYXC01005517.1, read as the reverse complement.
ACAGTTGTAGGATCCATCCTGTGGACCCTTTCCCAGCTCCTGAATGACTCTGGTGTGCCAGTTTCAGCTGAGATACAAATGAATCATTCCCCACTGTTCTCTACCAGCAAGCTGAAAGCCCAACACAACAGTCTAGAATCCTCATAACACTGAGGGGCCCCAAGTGAACTTCCTCTTCAGAAGGTCAATAAATTATTGAGCTGCAATGGTTGCACTCTGAGTTCATAGCCCTTTGATTTCCACTGCAGAACACAGCCCTCCTTGCCCTGTGTGCAGTACACCAGTGAGCAAATTACTCACAGAGTGAATGAGTGGTGCTGGACACAGGTCTTCAATTTCTTCCTTGCAAGAACCCCTGAAGATACAGCTGGGGTTGTCACCTCCACACCACACACAGTTGTACTTTGAGTCAGCTGTTTGGCAGCGGCTACAATCAGTGTGTCCCACAGAGCAGTTGTAAAAAGTCACTGCAAAGGAGAAAAATTCAGAGGTATCTGCAAACATCCCCATAGGGCACAGCATAACTCAGCAACCTGGCATCTTTTACAGACCCCACTCCTCCTCCTACCCCCGTGACAAGTGTCAGAAGTGAAGCTCTGTTTTCCTTAGTTTTCCCATGATAGGACTACCACAGGTACAAAAAGTCTCTTTTGAGGATTTCTCAATTCCCTTCTACCTCATCTGCTGTGTTTTTACTGGGACGGTGTTGCAATCCTACCATGAAGATCTGCAGCACTGTCCACTCGAAGGTGTCGTCGCCTCTGTACAAACACCACAGCGCTGAACTCGAGTTGAGGTGCTGTGTAACTGTACTGCAAAGACAAAGATCATCAAGAGGACTTAACAGAGGCAAAAACAAACCAGCTGAATAGGAAAGAAGCATCAGCATCCATACTGAATAGCACATACATGGCACATACAGCCTACATGGAGCTTCCATGCACGCAGACAAGGCAGTGTTAGTTGGGGCAGTGGCAGCACAGGCTTGTCCTCACCAGTTCACAGTCACAATTCTGCTCTAGAAAGAGTAGCAGGTTTTGATTCACCAGGATGAACACGGAAAACCAAGTGTGCGCTCACAACAATACTTGTCTAACTTCCTAACTGCATTCCTAAGTGGCCAATTCCTATCTACAAGCCACCTGCTCAGAAAGCTGCTCAAGCTGGCATTTATGTAATTTCAGGAGAACTGAAGATGTAGGATCACAATTAGTCTTCAGGGCTCACGTGCACAAGAGTCTGTGTTGTTCTTCTCCCTTAACTATATGAGTTTGTGAACTAAAAATAACATCTCTGCTTGCAAATCTTGCCTTAAGTAAAATTCACTCATCATCCAGAGGTGTACGTGTCTGTTTTAATTTTCCCTGATAATCTTACAATCCACAGGCTTGCTTCTATCACCAAGGACAAAATCAGTACTAACAGCATTTTTCTTCTCACAAAAGAAAAATCATCACAGAAGTTATGATGAAGAGAGTGACAAACAACAGTGCCTCAAGCTAAAGCAGGAGTGGCACCGTGCTGGCCAGTTCAGAGACAGCACCATGCTACGCTACAGCCAGTGCAGCAACAGGTCATGTGGCTTAGACTGCACCATCTTCCTGAGGCTGAAGTTACCAGCACCGGCAGGCAGCAGCATCACATCTGAGGACCCCAGAGTGCTAAATATTCTACAAATACTTTTGTAAAATATGCTCTTTTCTCCAGAGCTTGTCTTCCATCCTACTCCTTTACTGAGCAAAGCCAGCACCTTTGTGAACTGTGAAACGGCACAGTAATCCCAGCACTCACCTGGTTCATCTGGCAGGTGATATAACAGAGGGACCTGTTTGTTTCTTCTCCTTCCACATAAGCTTCCATCACGACTGTCCTCCCCTCCAAATTCAAGACACACTCATAGTCCCACTGTTGGTCCTGCAGGAGGAGACACACGGCACAACTTCTCATTGACACAGAGCTTCGGGCTGCGCAAGTGTCCTCCTGCCTCTCCAGTTCAGCACCTTTCACCAAGCCACCAAGCCAGTGGTGTGCTCCTCTCATTCCCCCTCGTTATGCCAACTCTATGCTATATTCAAGGGCTCTCTATGCTGTGACTGCCTCCACATACGAAAGGCAAACCAACACAAAACACCTAGAAGGGAGTGTGTGTGTCACTCTGGAGAACTTAGAACAAGGGGAGACAATGGTGGGACTGTGAAGTTTTGCCAGTACATCCCTGTGAAACACTAGCTTGGAGATGAAGAGTAGAGTACACAGAATAGGGCAGAGCATGTCAAAACCAGTAAGTGTATATTTCTCCTCCCTATCTCTTTCCCGTAAACCTTCCACTTAGAACTGGTTAGGTACTTCCAGTAAAAAAGCTAGATATGCATCTCTCTGGAACCACCTCTGCTCCTCTGAGCAGTGCAGTATGTCAGTTTTAATATATAAAGTAACAATTAGACTGTGGGCTGCATGTTCCAAGTTGTCTTTTTGTCAAAGGTTACTAAATCATCTTCTGTCTTGAGAAGCAAAGAGAATTTTTATCAGAGGCACACCCAAGAAACAGCTGTCAAGGGTGGTTTTCCCCACTGCAGAAGTTTCAGGTACGGCAGGAATAGCCACGTTGACATGAGCATGCCAGAACAGAAAGGGAACAGATGACTTGTCTTAAGTTTATGGAGACACAACCAAACAGCATGGATTCAGCAGAAAGTTATTCCAAGAACTACCATCTGCACTGCAGCACAGGTGCAATTTAATCCAAATACATGCAGATCTTCTCCAGCAGGTTGGTGCACACCTGTACCCTCCTTTTCTCTGGGTGACCTCCTACACACCAATACATCCAGCTACGGAATTCCTTATGCAGAGAAATAGGTTATTCCTCTAGGAGAAACCCAGGCAGAGTCGCAACTGTATCTTACACATATTTTTAGCAGTCCAGTGGCCAGGTTGCCCAACCAGTGCCCTGCACTAATGCAGTTTCTTGATGGTGATGGCATTGAGCTGATTACCTGATAGAGGTGGAAGTTCTTTCCCAGCAGGGTTATTTTCCTTGCCACATTGACTGGAAACAGTGAAGATCCCTGGATTCCCTGCACGCAGGGACACGCATTTGGACCCCAGCTAGGCTCTTCACTCTGGAAAGAAAACACAGGACACAACATCTCCTGTGTGCTGAAATACTAAACTGGCAATGTGTAAGAAAACTTCAAAGAGTTACAGCCTTAGACTGTGAATTACAAAAGCCCAGTAACATACCTCCTCCCAAAACTCAGGGGCATCATACTGATAATCGAGGTCAGGGTGAAGGATCCTGGGAAAGTCGGGGACATCCCTCTCTGAAGAATCACCATCACCCGACAGAAGAGTAGAAGCAGAGAAAAGAGATGTGTCATTTTCAGCCTGCAGCAAATCCATCCAGTCCTCTGTGTCCTGGAGCTCTGTGCCTTCCTCCAGCAGCCACTGTGGGGGAGCTGATGTTGGGAGCTCTGAAACAGGGAGTTCAGTTCCCGGCAATCCAGGAGAGTAATCAGAGGCAACAGGGGTCCCTGGCACCTGGCTGGCGGTCTGAGGAGATGGGACGGCCGATGTCAGTGCCTCTGTGGTAGGAAAAGGACTTGGAGGCCACTTGAAACTTGTGACATTAGGGGAAGGTGTTACTGCTGCCACTGCAGATGTGTGCAGAGGGCTACCCCTGATGGTAGTGGGTGGGTCTGTGTGCTGGGGCTCCTGGGCTGTGGCTGGCCCTTCAGTGGGCAAGGCTGCGTGATCCACGTTTTTAGATGGGCTGGAGAGGACAGACACAGCAGGAGAAGTTGTCTCTGGCACAGTGACAGCAGGTTTGTCTGCTGGCGGTGGCAGTGGGGATTCTGTGGCAGCCTGGAGAGAGGCAGCTTCGGTGGAGAGGGCCAGGTAGGTGTAGCTGGGGGTCTGCAAGGGCTCTGTCGTTGTCTCTGAGGCTGAGGAGAGCGTGACGTGGATGGGCTCCGTGTAGGGCACAGTGCTCGGGCCCACATGCACAGGGGTGGTGACAGGTTTTGTGGCCATGGTGGGGGCTGCGGTAGAGGATTTGGTGAGGGGAGCAGCTGAAGAGGGATACACCCTTGAGGCTGGAATCTGGGCCTAGAGAGAAACAATACGGTGGGATGAGGAGAGGGAAAGAAATGAAACAGAATAAAACCCAAGCAGAAAAACACTCCGTATTACTTTCCATACACAAGAGGCTGCTTCACCCTCTGGATTTTAATGAGAGCTACATCTTATGCCATCTTTTGTGCCGGGACTGGGGAATGTTCACAGTGCAAAAGATCCAGCAACACTCCCTCTTCACGCTGATGCCTGCACTGGCCTCCTCTCAGAGGGAGGTCTGCTAATCTTCATCCTCCACAAAAATGCAAGGCCACCTGTGGCAGCCACAAACTGGGCATCTGTTCCACCTCCCCAGTTGCAGCCTCCCTGTCAGCTTGCTCTTGTCTCTCCATTTTGACAACACTGGCTGCACAGCCTCAGGACAAGAGTGACCTGCTTCATGTGACGGCACTTCCCCAGAAACCTGTAGTATCTGGGATGGAGAGCCTTGTGCCACTCCAAGGAAAGCTCCTCTTTGCTCCAACAGCTCACCTCCTTGCTTGATGTGACTGACAGCTGGTATTTTACCTGAGAAGACATCTGACTCACTGAGGCTGTGAGAGCACACAGGACTAGGACTGAGCAGGAGACGCACCCTTTCATTGTAGATAATGGTCCCTTCCTCGCAGGCTGCTTTGTGGGTGCAGAGATGCTGCTGGATGCACCAGTTACATCCCCAGAGACTGCTCACACACTTCTGGCACCTGGAAGAATCACAGAAAAGCAGCTGCTAAAACAGGACAACCCAGAAAGGGACAGCCACCCTCCCTAAAACTACAGAAGAGAAAAAGCAGGTGCTCACGGTGCCGATATCCACAGCAGGGCCACTGCAGCACAGTCATAGAAAGAGAAGTCCACAGAAGCAATGAAGATGTCATGGAAACGCACTACAAGCTTTATGGTGACATGATCTGAAAATGAAAATAAAAATTTCTTAGAAATGGAGCGCCTACAAGTTTGCCATACTGTTAGGAGACAGCATGCTTTAGGATAGACACTGTCAAACACTGAGATAGATTCCCTTCCATGCTTTTAGCACCTCAATCACTGAATTATCCTATGGACACTAAAAAGAGGTTGGACAAGTTCATCATGAATAGTTTGTGACAGCTCTTGCCAACCCACGGGAAAGAAGCCCAGTCTGAAAATGTGTCCATCTTTATCTCTGTAATTCCACTGCCCACCTCTGTATTACAGGTGGATCTAACACTGAGGCTCAAAGCTGATTGTCTTCTATTGTCATCCAAAGGAAAACGAAACCCTTAGAACTGATGTGCCCTTCACATACTGCCTTCACCTTGAGAGCTTTGTTCTATGACGAAGCTAAGAAGTGAGTCAGGGAAGAGGTTTATAAGTCTTGTAATCTCAGTGACTTGCAGTGACTGAAAGCTTATCTGCTTTAAAATCCAGGTCTCACACCAACTACAAGCCTCAGGATAGCCCTGTTCTCTTTGGGAAGAGACTGTCACTGTTTTCTGTAGACCAAATAGCTGCAGAGATGGTCAAAACTTACTGCAGCTGATAGCATCAGCCAGAAGGAGATATTTTGCATATGACAGTACTAAACCAGCTAATTAATCTTGTCCCAGACGAATGCCTCCAAACTTAGAGTTGGTTATTAGTTCTCCAAATAATGGGAACATACTGTATTCTCTGCTCAACCCCAGGAGCTGCTGTTACTCTAAGGCAGTTTGCTATAAAAGTAAGTAACAAGAACCTCGGGTGCTGTTCCTCCTGGAATGAGATTTCCTCCTGGAATGAGGAGCTCTGGCTCCTTTTGCAAGCAATCTCTAGTCACAACAAAACAATTAACATGTGAATCAGTCAGGCCTATGCTGGGCTCCTGATAGGATGGCAAGGGAAGCAATATGCTAACAAAACAGTGATGAGAGGTGTATTGAAACCCAGGATGAGCAGAAAATAAGGGTATATTCTATGCTGCTGGAGGCTGGAGTAACTGTAATACTGCCAACTCCTATCACTGTCATAGAGGTGACTGCATTTGGCAGTGGTGGAAGGGCTAACACCTCCCAGGATTTCAGGGTTATGACACCATATTTATAAATATTCCTTTCTCTAAAAAGACCATTATTTGCCATGACTGCCAATAATGCTGTTTGACAGTACAGAAGATGAGGTCGAGCTCTTGCAAATTGAGAGCAAGAGTTTGTGCTACTAACTTGGAGCTCAACAGCTACACGTGATGGATGAGCTGGTATGCAACCTTTAAAACAAAGCTGGAAAATGGCAAACATTTTAGTGAGTTGGGAAAAGTATTATAAGTAGGAATAGGAAAGTGTTGGTATCTTAGGTCCTAATGAGATCTCATTTAGAAAACAATGTATGAATCTGGTTACCAGCTTCAAATTCATCTTAGCAGAGTACAGAAGCCACACAGAGAAGGAATAGCAATAGAGTGAAGGAGATAGGAAGCCTGAAGAACAAGAGAACACGAAGAAGAAGTTGGCACAGTTAAACAGCAAAACTCTTTGCGAGGAACGCCCGGCCATAGTTCACTGAGTGGGAGAAGCACTGCGGAAGCAAAAGGACAACACAAATAGATCAAACGGACAGAAACCTTCCACAAGCAAGTTTAGGCTACAGGACAGGAGCCACTTGATAAGCCTCAGAGACACTATGAAAGTAATGTTGGTAAGACATCTTGGAATAAAAGCAAGACTGATTTACAAGGGAGTTGATAAGAATATCTGAAGCCTGGAGTAATGAGAACTAGACCGTGGCTTTATCTACACTGATTTATTACAACTGTGCTTAAATTCAGGCCCATACAACTAAACAGAGAAGCAAATCCTGCCCACTCTGATTGCAGTGGCAGTACATGAAGCCCTCTTCCCTCTTTGCCTGACCACCCTGAATGAAGACCTGGTGAGTTTGTTCCAGACTAAAGCTGCATGAAAGCCAGATATTAAAAACCTGCAAATAATACTGAAAATGAAGGAGTTTGAGATTGAATGAGTGTGTTAGCTTGGTTCTGGTGTCATGTTATGTCCATGAAGATTGCTTCATACCTATTAGCCAACTGTATACTTGCACAGAAAAAACTGTTCAGCCACTTAGGTGAATTGTGTGGAATGTGTCCCAACTGGCACCTGCCTTTTACTGCAGATGAACAAGCTCTTTGAAGAGATCAGCTCATCAGAGCTCACACTGACAGGCTGGGTAAAATCCAATGCAAAGAAAATAAATTGAGAACTTCCCAGGTTCTTTAGAGTGGCAAATCAGCAATAATCAGCCAGCTATTGTTCACAGGCTGACTGTGTATTTTCTGAGGTTATGCCACATTACAGATTTGTTTTATCTTTAAGGACCATGGGTCTCTTCTCGCCTTTCCTTACACATACTTCCTTCTACCACTACATGAATTTTGAGAAGGTTTGCATTTTGTTTGGTTTTAATAGTAAAGCAATATTTAAGAGAGTTCTCTCCCCAGAATTATGACAAAGCTGCCAAACCAGCCACCCCTCTAGACTGCATTTCAGATCACATTCAGATTTACATACAACCCTTCAAACAGGATCTCTTTTCCAACTATCAGAATTTGGCATTGGAATTTGGCAACAGCCCAAAACAGCACAGGATGCGTGTGACAGAAGTAGAAAGCAAACAGATATTATGAGGAATGAAATGAACACCTGCTGACAGTCCACATACATTCATGGCTGTTAATCCTGGCAGTACGACGACCTACAACATACTTTCTCCCAACAATATTATCAGACCTATCATGCTCCATTTAGAGCATTTCACTAACCTGTTCCTGTTGGCAAAGCTGGTGCTTGGCTGGGATCCGGAGAAGGACACATGATTCCTGACTCTGTCAGAACTGCTGGGCTTTCATAATCTTCGAAATAACATGAGTAAAATTCGTCCTCGCGCAGAGAAGGTAAGTCCGAGATGGCCAAGAATATCTGTCAGTTCAATAATATCCAGTAATTATTTTGCCCTCATTTAATCTAATTCTTCAGTTCTGTTTTTTCAAAGGAAGAACCCCATAAAGTAGTTATCTACAAAAACATTCATTTTCCTATAATGTCTCCTAAGACTGACTGTTTCATTCATCATCTCTTGCCATTCCCAAACTGAACTTGGCATCCTTCCAGCAACTGACAATTTCCCCCTTTGCCCAAGCCTGTAGCAAAAGACAGGTTCTTGCCACCTCCTGACACAATGACAGACTTCAAATCACTCCAGCACCTTCTTAGCTTTTCTGCCAGCTATCACATGCCAGACAGGAGCTGTAATTTTGGGCCACTCCTTTCAGGTCTTCCTGACAGCAAGTGACAGAAACACTGAAAGCACAGACACGGGCACCTTACAGATACTAAAACAAGGAGGGTCCCCATCCAAGCAGGCATCACATACTCCAGAATATCCAGTAACTCTTAGCAGGCAAGGACATTTAGTTTTAGAGAAAAAAAAGAAACAACCAAACAATTGAAATAACAGCTGGGCTGTACCAGGAGCTAAATCCCTCATGTGAGGCAGACAACATGCCTGAAGGTTCAGTGAAAGCAACAGAAAGACTTGTGACTCCTCAGTTTGCAGAGGACTTTCTATAAGCTTGAGCATCATCAGAGGATCACCACCACTCACATTTCTCTTCTCCTCTCTGCTGATATTGGCTGGAGTTAGTGATTGGACAGACAGACACTGCTGTGTAGAGTTAAAGCTCCAGAGCCACTGTTCACTCAACCTGGACCACAAGCACTCGGAGCGACGGCTGCACCTGCAGGGAAACAGCAAGAAGCCCTCTGAGAGCCCTGTGCAGCAGTTTATGTTTGGCTTCCAAGCAGACACTGGCTGTCTAAAGCCTTGCTAGAGTCTTGGGGAAGCTGCTACACAAGCCACTAAAGCCTCAGCCTCCCACCACCTTCAATCATAGGATGAACTCCTGCAAATAGATGGGTAGGCACTTCTTGGGCTTCAAGGGTCATGAACTAGTTCCTGTGACTTTCTACAGGGAAGCAGAGCCAGCAAGCAGACACACACACTGGAATAAACCATGTCTCATTAAGCAACATCAGTAGGAGAGCAAGAAGTGAAAGAGTGCTAAATAAGACACCAGAAGAAGAGACATGATAGTTTCTCTACACTTGAAATGAGGTTGAGCTGAAGTCAGACTAAAACCAGCCTGAAATCCAACCAACAGGAGAACCATGAGGGCTGCCAAAGACCTAAAAAGCAACGGAAAGATGCCCCTGTGTGCAACTGCTATTGCTGCTAGTAGTGTTTAGGGAGGCAGATAGAGGAATGGTAAGTTAGAGCAAATATCCCAAAAAGGAACTAAAAATAAACTAAATCCAGACATAGATATAAGGAAGAGAGTAAGCAGAGACAATCCCTAGGCACTGTACGTCCAAAATCCTTACAGGTGAACAGGGATCTATCTTACCGTCCCTGAAGGACACACCAGCCACAGTAGGGATCTTTCAGTGCCAGACAGGACTCACAGTCCAAGTACACGGAACATTCCATTATGGGAACCTTTACCACCTGTCAGAGAAAGAAATGAAAAGTGGAAAACATAGCACACACAACACAGCTGCCAGGTCATTGGCTTCTTATGCCTAACTAGCAAATCCCATCATCTGCATGCTCATCAAAACAACTTCTTGATCCTTAACTTGTCCTCCTATAAAGACAAAGAAAAAAGGAACAAGTTTCCAGAGCCCTTCTGAATGGCCATTTCACATATTGGTGAAGGATATCTAAATATCAGGCTGTAGAGAGGCACTGAGGCAAGCAAACTGTATTGCTATTCATTGGTTATTCTGTGTCACGTTTTGCAAGGAGAAAATTTTATTTTGTCATAAAACTGCATTTTAACAAAGTGAATTACAGAACAGCAGACTGAATATTATCCACTCTTTGCTTTTCTGGACTCTGCTGTGAGATCATCTCTCCTGACATACAGGTGACTGAAGCTGGAGACAGCAGCTACAGTTGAGGCCTCTGAATCCATCTGCACTATTGCTCAGCTCTACCTGGCAGAACTATCATTTTGACTGAAAGTAGACCATGAACCTTTGATCAATGTGGAACAAAAACTTTCTGCCATCTAGGAGTAAATTTAACTTGCAAAATTCTTCTGCTTTAACTAACCATCCTTGCTGATTTCAGCCTCTTGCCCTCTTTAATCCGCTACTACGCTTCAGCTAATACTGTCAGCTACTTCGAAATACCAACTTCTAATCCCAGACCTATTACTTCTGCTAAGTATGTGATGTAATTTGCATCTTTTAATTGACAGAACAATTACTGTTAAGGATATATTTCAGATTTCCCTCATCTTCTTCTGCTCACAAATTTCAACTCCTGCTTTGAAGTGTTACAAATTTTACAAGTATCTCAAAGTGCACTGGGGGAGCGAAGGGAAGTAGTGGCTTTCCAGCATGCTCTCATTTTTTGTTTGTTCTTTCCTTCAGAGTAACTCAAGGACTGCTTCTCCTTTGCTAGAAGGATCCTCTTCTTTCCACTTTGAGGAGCTGATATGAGTGGTGGTGTACAAATCCTCTCAAATAAAGCATCCATAGCTGGATTTCCTACTCAGCAGACACCAATACCCCAAAATCCCGAGGCACTGCAGTGCCTCTTCTCCTCCAGCTGCCTCTAGGCCTAAACAGAATTACAGAAAACAGGGGTAAAGAGAAAGGTGCCTCACATGGCTCCTTCCACAGCTTGATTTCATCTGTAAGACTGTTATTATATCCCTGGTCAGAGAACACCTCTGCTATCTGAAGACATTTCCCACACATTTCTGCTTTTCATAGGTTACGGAAGAACAGCTTGATCTTTTAACTGATTAAAAACAGAAGTGCTACACTTTAATTACACGAAATCTCCCTTTTCTCTTTTTAATCTCCTGCAAAACCAAGATGGGTCACATGTGAACCCAGAGGCTTTCTTCTGCTCAAATGGAGATGCACACTGTTGTCCAAACAGTTCCTGCTCAACACAGTGGAACCCAGGAATTTGTGGTCCCTTGTCTTCATGCCAGCAGAGCAGCCCTTTACAGCCTACAGTTCACATTCCTCCATCACTGCTGATACAGCCTGGCAGACTTTAGAAAATGCACACGCAAACAAGCCATGGATTAAGGTAACAAGGCTTTTCCCATGTTTTCTCCATGGGAAAGGCCAGTCCCCATTCCTGTAAGTAGACTGGCAGGCAGTTGCTGCCCAGCACAGGCTTAGCCAAGTGCAGTTTCCTGGTCTCCCCAGCTCCTGTCAGCAGTTTGTCTGAACATCCAGTGCTTTCAACTCCTCTGTGGAAGGGTATTGTATTACTCTTACCATTGACTGGGTCATGACAAAGAGGTGCTCCTGCAACTGGTCGAACAGCAGGTCTCCACTCACCATGCTGTTCACCTGGATGGATACTGAAGCGTAGGTGTGCGCCTCTCCCTGGGCTCCCAAGTACACCTGCAAGAGAGTCACAGATGTCAGCAGGCAAAGCACCACCACAGGAGCTGGGGGCACCCGTCCTACAACAGGAACAAGCTGGAACCACTGCTGCGTGCAAGGATTTTAACCTCCCACCAGAACCTCCGTGCAGCGGCTTCAGCAACACAAAGCACATGCCCAGGAATACCTGTGCAAACCACGTAGGATGCACCAGCCCTGCTGCTGGCTCAGTGCAGATGTAACCAAAGGCAATGTGACCACATCTGGGGCATCCGCATTTTCCACAGGCAGTACAGTGTGAGAAGAGACCATCTTATAATTACGATCTTTAGTAGGAACCCAGCTTCCCAAGGAAAAAGAAAAACTGCCTTTTTCCCCTTCTACCTGAGCATCCCTGGTTAGTTTTATCCTCTTTGCTGCATGCAGATCATACCTTGTGCAGCCTCCCTTTGCTGTCTCCCAGAAAAGCAATGGTGTGGCCATCTTCCACATTCACTGCCACAGCTGTCAGACGGGCCTCAGTTTTCTCCAGGAGCGGGGCTGCTTCCAAGGGTACCCTGCTGGCCATAGGGCTGGGAGTGTGGTCAGAGCCACAGGGGTAGGCATACAGGGTGTCCTTTTTGGAGGAGTGAAAATAACAGGGAAATTGGTACCAAAAAAAATGGGTACAAAGAACATTACCCCATTTAACACTTCCCACCATTCCCTTCTACCCAAATTCCCCAGCAGTGAATTCAGCTTTAACCGCTCTTAAACTTTTTTTACTGAGAGCAAAACCATCCATATTTTAATAATTAGTTTAGGTATGTTGGGTGTTTGTACCCTTATAGAATCCGGCAGACATTTCAGCCAGTTCATTCAGCATCAGTAATGAAATGCATTGAAACTCTCTGAAGTTCTCCAAAAAACATTACTGCTGTGATACTGCTTTGGGGAAGATTTATTTTATTTTTCTGAACAAAGCAAAAAGATGAGAATTTCTGTTTCCAGTGCAAAGCCACCTTGTGACAAGTATCACCTCAAGCAATCTGCATGGTTTTGCTGTACCACCTGCAAGTTAAATTCTAAGCCTGAAGTAGAACCCCAATGCATCAAGACATACATAAACACAGGGTGGGACACAATTTGCTCCAAAGAGCTTACTAACTGCACTTAGGAATCAAAGAGCACATATAAGAGTCATTGTTGCACACTGCTTCAATCCTTCTAAGTCTTGTGAGAGTTCTGAACATTAACTCCACTGCACTGTGCAGAAACAGTCATCCTTCTGTTCCAGTTAGTTCACTCCCAGTGCACCAAACCTTCACTTACTGCATTCTAAAGAGGGACAATGAAAGCTGCCAACTTATTTACTATTTGTTATGCGTAGAGAAAAGATATCCCATTATGATTCATCTTTTTCCTAAGTAACAAACTCAGTCTTGTCCAGGATAGTTCCTCTGTTGCTTTATATCTTTCTCAGTGTCTTGTTCCATGTCCATTTCAATTTTACAGTATCCTTTTGGAGACCGAATGCAGGATTGTTCACACAACAATTATTATCTAAAACACCATTTTTAAATTGATCAGTGGCTTGTCTTCAAACATCATAGCTTGTGTAAATTCAAGATTTTCATCATGAAATGCCTTATTGATAACATTTTAACTCTCCTCTCCAGCCCCTTACTAATTACTCTGACAAAGCTGTGTGTGGAGCAGCGCACTAACCATGCAGTCCATACTGACTCCAGCTCCCTCTCTTGCCTCGGGCAACATGGTTCAATTTAGACTCCTTGTGAGCAGGGTTACGTATTCCTTCTGTCTGATGTCTGTGGCTTTGCACCTGGCAGCTCAGGTTGTGCGGTACCATCCAGCACCAGGCAGTGGAGCTGCCCCTGTCAGAGATCCATGATAACAGCACATCGTAGCATTCCTCAGGCGTCTGCTTATCTCTGCTCAGTGATCCCATAGAAAACCTGGCCCTTTCTCCCCTCTCCTCCCATTTCTCTGTTTGTTTGGGGGTTTTGGGGGGTTTTTTTGTGTGTTTGTGTTGTTGTTGGTCTGGTTTTTAAATACTTGGCTGCTTCCTGGAGAAACTAGAAGCAATTGGCAGCTTTTGATAAGGTCTATGGAAATCCCACAGTAAAATACATTTAACCTGCCCAGCTCTGTTCCTTTCTCAAATGCATTGTTATCTTGGCAGGGAAGCAAGGCTTGACACAGCAGTTCCATTAACAAACCATGCCAGTTAGACTAGCATTGCTTTTAGTCCAAAGCTTTATTATTTTCCTTTCAAATACTAATTTAATGGTTTTTCTGCACACTTGGTGTAAGGCTCTGACTTAAAGTCTGAGGAGGTTATAGCTTTTAATGATTGCTCATTTTTACCATCCTCTAAACTATCATTCATTTTTAGTGATGCATATGTTTTTCTTACCACCTATCATTTGATGTTTAAGCTTCTTCCAGTCATCTTCTTGTAACTTAAAGATTTCTATCTCTCCAGCTGTCCAATTCCTATAAGATTTACTAGGAAATGGGCCACTGCAAAATTTCCATGCTTCAAAGCATTAAGTGTTTATTTTGAATGGGGTTCTAGCTATCTTTTGCAAACTTCATATAAGTTCATACAAATTCTGGAGCCTAATGACCTCACTACTGGCTGATTTTTCAAAGACTGCTTAAAAGAAGTCCACATACAAGCCAGAAATATTTGTACCTCAGTTGTGCTCAGCACTGCTGTTGCCTATTTGTGATGCCAAGGGCAAGTCACTTCACACACAACATTTATCTACCATAAACTGATGTGACCTGTGCAGGCTCTCCCAGCACTGGCACAGCCCAGCAGTGGCCTCGCAGGGGCTGTCTGTATAAAGTACTTATATAAATTTACATAGAAGCTGTTTGAATTGCTTGCAGTGAATAACATCTTGGCAACGTTGCAGAAAATGCACTTGAGGGATCATCCAGTGTCTTAATGAAATGCAGCAGCTGCTGCTGTGAATTTTGGTGTGTGTCCTACCCGCAAAGGTAGGAAAAAACAATAGGACAAGCTATATCTATGCATGAAGAGAACTAAAAACAAAAGGATAAGGTACATGCCTTGAAAACTACACCCATAGAAGACATTCAGCCTTCCCAAGCCTTGTAGAAACATGTTTCACACTTCCAATTTATCAAGTCACTAAACAGCATCAACATAGCCTCCTGCATCTCATGACTAACATATCTCCAGCAAACTGAACAAATGAACTGGGTCTGAAATTCTTATAAAAACAAACTGGGTTTTTTTTCCTAAATTGAAGAGATTATATTGAACTGCAAAACTCAATCTTAGCCTCCCTTGATGGGCTGCAACCCAGAGGCAGAGCTAACTAAGGAAAAGGGCATACCTTACGTGCTAGTTGGTTTGGAGGCAGAAAAATGTGAAATTAATTAGCATTATCCTTACATCCAGCAGAAGCTGCCACCATTGAAAACAAGTTAAAACTGTTCCTGCATAAAATGTCCATTGACAGCCGCTTCCACTCAGCCCTGACTGGAGTACGCTGGAGTTGGCACAGACCCTTACATCATGTTAGATACAATTTGAACGACAACCGCTACCACGTGCTGAATGGTGAAGGATCAGGTTTGTTAGGATATTTACATATCATTGGACATGCTTGTTAATAAGACACCACACTTTGGTCAGCCCACTCAAGCCAAACCATCCAGCTGGGACCCTGGGATCATGCACCAGGAATCACAGACAGAGACTAGCTGCCTTTTTCTCTCACCCTGTGCACCCACTTCTCCATTGGATCAAATGGCGTAAGAGTACTCTACACCATTTTGAATGAAGGATTTTTCTAATCTGCTTATACCCATTTGACATTGAACTTCCCTAAGCTGCCCTAAAAATCACTTGTGACAACTCCTTCCACATGGCCTTTCAAAGGACATATGGGGCATGCCTACGAAATACAGTGAAAGCAGGACATCAAGCTGGGCAGTCTCTTGCTTCCCAACTCTTACATACTCCTCCTACCTTACACTCGTCCTGCTCCACGTCTGCTCTTTACCCTTCCCTTGTCCCACAAGTACTCCACAGTCAGCTCTAGTTACTGAAAGGAAAACCGTAATTTTAAGACTGGTTTTGAACCACACACCCAACCCCAGAAACTTCTATAGCTCTGTGGTACCACTTTGCTCTTTGCAGCACCAGGCTGGGAAGAGACAATGATCTGGACAGCCTGTTCTGGAGAGGGAAGACACAAGATAACATGCTGCTCTGCTAAGGACCTGAAATACCCTTGGTGCCAATAGTCAGGCTGCTCATAGTCACAGAGCCTCATACCAGGATAGTGCATCCAGGAGAGCGCTGCTGCCCTGTGTTTGTACCACTGTCCCTGATTTTGCAACCCCTGTGGCTGCCAGAGGGTGAGAATTCAGGGTCACAGCCACTTCAGGTCACATTTTTATCCTGCAACAACCCATCATGCCTTTGTCACTGAACTTAAAAGATTAACACCTCTTACAGCTCTTGAGAAAAAGAGCCAGCTCAGGAAGAAGTCCTTCTTGTGCCCAAAATTCTGCAGGACTACAGCAGTCTACAGGAAACTGGGATTTTCACTGAATCACAGAGTTATTAAGGTTGGAAGATACCTCTGGAGATCATCTAGTCCAACCCTCTGCCAAGGTAGGATCACTTAAAACCTGTTACACAGGAACACATCCAGGAGGGTTTTGAACGTCTCTGTTGACACTTGGTTTTGCTAATGTTCCTTTTTATTCCTGAGTGCCCTTGCAGAAAGCTGTTGCGAGGTGCGCCTCACCATAAGCAACAGGGACCCAGCACACCCCTTAAATTCCCTTCCCAACACACAGGTGCATGAACACATGCTCCTCTCCTTCTCTGCAGTGCAGGCCAGGAGATGACACACATACAGAACGACTTGAACTGCAGCTTCAATGCTCTTGCCTTGTATTGCCACAAGACACACCTCAGGGCGAGGTCACACCAGATGCTCTTCCCACTGCGACACACAGTTCCTCTCCCTCTGCAAGGAATCCTGCCCATGTCGGACACAATGGACTGAGCCCAAAGGCTTTCAACCCAGATTTCAACATCCATCTGTGTAAGCAGGATAACTTCAGGAACGCAGAAGACACAAGAACATGCTGCAGACTGCTCAAAAGTGCAAAGCCACTTACCGCTGGCAGCTGGACACAGTTGGAACTGACGTCGTATTCAATATATGCCACTTCTGTCCCTTCTTCCGACTTCCCATCCCTCATGTAGCAAACATCCCTAGTCCAGTTGGTCAGGCGATCTACCTCCTCCATTGCGTAGACACAGAGCGCAGACTCCTCGCTCAGTTTCCCAGAAGAAGCCTGCCAGGCAGAGAAGGCTGCAAACAGCACTTCCCCCTCGGTGTCCAGCTGCCCCTGGGCCAGTTCCTTTCCCGGTCGGGTGACATAGGCTGCTTGCAGGAGGCTGTATGTGTTGGTTTTGCTCTGGCAGAGCAGAGGTAACTCCACATACGAGTAATAGTGGGAGTCATCCAGGCAGATGCGCGAGATGTAGGTCTTGTACTCACGTGATTGGGATTTGAGGTCCCGCCGGTAGAAGAGGAAATAGACACTGGAGCGGTAAGTGAAGGACTTAATGAAATGGTGGTTGTACTCTGACAGCCGGCCCACAGCCAGTTTTGCTGTTTCTTCATAGGAGAAAATGGAGTGAGAGTCTGTTGCTTGAACATTTCCTCCGTGGGCCCTGAGATTCCGGGTCGTGATGGGAGGAATCCCTCCTCCCACTCCTCGGCTAGTGTACCCTCGTCCCACAAACAGCAAGGGCACCTCATCCTTTGAGTAGGCGATGAGTCCCACAGTGGTGATATTGGGGTCATTGGCAGCAACGTACTGAGTGTCACCAGGGCTCTCTGGCCGGAAGAGGACGTGGTCAATGGATGCCAGGCTCCTCTTCTCACAGATTCCCTGGTGGACGCTGCCACACACGATGAGCTCCTTCTGCACAGTGTTCACCAGCAGCAGCTTGTTGTGATTGTCAGTGTGGTGTGCCTGAGGACACTCCAGCTTTGAGACCGGGGGGAGGCAATCCTTACTGTCCAGAACTGGTCCAGTCTGAACCACGTTCTCCAACAGCAGGTCAGATGTCAGCTGAAAGAGAAAGTTGGTGGCTCCCAAGTAAATGGTCCCAGATTCCAAGTCCATGGACTGGTGGAGGAATTTTGTAGCGTTGTGTGAGAATGTGACATACTGCAGTCCCTGTGGAATTGATGCTCCCAAGAAACAGAGAACAAGAAGGAGGAATGTTCCCAGAGGCATGGTAAACACTCTGCAAGAGAGGAAAGGCGGTTATAACTCTAGGAGTAAAGATTAGCATTCAAAATCCTCCAACAGCACTCTCATTATGAGAGGTGGGCAAAAAACCCCATGAATAACCATAGAAAACAGAGCTAAATATGAAGAGCCAGCACATGGCGTTTGGAGAAACACCCACAGCAAGAGGCCTGCAGGAGTACCAGAGATTTAACTCAGTCAGCTCCACACCAAGAGGACAGGCACAGCATCCTCAGGAGAAGCTGCAATACTGCAAGTAACATAACATTGAAGCTGATCACTACTCTTGTAAATCAGAAAAATCCACGTTTAACTTGACTCCTGCTCAACTGAGCTATGATGCTGTATTGAAAGTTCTCCAGGACAGGACCAAATTTCCCTAGGAATCAGCACACTGCATATAGTGTTAATGAGCAACACCACAGTAAAACAAACCACTGTCCAAGACAAACACAACCTTCAGGGCCATTGTTTAAATAAATTGTAGCTGAGATCCAATTTGGAGCAAACTTATAAGCCCTTCACTCTGTATTTGATCTAGATATCATAATTAAACCCTCTCTTTGTTGCCACTTATGGCTATCAACAGCCTCTTGTGGGTCTAAGGCTGTTCTACTCGTGCTTCAAAGGAAACCTTCCCATACCATCTCTGCCACTAAGCATCCCCCATCCAAGCAGAACCTGGGTGCCAGGATGAGGCCTCTGGAGTATCAGGCACATCAGCTCCCAGCGTCCCCCCTGGGGCCACCAGTGTGCCCCCCAGTCCTGCCAAGCCAGACCCTGTGGGCCCCCATCCCCTTGGGAAGTTACACCAGCATGTCCAGGTGAGGGGGAAACCACCTTTACCTGCTCACCTGTTACTGCACTTTCTGGGCTAGAAGTCTCCCACTGGCACTCATTTCTCCACAGCACTTCTCCCAGTACCGTTAAAGTTGATTTAAACATGCCTGTTTTGTGGACAATGCTCCATTCCTTCCCTGTCCCATGTATCAAAGTGCAAGCAAGTCCAGGTGGGGTGGATGTTGGACAGACCCAGAGAACCATCAGACCTGTTCAGCTCCTCTCCAGAGGATATTTAGAACAACTCTTTTTGAAATCTACTGTGATCCACCCAAGCCGGGCCAGGGACGGGAACAACTGCTCTGGACAACACGGGGAACCCAAGAGCATGGTGGAAATGTGGTAATAAGTACGTGCAACATTTAGATTAATGCTTTCCCCACAGAGAAAGGGAAGCAGCTGCAAGTACTCAATAATTTACTGAGTACCACCTCATTTAAACTGAGAAGTAGGTGGTGATGCAGCTGTGAATCTATTTCCTTCCTCCCCTCCCTCCCTCTTGCAGACAGGGTATCAAAGCTGCATAGAGCTACACAGCTGCCAAGCTGGGTCAGAGGCTCCATAGAGTTGATGAGTACAGTTATCTCCTCCAGAACTGCCCTGTAATCTGCTGTGCTCATTTTGGCAACTCAGCTCCTCAGGGGTGATATTAATTTTGTAGTTAAAGTTAAGAAAACTATCATCACTTTCCTCCTAGGGCATCAGCCCTCTTGGGTCTTCCTGGTAAACTCAAAGTGCTTTTAGCTCAGAAGTGCTTAAAGCACAGAGGTAGAAAAGATCTGCAGCATTTCAAGAGTAAGCTACACCAGCATTTACTGCAGGACTTAACCAATTTAGGTCACAAACTTTTCAACCCACAAACTGTGTCTTACGCTCATTCTACACAACACCCAGTACACAATGTGCAGAAAACACAGCAGCAATGCTGCAAATAATAGCTGTAAGACTCTAGATCCATCTTCTACTTCCCTGCTATTGCAAAAAAACTCCACAGAAGTCTGCTTTCTGGCTCCTTTGTCAGTAAAACCGGCATCTTTGCTCTACCAAAAGACCAGCTGAGAGGATTAGTTTATTTGTGAAATCCAGCGGATGGAAGGTATTATAAAAACAACACTTTATTAAATATAGGCTTTGTGAAGCTCTGGAAAAGCTCCACTTCACACAGTTCTTGTAGGTAAGTAGGCAGCACTGTCAGGATATACCCAGGCGCAGGAATGCCGGCTCTGGGCTGGCAGCTTTCCCCCAGAGCACACAGCCGCTGATTCACACCGGACCAGTGCCGTGCTAAGGCTACATGCACACTGGGGCTTTTGTTTGCCCTGATAATGGACACTTAGTGCTTTCTGCTTCAGAGCTATGAACACACACTGCTTCACCCAGACTGGCAAACAGCCCTGAACTACCCTAGGAGTCTCTTTTCCATGGTGGTGAGCAAGTGTGTTGTAGCACCTGAGAGAAACCCTCATCACGTGGGAGATGTTATGTGGGAAAAGCCAGCAAGTAGATACATACAGACTGAAGGAAGGAGATCTAACTTGATTCTATCCCCTCAGGTTTACAACAGCAGAAAACATCTTGCTCCATCTCCAATATGTGAGTTATTTTTAATGCATTTTCACCATTTCTATTGAAGAGAACTTGATTGAAGGAACTCTTTAACCATGCAACTGTCTCTATACCTCTGCACTGCCATCATGCAGATGCCATGATGGCTCATTGTGCAACTGTCTGGAGTCTCCTCAGTTTCAAAGCTTAAAATGCCTGCAAACAAAACAATAGGCTGACGGCCATCCAACAGCAGGCGCTTGACTATGTTGTGAACAGCCACAATGCCATGGAGAAGAGAATCTTTGATCTGGAAGCAGCTGAGAATCACAAGACGTCATTACACTACACCACTCTGAGGAATCTGTAATCTTCTTTTGAGCTAATGCAACCTTCCTTTGCCAGTACTTACATAGCAAAATCAGCATGTGTCTCCAGGATTTATGGATTCGGAAACAGTGGCTTTCTGGCTAGAGGTTGTGCCTACAAGCTGCGTGACTCTGCTCTGTCCCCCACAGAGCCCCACTGGCAACAGTCCGGGCAGAACTAACCAGTACTTCCCCTCAAAGCCCAGTACATGACACTACTCCAGCAACATGGATCTTGTTATGAGCTCCTTGATCTGTATTTGAACCTAGCCCAAATGTTTCACTGAAAACATTTTACCTATTGGAGAACCTGTACTGGAAAGAGGTTGGAAAATTAACTAGTCCTTCATTCCACCATACCATAATCAGATCTCGCTGTGGTCAAGACTCTGACATACAGCTACTCTTCTTTCAGTCACCAATATCCCCCTGGAAGTCACTTTGTTAAGAGCTAGTCCTTAAACGTGATCCAGTTAAGAAACTACTGTCTGGTCCTCATGATTCTGTGAGAAGAGAGAAAAAACAAAACAAAACGGTAGTACAGCATGTTCTGCAGACTGGTTCTAATCACCCTGCACAATGGATAAACACTGAATATAGTGCTCTTTGTTGTGCTTTGCTAAAGACCCATTAGCAAATGAACTTGTATTTATTGCTAGGTGAGCAAACATACATTAGAAATGAGCAGGACTGTGTAGCTATCAGTAGCTGGAAGCATTTGCACCCTACATGAAAATAGAGAGGAGAAAAAAGCCAGCAGTGTCTTTTGATTCCATTTTCCAAGTTGTTTCTCAAGCATAGGCATCACTGCCTTTTTTTATACTTGCCTTTCAGTTAAGCCCATCACAGCCTCTCTGGGAGGACAGGAAGGAGGAGGATAACCTACATTTAAATCTGATGGTTTCATGACAGGCTGCACTACGGAGCTCTTTATGGATTTACTGAACCATTCTGCTTCCTGTGCTCACTGCTAGTGTAGAACACAGCTGTTGCAGACAGATTGCACTAAAAGTGTGTAGCCTTTAATTAATTCTGAATGCAACTGCCAAGGTTTAAAGATTCTTTTTAAATATTCCAATTTTTTGATGAATTCCCATTAAATAGGAAAATGCTCCAGACAATACTCTGAACACTGCCTCTAACTCACTGTAAAATATTAATATCCAAATGATACTGCTGAGTTTCATTTATTTAATCTGGATCACAACAGAAGGGCTAGAGGATTAGTCGATTCTGCCACAGAATATTTATATCACAGCCAGATAACAACAACCAGTAACATTAAAGCAACGGCACTATTTTGTTACTTAAAATTTGAAGTAAGACTGTGCTTTCTGCAGCACTATTTTTACCTCTGACCTCACGTATCCCTCTGAGAAACTTTACTTATTTATTAAAGAAACAAATGCAGAACTCATTTGGGCACATTTTAGCTGTGTATCAACACATAGAGATTATTCCAATCCTCACAGATTATTTCCCTAATACCACATTCTATCCTCCAAACACGGAGAGGTCAGTTACTGTTCCAGCTTCTAGGCTAGATTTCATACTCACCACCAAACCCAGCAGAATTAGCCTTGGAAAAAAATTAAGTCTCTGAAATTTGCACCTGCAATTTCCACTGTATCATTTGCAGAGCCAACCCACAGTGTGAGCACTAAAAGATTTAAAAATTAAAAGCACCATTCTTCCAGCTGCACGACAACCCTTGTGCTCCAGCACATTCAAATGGCCTAGCAGCAGGAAGACGACCACTGCTCTGTTTTCTGCACAACAGCCCTGAATTATAGCCCCCTTCTAAGCTTCATATGCTCAACAGAGACTTGCTGCTTTCTGCCATGAAAGATGGCATTCCCATTAAATAAATAAATCTTTTTTGAGTCTTATTTACTACTACCAGGCCAGTTCCCTGCTCTGTTGTTTAAGAACACTTGCACCAAGCAGCTTCGGCAGAGATGAACACAAACCTCTGTTTTCCAAGTAAAATTGACCACAAGCAGAATTCCAACTCCAAACCATCCTGTCAGAGCAGGACTGGCACAGACAAGGGAGCTCTGCTACACCAGATGTGAATAACACCAAATCTAAGGTCAAAATAACTTAAAATACCCCCTCCAAACCCTTAAAGACAAAATATCAAATATGAAATGGCAAGGGAAGGTGGCAGAAAATCTGTACTGCAGAGTTAACAGCATTCTTAGATAAATACTTGGGAAAAGTATGTTTTCTAAACCCTTGATAGTTATTGCTGAACATTACAAGGTACTTTTCTGGATGGAGGTTAAAGTTATACTAGAAGAATGTTGCACAAAATATTGTCAACTTTGCGATACTTCAATAATGCTCATGCATTGCTCTTCGGAAAACCTGCAGAAAGTGCTTCTACATCTCTGGGGCTACCTAAATATTAATTTCAGCCATATTTACATACATTAACTGATGGTAGTAGATAGGTATTTCCTCTAAACAGCTCTAGCACAGACAAACTTTACCCTTTCACTGATGAAAATGTGTTATAAACACTAAGCTTCCAGTACAACTGGTTAACGAAGTGTTAATGATTAATACAATGTTAAATAGTGAACGTTCTACAAACCAAGACCAACTACACAAACATTTACAAGGAATATGAAATAACCACAAGATGCTTACTGTTGGAGAAGCTTTCTTCATATATACTCTGTCATTGCAAATTGAGGGTTGACTTTTCCACTTTACCATCCTCTCAAATACTGTCTCAATGTGAAGTCAAGACCATGTTGCATGTGTGTTTTTAAAAGGAAAATCAAGCTAGCTGTTAGTTTCTCAAGCATCTTAACACAACCAAAGGAAAACGTTCTGCCAGTGTTACACATTTGAAGATTAAAGTCCTTTAGGATCTCCTCCAACTTTCTGTGTAATCAAACCACAGAACACCACTAACCATCCCTTCTAGCCCACGAGCTCCTGACTGAAGTCTCCTAGTGATACCAGGATTTTTTCTTAGGGCTCCTAAGTTACAGAAATACCACCTTAACCCAACAAACTGATGCCTGAGGGTTCTTTACCCCCAGTAAAATGCCTTGTCATATTGTCTAACTTTGCTTGTCACAAAATCTTCCAAGTCAAAGGACGCTTCTAGCCACTTTTTGCATGAACAGTTTGAAAACTAATCCTCCTTCTTAATCCTCCTTGGGCAAGAAGATAAAGACAGCTATTCTAACTTTGACAGTGGTCCACCTACACAGAAACCCTAGTTGCAGCAGCAGATGCAACTGATGCAACATAGATGCCTAAGAAGTAGATGAAGGACAGAAGCATAATGCAATCCTTCCCTTACACATCCTGCCAGCTTTGAGCTTTCCCAAATCACGGACTGCAGCCACGTGTAATCCTTTGGATGGATACATTAAGTGGTCTGAGCTTCTTCAGTCAGAAATATTTAATTTTTCTAGTACCTCTGTGAGCTCATCCCAATTTGTCAAAATTGTACTTTTTAAGCTACCTGACCTGGATTAACATTCCTTTTTGACAGCATCTGACCTGGACAGGCCACTCCTTTGGCTTTCTAACACTGCACTCAGAGCAAATGTTATTTTCCTCAGTTTGAACCCACCAGTCCTCCATTTACGCACCCAAGAACCCCTTGATCTTCTAGCTGCCACATCACATGTTATATCTGCATGTGGACAAATACCATCAGTGTCTTAAATATTCTTTCAATTAGGAAAAACAAACTAGTTAGGAAAAAAATATCCCATTCTCTTAGAATATATCCAAAGAGCCTAGATAGGTTTATAGCTGTACTAAAACCCTGCTAGGAAAGCAGGGCTCACTGAAGTTACCCATCCAATCAGCTCTGCTGAGCAAATTCTGTTTCTATGCTAATCTACATAAATCTAAGCCCATCACTCCACGTAAAAACAAATTTGCTTGCTTGCTTTAAATATTAAGAATGAGTTCAAGAAGCCAATTGTTGCCCAAAATACAGATGAATATTTGGAGCAGAGATAAGCCCCTGCAGCACCCAGGAAATTCCAAGCGCAGATTTCCCATTTCTGTTTAACTGAGATCCAAGAGACAATTTTTAATCTGGTTAATATTAACTAAACTGATTTTAAAAGAACTGTCAGCTAAGGCTCTTGAAAAAAAAGTTAAGCAATTGTGGAATTAAAGTCACTGTCCCTATCATGATTTAAAAAGTTGTTAAAAGGCAGGCAATCAAGTGTTTTCCTGTCAGATTAGGGTTATCAGTGAGATCTCCCAAGAATTTTTTATGCCATCTGCACTGTTCAGTACGTTCACATAAGATCTAAAAAGAGGAATATGTCTAAAAGTGGCAAATTTTATTACTAAAGAATTAGTAATTACAATCAAATTCAGAGAAGACTGTAAAAAGTAAGAGAATTCATGCACTTTAAAGTAACTACACAGTATCTTAGATGTCAATAAATACTAAAACCAACAAAAAATATTCTAAGTACATAAACACAACAGGATTAAAACTAGCTGTTATCACTTAGAAAAAAATTCCTAGATCAGTTCAGTATTGAGTATCAAGCAAAAAGGCAAATATAGCCTCTGAAGTAACTAGGAAAGAAAACACATATCCCCATTATGCTGTCGAATGCTGAAGGCAGTTTTAATTCCCACATCTGAAAAAGGAGACAATGACAAAAGAGACAACAGATGACCAAAAGCATGCAGCAGCTTCCATATAAGGAGAGATTGAGCAGAGCAGGATTTTGGATGGACAAAGAAACAACCAGGGGGAAGATATGGAAAAGTCAAGAGGTCTTAAACATGACAGTGTCAAGATGAAAAACATGGAGTTATCAATGAGAGTTACATGGTTATACTACCATATTTTACAATGCAGAAACAAGAGAGCACTCACCAAAGTTACAGACAACTTTCCTAAGTCAGCTCAGGGATATTGTCACTGGATGTAGAATATTTCAAATAACATTTAAAATGCATAATTAAGTTGTAGAGCTCACTGCTGTAGGATGTCATGGAGACCAGAAACATAAACAAGTTAGAAGAGGGATTATATAAATTAATGGAGAATAGATACAGTCAAGATCAGATGATGATATACAACTCCTGGCCAAGCAGGGCCCTAAACTGATGANAAAAAAAACCAAAACAAACCCACCACATTATACATGCCCTGTTTCTTACAGTCCTCATTAGGCATCTGCTTCTGGATCTTGTCAAAGGCAGGACACTGAGCTACACGAAGCTTTGCAATTTGTCCCAGGATGATATCCTATTTAAACTTCTATTTTATGGTACATTTATAGACTTTATTTATTTTTAAATATTAAGAATGTAACTCCAGCCCTGCTTAATAACATATTTAGAAGGCTGGAAGCCTAACCTCCCTGGCTGTTTCTAAAGGCAGTATCTCATGTTAACATTTAGATACCATCTAACTGAATCCTGACAGCGCAACACAAAAGTTAATGCACACCATGAGAAAGCGAACCCAGGGCCAGAGCCACAGAGCACAGAAGTGGCAGATCCCAGTTTAGTGCACCCACAGTCCCTCTTTCAGGAACAGCTCTTCCCTGTCTGCCAAGCATTTAATGGAAATTCCTCACTGAGAGCGAGCACAGCAGATCTGTGTGTGCCATTGGAACAGCCAAGCCCTGGGCAGCATTCAGCAGAACCGCGATTGCTAAAAGTAGGTCAGGACCATCCATTCTAACCAGGGAGAAAGCAAAGCTGGAGCACACCAGACTGCTTGGCCAGGTATTACAGAAAACCTTCATCTGGGATTTCATCACTACTTCAAACAGATGTGATTCATATTTTACCAGCCTCCACCTCAAACAAGGCACACCTTCCCAACCACACTGCCCTCCCTGTCATTAGGGGCACCTCTCCCAGGCTCAGCCAGGATCCTCCTGTTCTCAGCTTTGGCTCCACAGGCTACAAAAGCCAGAATCCTGCTCTGCCGTAGCTATTTTGTGCCGATTTCTATAAAGCAGAAATACCCAGCTGCTTCAGCCAGAAACAGCCAGGACAGCACACGATCTCAGTGTAATAGTTTCTGCCTTGGAGTCTGTTTTCCTTGGCAGGATGCCCTGCAGAAGGGAGAGAGGAGACCTCTGCAACCAGCACATGCTTCCCAGAGGACAGGGCTGCGACCCCTAACAAAGCTCTCACGTCCCAGAGGCAAAGGCCACGCCCCCAAGGCAAGTTCTTTTGCATCCAGCCTGGTCTTCGAATAGCCCAGCAAGAGAGAACAGAAGCTTCAAACATGCTATGAAACTCCTGTGAAAAAGCACCAGTCCTACACTTCCACTCCAAGAGGAAACCCCATGGTCTCCATGCCAGCATCAGCCCTGCAGGTTTGCTCAGTGGAAGGGAGAACAGAGGCCGACCACGGAAGGAGTTCATGCCAGCAGTGGTACAGACCACAGGCAGACACACAAGGACATCCCGAGCTCCACCATCTAGTTGTCAAGATGCAAATGGGAAATGTTAAACACTGTAGCCTGCCTTGAATAGATCCTTTTGCTCTGCAGACATTGAGCAGTACAGGGTGCTCTGTTAAAGAAGTTTCCTTGATATCCCTTAAGTCTTAGATTTAGTACCACAATAGATCTATAGAGAACTAATACACCCTGGGTGGACAGGAAGGAATTCTTGGCGTTTTCCTTCATTTCAAATAAAATTCACTTTTCTGCCCTCCCACTAACCTTCTGGAGAACCATACAGCCTGACAGCAGTTTGACAGTCTTCCCCTCTCACTCCAAGAGTATCAGCAGTTCTGGCTATAGCCATGAATACAGGCAGCAACATGCAAATACATTTAATGTAATGCAGCCATATGAGTAGTACCTATCCCCTCCCACCCATAAGAGACAGCAGAATAAACAGAACTCCACATTACTACCACAATCTGCTTGTGGTTTGCCTTCAAACCAAGATGAGGTTGTTTTGCTTGTATTGCTCAAGTTATGTTAAAGCATTATCGGAAATGACGCTTTGATCAATTAATCTTCCATGAATTAGTGTCTCAGCCTGGAAGGTTCTCAGTCATCAGCTGTGAACTAGTAGGCTCAATAGTCTGGCAATTAGGTTACACAGGTCTGTTAGATAATGATCCAAACTGAGGTGACCAGACATTTTCTTCCACCTCAGGAAGCCACTGCCAAGGCTTTCATAAAGCCAGTAACAGATAACAACACACCATGATGTTCAAAAAGCCTGGGGGCCTTCCCAAGCTAGGGAAGCTTCACACCTACATAACACATCTGAGACACAACAGCTCCCACCACACTACTGCAGAAGCCTGAACAGGTTGGGCACAGACTGAGAGCCAGGATCAACTTCACACCAGTCTCAACAGCTCTGAACAAGGACTGTCACAGCTGGATATCCAGTGTTTTCAAATGGAGTCCAACAGGGAATGGTGTCCCAGGAACCATCCATGAAGGGCATTCAAGGTGCAAAGGGTTGAGGAGTCACAGGCTGGCAGCAGCCATGCAGCCTTATTCTTCTACTGTACAGTCACAGCCCTCCATGCCAGACACTGTCCACACTTGGAAGGTCTTGTTTCAAGGATAAAATTCAGAGCACCACACTGCATATAGAGAGGGGTGAGAGAACTACTGCTGTGCACAGGCCATCAGACAATGCTCTCCCTTCATACCACAGTGGGTCCACAGCCTGGAGGAACAGGAAAATTAAGCAGCAAAGGAAGCAGAAGCTGGGATCCTGCAAGATTTGGTACTTGGAGAAATAAATCACGTGGAGCAAGAGTTCTGCAGTTATTTTGTTAACATGCAGACATCTAGCCATGTTTTATCTAGAAAAAGGAATTTTATAACAAGACAAAATTCACAATAAGAAATTTTCAAGTGGCTTTACAAACAAGAGTTTCTGTTCAGCCAGATTAGGGAGATACTAAATTTTTCTGGCAAAATATTTGAGCTCCTGGTTCAAGGCTGAGAAAGCTTCTTTGGTCCTGTCCTAGAGGCACAAAGGTTCAGAACCAGCTACCTGCTCAGGAAAGCCATGAATTTTAAAGGCTTTTTGGTTGAGACTGTTCTTCATCTGGTTTGCTACCCTCCCACCTGCACAGTCTGACAGCCACTGGCTGAGCAGGACTGACTGGCTCATCCCTTCCCTTTCAGGGAAGCCCAGACCTTCACCCTAGGGCTGCAGGGATGCACTAAGTAGGTCTGCAGTGCCAATCTGAAATGCAAATTGCTATAAGCAGGAACTTCAGCCAGTATGACCGGCTGGCTGTCGGCATTTCCAGAGCACGCTGCCTTGTTAGGGTCACCCCTGGGCAAAAAAGTGCCCAGGAGACAGGAAAACCAGATTTACAGTAGTTTGTTAGGAATAGCACAGAGTTTTACAGCTGAGTGGCTGCTCCTCTGCTAGAAGGAACAGCTAGACAGAACAGAGAGAGATTGGTAAGGAAACAAGGGGAAAGTATGCACATCTGTGCTGGAAGGATAAACCATAGCCCGTGGTCAGCACAGTTCTGTTTGCAGACTGTCCCAGTTCCAGGCACCCTTCCTCTGTCATTTTAAGCTGTGTATTCCACACACATGGCAGGGACTGTGCCTTCCTCTGGGAGAGGAAACTGTTTACTCTGCAATGCAGAGATAACTAATCAAAACCCCACAAAAACGTGGCTCAGGCAGCACTTCTCAGACTTATACATGGACCAAACTGAGCAATCAGCCACTTAATGTCAGCCCAGGAGGCCATGGTGGGGCTGACACAAATTTAGCCTCATAAAAAAGTTTTAGTTTAAATCTTCTGAGGGCTTAGTGGGAAATACACTAGTTAAAATCACAGATCAGCTAGGAATAGAAAAGATCATACTGGCTAAAGATGGGTTCAAACTAAATCTAATCTGGACAGACTGTCCAGAGAATGGCAGAGAGGTCCAACACACACAGGAACAACGCTGAGAGAGAATCACTGCTTGAGCTAAGCTACTGATGAAAACAATAATTGAGAAATTGAGATGAAACCAGGAAAGATACTGTGTAAATGGAGTAACAACTGAGCCCATTGCTACTCTGAGACTTTGAGATAAAAACTTCTTCCTGTATCAGAGTTGACTAAATCAAGATAATGGGGGAGCAATCAATAGGAAAGGAACTTCAGTCCCCTCCACCTGGTGCCAGTCTTCCCCAAGGTGACCCTTGTCCCAATCCTGTCCGTACTCCACCTGGACTCTCCCTCAGCCGCAGGCCTGTCTGTATTCCCCACAGCTGTAATCTGAGCATGCAACTCCTCAGCCACTCCATGGAGTAACTTTCACTACAGAATATGATACACACACAAGACTGCTTCTGTATCCTTGGAGAGGGGCTATAGTTTCCCAAAATACACCAACTCAGTTTTCAGTCATAAGAGCCTGCCTCCAAGAATACACATCACCACAGTTCCGTTACCGGTCAGCTTTGCATAGCTGTTCCCCAACGACCACAGCAGCAAAGTTAGTCAACAAAAAGTTTAACCCCCCCGCTCCGCCAAAACTCAAAAGGATGCTGCCTAACAGCAGAGACCATGTCTCTAGAGACAAAACAACAGATAGCCTGACATTGTTCTCTTCCTTCTGAAATCAGAAGTTCAAAGGAACAACTAGGGCTGTTCTGTACTGTGGCCTCTGCACATTTGGGTAAGCATCTAAAACCAAGTGCAAGAGCAGACTTCCAAGGGTGAAGCATCTAGAAGTGAGCCCTGGTTTTGAGTTATTTTTAAATGTTTAGACAGGCCTTAAAATAGGATCAGTGTTTTGAGTACTTCTGAAGAGTATGAACCTCACGTAGGCCATGACATTTTTAGTTTGAAAAGGCTTTGGAACAGAGGTTTTACTGTTCATGCATCAGCTTATCACCCATTTTAGCTCAAATTAATTTAAGAGTCCATTATGAAGCAAGAAACACCCTTTCAAAGAAGGGAAATTAACACAAATAAGATGTAGGCTATCAGCAGTAAGGCAGTCTCTGTATCCCAGTAAAACCTACTATCCCATACTAGCAGCAAAGCATTTGCCACAGAGAAAAGGGGAAAGTCAGCTTCTCTGCTTACAATATTCATCTTCACACCACCTTCCTACCTGTGTAGCTTCTAGAAATACACTCTCTGCCTCTCTTCAGAGTCCAGTCAACAGCCAGCAGACTCCAGCAGCCCAAGGCAGTACTTTCAGCAAGCAGGAGGCGCATGCTGTACATCACAAGCAGCACAGAACCAACCTAGAACACAAGCTGTGCCAGTCTCTTTTTTAACCAGTTTTATTACATCCCCCCTCCCACCCCATGCTGACAAATCAGGCTGCACTTGTCTGGCTCTGGCCTGAAATGTAAGACTGAGGCAAGCACATAGTAGCACTTTACCTCCCTGAACACTCTGCCAGGCTTCAACAATGAGCAGCTCAGGGACTTCTTGGGATAAAGGTGGTTTCTATGCATTTAGTAACCTTTAGTGGCTCCTTCTTCTATGGACCTGCCCCATGTCCTCACATACACACAGGTGTTTAGCATTCCCAACCTCCTGTGACAAGAAGCGTCCCAGGTTAACTGCACACATCAAGGACTAAGTTGTTATTTGGTTTTAAGCTTACTACACGCTGTCTCCATGCAATACCTATTCATACTTGTAATGGAAAAGGAAAAAAAAGGTTGTTCCCCCTCTAAAATTTTCTAAATTCAGGAATTGAAGATAATCCTCATTTATTGTTTTTCAGGTGGAAGAATCCCAACTTATTCTGTTGCCCTTTGTATGGAAGGTAACGCTCAGCTCTGTTCACTGTTGCTGCAGTTCCATTTCTAAAAACTCTATTACCTCTATTCAGATGGCAGTGGTTTTCCTAAAGCTGTAAAAAACTCAATTTCCTTAAGAGCTGGAGGCACTAGTGTGATGGTTATCAAATACAGCAGGGATTCCCCATTTCTATAGAGAATTGCTCATCAGTTCTGTGTTAAAATATTCAGCCTCACTCCTTAAACTGAGTTTGTTTAAAAGCAAGTTTACTTTCAAGCCACAGCATTCAGCTGCACCTTTCTTCCTCCAGAACAGGGTGTATTTTTAAAAAACTTTCTCTCCCTGTTACTTCTTTGAAAATACAAATTATCTTATGTTTGAATTAGTCTGCCCTGGTAGGTCCCTCACAAGATTGTGTGCCAGAGCTTTATTCTGTCATATTTTCTTTATAAACATTTCAACCCAGCAGTTTTTTCCTCAAGTATGGGCACAGTATTTAGAGATTTCCTGACACTACACAGAACAATATTGTTACCAGACCTCGTTCTTCTGCAGAGTCATATAAGAATATCTGGGTTTGGAGACTGTTTGTATCATGACTCCCTGAAAATCCTGAGTGATTTCTTCCACAAATGCAGTAATCCTAACTGCTTCCCACATTCTTTCTGAGATGTAGAACTTTGTTAATAATACATACTTAGCTGACTAAGCAACTTAAACTTCCCTGTCAGGCTGAAATAACTTTCTTGGCTTTACTCTGTCCTTTGCCAGTTTTACTATTAAGAGTCAAATAAGCATTTTTAAAAGATGCAGATATGTAGAAGTATAACAGGAATTAAAAAAGAGAAGGAAGGCCATTAAAACCCAACAGAACAACACATTACCTAGAGTTACAATACTCAGTGCTAACAGCTTAAAAATATAAACCTACCCCACAATTTAGGGTTTTGAACCATACTCTGAGGGTTAGAAGGAATACCTCATCCCACAAATGGCCCACAACTGGTCCTGATAAAAACAAAGAATCCTTCTCCCAAGGTTCTATGAGCACCTGAGGTGTCTTCTGTTAGGTGAATGTTTCTCTTGAAGAATTCTTGCCTTGCCCATAGCACTCCAGTTGTGTATTTATCTTTACTCTTAAAAAGTGGTGCACAGAAAATAGGACAGAAAATCAGTCCCTGAACTGCTTAAAAGGGAGGGGAGGGAAGAGGAGGAAACAAGTAACACTCTTCTAGGTAACACCAAGTTGCTACTCCGGCTGCACAGGAATGAAGTTGAGCACTACTCAGATAATAACTGTAACTCGCATTTCAGAAGTTAGTTTGTTCAGACATGATCTTTTACACTTAAAGGTACAAAAAAGCATGTCCTCTGGTGCACTTCTGCTGGAGCACTTTTTCAATAGGATCTGGACAGAGTCAGCTCAGTATCTCCAAGATTGCAACATACTGGCCTCCTTACGATCTTGTATTTTTCATGTACCCTGAAAGCATGGATCTAGAAGAGACTGGCCTGAATTCAAGTCATCTCAAGTACTTACTCATTCTCTACTTCAAACAGCTTTGATTTAGTGGTTTTACTGGAACCACCCAGAACAATGCAAAGCTGAGGCAACCAGACTCACCAATCTTTGTATATTTGTTATATGTATTCAGGATTTATTCTTGGATGCTCCAGATTGAAAGAGGTTTTCTGAAAACTTGCTCTTCATTATCTAAGAGTTCAATCCAGGTCTACTACCAAACTGAAACCACACAGGCTGCACACCGAGAGAGGTCTGGGCTGGGGGTTGCTGTCTGGTTTTGTTCACTGTTTTTATTTCTGCTGATTCCTCCTGCTGTTAGACCTGCAAATCCAACAAGCCGACATCCTTCTGATGAAGGGCTCTTGTACTCCCAGTGCTCTAACATGATACTCATCTCTCCAGTGCAAAAGTCAGTGACTCATCTACATCAGCTTCTAGTATCCAGGTGCCAGGGTTTAACTTCTCAGCCAGAAGTTCATGCAGATTTGCAGATCTTCAGCAACTCATTCAGTCTGGGATCTCTGGTGTACCACCCTACACTTGATATTCAAATTCCCATATTCAAATTCCACGTATTCACCTACAGAGTGCTTCACCAGGCACACTGACAGCAGAGTTGTAACTATCCTGTTTAATAGGAAGCAGCCTGAAAGAATTCAGTTTCAGTGAGACATTTCCTCAAGGGTCTATAGCTGTCAACACCACAAAGCTCAGCCAGCACAAAGCAGCTCATCACACTCCATGGTGATTGACAGACAGAGATGAGTATCACTCCTGCTCCAGGAGTCTGTCTTCAGATTTGGCAACACTCACTTGCCCATTTCTACTTATAGATCATCATCAGAAACTCACGGCTTTGTTTTGGGTTTTTTGGGTTTGTTTCTGTCTGTGGGTTAAATTAATTCCCTTCTACAGAGAATTCAAAGTTTAAAAGTTAGTTTTTATATTTCAAGTGCAGCACCAGAGGTGCCAAGAAGACTCTTGCAAAAGATGTACAGTGGCCTGACCTTGGTTGCACTGCAACCCACAATTCCCAATCACTCTCTCAAGAAAGTTGGGGTGACAAAGACAAAAATGACAAGCAAATAGGCAACCTCTGGAGTAAATACATCTGCTTACAGCAGAACTCTACAGAGCAGAGCTTCTGTTGAAGAGATGTCCTTCATCCTTCACAGGATTTCCCTGAATAAACAGAATGTTCCCTTTGCGAAGGGAACAAGTGAACACTCCCACATACAGCCACTCACTCTTTCCAGTAGACCACGTGCCTGGAGAACTCGTCCAACTAATCACAGGTGGTACAGTTGGTCAGGTGGGTTCGTCACACAGCAGCATCCAGAGGCTGCCCAGCATGACAGTGGCCACACACACGGAGAGGATCAGGAACACGGAGGAGCCCAGCAGGCTGCAGCAGTCCATGGGCATCCCAGTGCTGACTCCCGGCACATTTTGCTTACCATCTGGACTCTTGGGAACGTTGAGACACCTTCATTTCTCTTACTGATAAGTGTGCCCCAAGCTGGAAAAAACAACAGAGCATGAAATGCAAAGACTATTTTTCCAATAAATTAAATCTGTTGCACTTGACTCCTGCTGTGGTTCCCTTCCCCCGAGAAGGCATGGTCTGGCCAGCTGCACAAAGTCCAGGCAGCCCTGGGAAAACAATGGGATCTTTTTCTTGCCAGAACCAGCCTTCCTGTTCACCCTTCTAACCACGGCATGGAGGACACCCCCAGTGTGTCTGCGGAGGAGAGGAGTCTGTTGGCATAGCAACTGCACACGCTAACTCTCTGCTAATGAACAGGGATAAAATGTTTTGTTCTCATTAGGAAAAATACAGACACATTCCTGATTGGTGAGTAATGTCTCTGCCTCTGGGAGATTAGCTCAGAGCTGTGCAGCCTGAAACAGCTTCAATTCAGCCCACTGCGGTGCTTCCCTTGAACAGCCACTCTCCACGGACCCCACATCTCTCAAGGGAAAGCCCACAGAGCTTTCTGCAGCACTTTGCCTTTGGGCCTGAGACAGCTCAAGGCGAGAATAATGAGAAGAGGCTAGACAGGAGCACACCAGAACAGGCACAATAGGAACACACCCCCTGTCCCTGCAGGGGAGCCAGCTCTCGCTGGTGCCTTCGCTGCACCTGGGTCCCAAGCTAGCTGGCAGCCAGTGAGAGTTTCTCATTGTGCATCCACTGCAGTTCTGTGTTGCACAGGGCTCAGAGGAGCCTGGGACCCCAGCTCCCACTCCAGCCACATTTCCCAGTGCTGGGTGAATAAATGGACAGAGCAAAGAGCTGCAGAACACTCGACAGCAGAGCTCAGTGACCATTAAGTGCCTGGGTGCAGAAAAGAGAACAAGGACTCCTGCCTACCAGTCTTTATTAGGATTTTGGCATTTAACAATCAACAAGATTCACCATGAGTCTGGTATTTGCAAATATTTGCACACTGTTGTTTTATCACTCAGGTCTGTATCTGGGTGCTAACCCAGGCAACACAAAGCCTCTGCCCACACAGGCAATACTGCTTCCCAAACCCTCTCCCCTCCAGATCCTCCTGCCACAGGAGCCAGCACAGCAAGTGGGAGGATTACAGCACCTTACTCTTTGCAAAGAAGATCTGGGACAGATGCACGGCCAGACACCCAATGCACAAGCAAAAATCCAGTCTCTAACCACACCTTTGCCAGGCGTTTGCATTACCTGGTCTATACAGTGCAAACACAGCCCAGCAGAATCAAACTGTGTAACTGCACTCCAAGCCCATAGTTCAGCTCTCCTTTATGCTGCTACTGGCTCCCATTTGCTCATATCAGTTCACCTTATCTTGAATGCAGAAGCTGTTGAGAATAGGGACTGCAGACCTTAAACCTCAGAGGTGACTTTAGAGTCTTTCTAGAGGCTGAACAGGTACGCAAACTCCCTTCTCCCTCTGGTGGGAGATTGGTGCCGGCCAAGATTAGTACCTCACACAGATATGCTCAGCTACACAGCAAACTGGGATGTGGCGGAGCTCTCTTGCTCTCCCAGACCCCTGCACTGTTGACAGAGGAAGAGTGGGATTTAGGCTCGCAGACAGCCGCAGGCTGTGCTTTGAGCATCCACTAACTCCCTTACCCAGCCCCTCAGACTTTCACCTGCCCTTTTCCTGCTCCTCAGGGCTTCAAACACCTCAACTCAGCAGCTCAAAGTGATGCAGGAGAGGGTAGAGTGAGCATCAGGAAGGAAGGATTCTGCTCCCTTATGCCTTTGAGAAACATGAGTTTGCTGCAGGGAACTCAGTGTTGCTGCTCTTTCTCAGCCACATAACCTGTGTGTTAACCTGAGCTGTGATCTGCCCATGGGACTTCTAGGGCTTCATTTCTACTTTACATCCTTCCAGCTGAGAATCCGGTTATTTCAGTCCCTAGGCAGGCACTCTACTGCCTGCAAAGCCATCTCTCTTTGCCTAAAGGAGAGCGATAACTCAGGCTCTTGCCCAGCAGCGACAGACCCCAGCCTTGGCTGGCAGCCCCTGCCCAGCCTGCCGTGAAGCGCAGATCCCTCCCAGACCAACACAAGGCCAGAGGGGCCGGGGTACTGTTTTCCAGCCTCCAGGCATTTTACTTGTTCCAGGCGATCCCTCCCCCAGCCCTCAGAAAGGAAAAGCCGTGGGAATGGAGCTCAACACCCCGAAGTAGGCTCACCCCCGGGCAATGAGGAGCTTAACTCCCTGCGCGCCAGCGGGCAGCCCTCCACACAGGCTGGCAGGACCTCAGCAGGCGGGCACATCCCAGGAAAGGCCCCGTCCTGCTGTCTGCACTGACGGGCACCTGCACCACAGCCCCCAGTGCTGTGCCAGCAGTGAAGGGGCAGACCTGCCACTCGTCCACCACAGTCCCTCTCGCTTTCCCAGGACGCTTGTCACTCCTGCAGCTCTGCTTTCCAGTGTTTCCAACCTCCACCAGCACACAGACAGCAAGCCACAAGAGGAAAGCCCTCTTTTCATCTTTTTGCTTTCCCAGCAAGTCCCAGAGGCTGCCCACTTAACAAAAAGTTATCTTTACCACGTCAAGGCACTTTTTCCTCCTTTTTGCCCCACATGCTGCAGTACAAAGCTGCCCTCGTGGGCGCAGAGCCTGCGGTCAGCCATCAGCCAGCATGTCAGGAGTTAAGTTCGCATTTCCATTCTCCTGACCTGCACCAACGCTGGCTGAATATCGAGCTATTCTTTGCAGCTTGATAAAGCATGAGAAAGCTAAAGGCCTCACACACTCCTCTTTTCACAGCTTGGCCTGCTGCCCACAAGCTGTCACTCCCTGGCACGCAGGGCAAAGAGAGAGAGGAGGCCAAACTGCAGCCAGCTGCAATGAATCACTCGCTCCCCGTCCCTCCTCCCCAGGGAGCCCGGGTCCCTCCTTCCGGCAAAGGGATAATGTCTGCCTGGCTGCGCTGGCTTCTTTCACAGAAAAAGCCATCCTGGGGCCGGGGGGGCGGCTCCTATTGCAAAAGCTGCTGCCACAAAAAAGCGCAAAGCAGCTCCCAGCAAGACTGAAGAACAAGGATTTCTGCTCAGCAGCTGGATGGGAACGCACGCCTGCAAGTGTTCAGCACAAACACCACTTAAAAATCTGAAGTTGGTAATTTGTCTAAATTGCAGGAAATTCTGGAGGAAGGCTCAGGCACAGAATCTGATTTGAAGGAGACTCTTTATCTCTTCACGCCCCACTCATGGGATATTTCTTTTGGGGACTGATTTCCATTCAGTCCCTTCTTGGCGCCCCTTCTCCTTCTCACTACATCCAGCCCAATTACCAGGTTTCAGCCAAGCTCTTTCAACCACCACCACCTCCTCAAGTTTATTTTTATGGGTTCCATCACACAAACTCCTTCTACACATTACACTTTGTTCTTCATTTTTAACACAACACAGCAGAGGGAAATGTCCAGATCTCAGGGTCACTGGCATCCAAGACAAAAAATGTAGAGAAGGCACAGGAACACCAAGGTCATCATGTGTATTTCTTTCACTATAGACCCACATTTGGAGAGCAGTGCTTTCGAAAGGTAGAGATGTCCAAGCCTTTTCAAGGTCAAGATGTCAGCTGTTTACTTTCTGAGCAAGGGGATATTCATCAGTAAAACATGCACAAACTCAACCCCTCTCCATCAGCCTAAGTGTGAACTGAACAGGGGCACGTGGATCCACATGGCACACAGGATACCTCCATCCACTCATTTCTGTCTCCTGCAAAGAATAACTTCGCTGCATAGTAGCCAGTCCCTGTTCAACAGTTATATCTCTCCCAGAACAGAGAAACGAGCTGCAAACTGCAGTTTTACTGGGAAGAGGGTTTAACCCCAAGCCCTGCAAAGGCAAAACCTCATTACCTCAAGGGCAAGATGAGAGGTTGCTTTCCCACCAGCACGTGTTACCATGTCCAGCACGCTTCTTCTCCCACGAGCACTATCCCAGTGCCTCCTATCCCTAACAGCCATGCTGTCTGCCCCCCTTTCCCATGCAAGGCAGCCATTTAGGCTCCAAATTCAGCATACCTGTCTGCTGGTAGGGTGCTTCAAATTTAGCCAGTGTGAGGGCAGGATTAAATAAATTCCTCTTATCTCTTCCTGCACTTGCAGGGTGATGAGGGAAGGAAGAGCTGCACAGTTCCCACCTGGCAGACAATGTGTATTCAAACAGCGAGAAACTCAGCAGCTTTGTTTGGGTCACAGAGGCGATCCACAAAGGGTTTATTATTGTTGTTGTTTGGGCTTTCAGGGTGTTTGTTTTTACAAAATCTGGAATAGCACAGAAGAAAATCATGAAAAGAAACCTTTTTTTTTAAAGAGAAACGGAAGGACCTTCACTATTCCTAAAGCCACCTTCATCACAAACTAAACCAAGTCTTAAAAACACTCTTTCAGGGGCACAGGCTGTCAAGAATCACAAGTAATCACAGTCAATGCCACTGTATCACATTCTCTGCCAGATGACACACTACATATGGACTTCCCTTATGATACATTTATAGCACTTTGTAAGTCTTCTCCTGCACTCCTGTACCTCTACATCAGTAAGTGTCTCCTCCACAACACCCGCAGCTATAAAACCACTACATTGAAAACATTATTATACTGAGCATCCGTAAGTTAGAAAGCTCCGGAACTCGGGTTACCCCTTGTGTAAATGAAATACAAAACACTCCCTAACCATGCTCACACACACTGTTCTGCTGTGGGAATGCCAGCTCATCCAGCATTGCCCTCCTCTGCCAGAAGGATCTCTAAATGCAAAGCTTAATAGAAACAGTTAATATCCTGAGTGTGGCTCTGAGCCATCTAAGCTCTATGTGTAATATAATCGGGTTCATAATGCCCAGAATAGCACTCTGGAGTCCTAGTACAGACTAAGACCTCACTGTATTAAGTGTTGTGTGGATAGTTGCAGTGGTGCTGTTTTCTCTTCTGTAAAATTACTGAGCACCATATACCGGAATCAACCATAACCCATATTTTACAGAACTTGGGACACAGGAGAGCAATGTATGCTTTTCAAATGTCTTTTTTTGGCAGCTAAATCAAGTTAGTATTTTCACAAACACACTGAGGGAGGAAGGGAAGGGAACACTGAGGTTACTCTCTCTCCAGAGCAGACAGGCAAAAGCCTAGTTCAGCCAAAGCTCACTGAGGCTCTTTATGTTTCCTTCAGTGACAGAGGTCACTTGTAGAAGCCTGAACCAGATCTGGTACAGGGCTGCCTGCTAAGCATGCTGGCAAAACGATCTGAGCTATACCCTTCTCTGCAGTTGTTTGTGTTTCTTCAGGAACACCAAAAATCTGGAGTCTGTCCCAATACTGCTTGCACTGCCTTTGCTAAAAACATGCCTTTTAGCTCCAAAGTAAAATTTGTCTTGAATTCCTTGTGCTCTGAAGAAAGAAAGCCCATACACAGGATCCATGAAGAAAGTAATTGCTCATGTTTGCCAGAACACTTCACTTATGCAGATTCTAATTCTTTCAGCACAGATTCCAGGATACTTTCCTACCATAAATACAGGTTAGACCCACATTTGAGCTGGTTACCCCGTGACACTCTTTAGGTTCACATTGCACAGCAGGTGCTGCTCATACTTCCAAAGCATCCAGAAGTCACAGCTCTTCAATTCATTGATTTTTATGAGGCACCAGGTCATGCTGTCTGGCCTTCAGCTGATCACAGCTCATGAGCTTTCTGCACATTTCTGGCTTAGGAACTGTATGTGTTTGAAGTGAATAGAGACTAGACACCTTTTGGCAAGATGCCTGAGGCAAAGGCCTCAGGAGAGAAATCCACCATTTCCCAGGCTGATACAAAGGGACAGGCATCCCCTTGCTTCAGCTTTTATTCCCTACTTGTGAACTGGCTATGAAGGACATTCACCTCTCACCTAAAAAAAATCTGTGCTTTTTAGCACTGCTTTGCCTTTTTTTCTGCTGTGTGTTTTTCGCCAGAGAAGAGGAGTCCCATCAGCCCATGCAGTGCCTGATTAGAGCCCATCCTGCCCTGGCAGCATGTTCTCCTGAGCTAAACAGAACAAGTGGGAAGGCAGGAAGACAAACTTCCACAAAACTGCTTCTTAAACCAGATTTACAGGGATACACTGAAACAGAGTACGGTCATGGGTGATGGGAGATTGAATACATTTATAGTAACCAGCAAGACTGCCACGAGAGGCTGTGACCTAAAACAGATTTTCAGGGAGAAACACCAAATCCACAACTACCACCTGCAGCGCAGCTAGGACCTGCCACTGCCTCCACTCTCACTGTACCACTGCAATATAATCACAACCCCAGTACCATCCTTTCCCACTGAAGTACCTGTTCCTCTAAGAGGAGGTCATAAAAACTACCTCATCTTTTGCGTGCCACAAGTGATGAGGATCTGAAAGACTGAGTTTTGGCATCTCAAGTAACCACTGTGAAAATGTTACAGGAGATTTTTGCCAGAACAGGTGAGAAGAGCTTTCCAACTTCTTGAAAAAGATAATGTGTACAGAGGCAACCCAGTGCAGAACTGCAGGGACAGCAAAAATGGAAGTCTCACTGCTGTGGTGAACATTCCTGAGGCTGTCAACATGGGAAAGCAGAGAGAGCGGGTTGCTGCTTTACCTGTAGTCACTCAGGAGACAAGCCATCAAGGTCTACAGAAATTCTGATTGTCTTCTGGAATAACAGATGCAGTTTCTGGGAGAAAGATTTTTCATAGGCATATTTTTGACCATTGGTTGAATAACTTCTTTGTTTCAGACTGCAGATAAAAAAAAAAAAAAGAGAGAGAAAAAAAAGACCCTTCTTGCTATTGCTTTGCCATTCAAGACATTGTCATTGTCACCTTTCAGATGTGTAAGCATAAGAGACAGCAGCAGCTGAGCTGTAGTAATTAGGAGGGAGAGATGTGCAGGCCTTGTCCCACATCTTCCTGTTAAGATGCAGTTTCCACTTTGACAGATTTAACAGTCCCCAGTGAAAATCAGCCATCTGCATCTGCTCCAGCACACCATTCTCATTTCTGAACCCTTTAAGCAGTTCTGGAAAAATCAGCATTGCCTTCCTGCTTTTTTTCAGGCCTAAATGCAGTCACAAACCCATTAATTCTCTTACAGTAATGCAGGAAACACTGGCTCTAGACCTGTTCACAAGGCATCTACTTCAAAAAAAACATTTCCCATTTTATTCAGGCATCTACTGAGTTCCACGTTTCACTGCTTTCTGTACTTGCAGCAGGGAAGCCAAGAGGGACGCAAGCAACCTTATTCAATTCTGTTCACAAGCACCTTTCCTTGGGAAAGCCAGTAACTTTCAGAGGGTCTCTGCAGACTTTGCTCCACTGCTTTGCACACTGGAGAATGGCTGGTTGGTAATCCTCTTTTCACTCAGTGAGCACAGACCCAAAGGTTTTCATTCCCGTGAGCTCAGAAATTTCCACTTCCATTTGAGACAGACAGTTTCCTGGCAGTTCTCAAAAGATGCATTTGTAAAATAAGGAAACAACCTCAAGGAATGCTAAAGCAAAGGAATAAAGCTGTACATGGACAGTCTTTCTACCTCAGCCAGAAAAGGAAATTCCTTCTCAGCACCGATGCCCTATAAACACAACCTACTCTGCAACTACCAAATACTTGATCAACACAGTGACCAGCTGACTACCCTACCCTGTACAAACACCAAACATTTTCCTCAGTGTTGGTTTCAGATCACCTGGGGCAAAAACCTCAAAAATTCAAATAAAAGAAAAAGTCCAGAAACGTGTATTTGTGTGTGCATGCAAGACAAGAAAAGAAAAGGGGTGCACACCAGATGGCTGCAACACATTAGAGAGGTAAAGGTGTTCTACTGAACTCACTATAGGAAGACACACTCATGTCAGTGGTTCTTAAACTTGTAGTCCATAGACTTCAAGTCTCCAAAGATAATTAAAAACCAAATCCATTCTTGTATCCGTATCGTAAAATGTTTAGAAGTTCGCAAATCCAAAGAGGTTGAAACTTGCTTCTTCCAAGTGCAAAACATTTAGATGGCCCAAAACCAAGTCCCAGAAAAAGCCCTAGTCAGCAGCTCAGGAATGCCAGCTCTTAACACCAACCAAAACACATACAAACCCTCTGGTAGGGCAATTCACAGTATCATCTCCCACAAAAACTCACTTAAAATTGCAGCTATCATTCACCTCCTTACTTCTATGCTTGGGAAACCTAACTGAGTCTCACTTTGACATTCTCCAAAGTAGTCAGCCAAGTGAGCTATTTTCCCTGCCTTGCTTTGGGGAATTCCTGCTTGGTGTTTCTGTAAAGAGAAACAAGGCGGCTTCGCAGTGCATCAGGCAGGATCCCCTCCATCACTCCCAGCTCCTTAGCAAAGCCATTCCTGAGGTGCACTGTGCCCTAATAAATCAACAAAAGTGCTCCACGTTTCCCGGCAGCTGGAAACTGGAACTCTGCATGAAGGCAAACACCTCTCCAGCTAAGGCAAACACAGACAGGGAGCCCCTGCTGAGCACCACAGCTACTGTCAAAAGAGGGATGGAGGGAGAAGGTGGGATCATAAGGCATCTGGCTAACAAAGGGCAATCCAACATAAAGACAGAAGATGGCCATAAGTCCAGCCCTGACCTAGGCACTCCTCTGTGCAGGCATGTGCTTGCCAAAATGTTTCATCAGAATAAACCCACAAAACTTCATTTTTAGAGCAATGACCATCTTA
Source organism: Platysteira castanea (assembly GCA_013397175.1). NCBI lineage: Eukaryota > Metazoa > Chordata > Aves > Passeriformes > Platysteira > Platysteira castanea. The sequence goes on along the minus strand of VYXC01005517.1, from coordinate 18,500 downwards.
TCCTGATACAGATGGTACTTTTGCCTTCTAAGAGCATTTATTTTAGTGTTTAGAAGACCCATGTAAAAGATCCTGCAAAAATACAGAACAAAAATAGCCCAGTCTTAAACAGCTTATAACTTAACTCTAAAATAAACGAAGACAAAGGGAACAGCAGTGATCAGCATAAGCAAGACTCAGCTCAGCAGAACAAGACGGTTGCTGTTTTCCAGAGGTAAAGGAAAGCATTTGGGTTTTTTTCTTTTTAAACTATATAACAGAAAAGACCTGATGAAAGATTTTAGAGAAGAATTATTAGGTGGGTTGGAATACATTTATGGGCCAACCACCTCTCACACAAAAACCAAACCAGCATTTTTCAAAAGCAGCACAAGGAAACAACAGAGGGTAATGTTACCAAACAAACAGCAGCAAGAGCCCAGTTTCCAGCACTAACATTTGCTAGATTGCATACAAAAAACTAGATGGGCTGCTTCAGTACCTCATTTTCGTTGTACTTGGTAAGGGAAAGGAGAAAGCTAGCAGGGCTGAAACAGTGACAGTAAAAGCAAAAGAGATGACTGCCTCAAATGCTTTTACAACAGGCACAAGCCCATCAATACCATAAAATATCTCTCATTCAATAAAACAAAGGCATCTTCCTCAGATGCACCCTGAGAGCCTGAATAAATACCCAGATTTTACCATCTCCCCCTCCTGATGGTTATGCTCTCCCACAGGGAGTTTCCTGGTAACGCTTTCAGTGCATGGATGGGAGGTAGCACAGGGTAAGTGTGAACAAATTCACTTATATCAGACCTGATCTGCACTGCAAATTCAAGTCTTCAGCTTCCACAGCACCCTTTGGAGCCCTCAGTTTGAGACCACTGCAAGGCACATTCTCCTTCCCACTCCCTTGAACCACCAGATCCCAGTCCACAAGCAATTACTGCCTTTAAGATAAATCCTGGTCTACCTACACATGGTTAATTGAGACACACAGATGCCAGGCAGCTGACAGTGCACAGCAATGGTGCAAAGCCAGCAGCCCCATCAGCCGGTGAGTGCCAGGAGCTCCCAAACTACAAATCATCCTCCCCTAGCCTGTGGGAGATCCAGCTGGCAGAGCTGTGTTCTCTTTGGGAAGACCCTGAGTGGCACTTAAAAGCCCTGGGTCTCAGGAAAGAAATAACAGATGAATGTGCTGGGTGAAGGACTCCTACATATGTATACGTGGAGAGAGACACACACAAAGGAGGGTGGGGGGGCAGCTGGGAAAAGTGAAGCAAAACTTGTCTCTGGGCCTTGTGCTTATTTTGACCTTTCAGTTAAAGATTCTCCAAAAAGGCACTGCTCAGCTCCAAGCCTGATTAGATGTCTTGGGAAAAACAGAGCACAAAGCATCACACATGAATGAGCACAGAGCCATAACACAATCTTGATATTCCCACCCATCCATATGGCCAAAAAAAGCGACATTCTTCAATGCAAACATTGGCAGCAGCAATATGAAACTAATGTGTTAATTAGCAGATTTTGCAGTCCAGCACACAGCAGAGACTGCTGATGGTGGCTATTATATAGTCAATCAGAAGTGAAACAGAACAAGTACCACGTTACTTAAACCATTCACAACAACGTTAATAATTTGCTAATTGCATAGTTCTGGCCTGAGCAGACCAAGGTCTGTTTTTCAAGCTTCTTTTCTCAAAGGTATTTTAAAATGTATTTAGTAGGGCAAGCTCTCCATCACTTGCAAGTCTTCTCTTTGTTAGCATTCAGTCTCAACTTGAATGTTTAGCTTAAATTCAAGAAAGGCCACTGCCTTACTTTACACAGCATCAGAATAAATTAGCTCAATGATTTCCCAGCCTTGTAAAACTTTAGTTTTCAGCCTGTAAATAATCACAAGTTATTCTGAAACAATCATAGGCTAAATTACAACATTCATGAGATTTACTTCTTGTGTAGGATTTTCACATTGAATGCAAGAGAAGATTATGAAACTGAATTACTTAAATGCAATTGGAGTTCAACACAATTCCTTAGAGTACATGGGTTTACACACTAAATGCTTAATAAAAGTCTACTCTCCTAGAAAGTTTAATCAGTAAAATAAATACTGGAAGACAGGTGAGATACAATATTTATTCCACCATCACACTGATATTTCTAAGAAATATAAAAAAAATAAATAGACGATTTCATTTTCAGGAGATATTTGAAGTACAAACCTCAAGTTGACACTCTTGCCATGAATAAGATTCTTTATATCCCAGATGTACCACTTACGGTGCATAAAGACATAAACAAAGTTTAGAGGGAAAGAACAAACAGGGATGAAGAACATGACTGAATTGGTCTTGGGGTTATTTCTAAAGCACAGAAAAACAGAAATCAATTGCACTAGGACTAGTCATGGTCACATAATTTAAGGTGCAGCCACTCTGATTTCCTGCCTAACACACAGACACTGTTCCATTTTATCCACTCACACCTCCACAAAGCCCATTAAGTGGTTCTGTGAAATGTAGTGGTTTATGGCATCTAGACTAAAGGCCTTTGGAGGTCAAAACGTAAGTTCACTACTCTGCTAGTAGTTTGCTACAATGGCCCCATCATTCTTTCTGGCAGCAAGGCCAGACTAATTTCTTATTTGTTTGCCTTCTGCCTTGAGCCAATAATTCCTTCTCTGCTGGATTAAAGAGGAGCTCCTCAGAGTCAGTTATGCATGTTTTAACCAAGTCACTTCTCAATAGCTTTTTGGCAATCAACAGATTGGTCCTGTCAGTGTCTCAGTCAGTACAAGGCATCTTTTCTTCAGTCCTTGAACAGCTTATAACTTTTTTTTTGCTTTTTAAAATATGAATTCGATTGTCCTCCCGCACCTCTTCCCCCTTCTTCAGGGTCACTGCTTTGGTGAGGCACAACCAGTGAAAAATCAGCATCTCTGGCACACAGAAGTCCAAACTTGCCTGTATCAGGTGGATGTCATTTCACTGGACCCGTTTTACAGCATAATGGAGGAGCTACAGATATCAGGCTGCAAAGATCATATCAATTCACTAATAGTTAATTATCTGACTGTACTGAGTGGAAGGAGCTCGTATCTTTCTTAATCACCATTTAATCATTTCTCCAAAAGCTCTAAGGAAAACTTCACTACCTCCCCCATTCTGCCAAAGACTTACATACTGTTCAGGATATTCAAGCAAGAAAATCCCAACATTCCTGTCATTTCCAGCCATGGTTTTGAATTTGTCCTCAGCATGGCCTGCTTCTCTGCTGGATCAACATTAGCAGTGGCTTTAGACTTATTTTCAGAATACTGATGAACTACTGAACAGTGGAGTACACTACTGATGCTTGCTGAAGTCACCTGATAGGAATACCACGTTCTGAAATGTACTCAGTAACCCATGATTTCAGAAGCATCAGCCTTTTCTTTTAATTAAATAATTATGAGTTATGCTGTTGATGTTGGCACAGATCAATTATTCATACCATTGTATGACTCCAAGTCAAACATCCAAGAAACACATTACATGAACAGTCACCTGCTGCTGTGTTTCCTTCCAGCAGCACTTTCTTACTATTAACACAACCCATCCCTTCAGAGGTGTATCTCCTCTGAAGTATACATCAAAAGCTATAACTACTCATCTCAAACCTCCCCAAAGACCTGACTTACTCAAGATAACTGCATGAAAAGCATTAATCCCTTGTAGATGTTAACCAGGCACTCCATATCACAAGGACTGCTACCTTGCTCTACTTCTGTTCTAGCAGGAGGCCCATTGAACTTCCACCTCTAACCAGAGTTCTATTGCATGGCTGTTCTCATTTTGTGTTACTTCTCATTTTGTGTTATACATTAAATGCACATCTAAGTTTGCAAAGAGCACAAGGCAAAGAGCATATGCTCAGTGTGCAGGCAGAAGCACAGGCCAGGGTGTGTGACAGCTGGAAGGCCTCTGCCTGTTATACCACCTGGAAGAAAGTAATTCCAAGGCAATAGCGTAGAATGAGACATGTGGCTTTTACCAATCCTTACCTTGGCATTTTCAAAGCAAGAAATTTACTTTCCATTGTGAACCCCCTGGCCCAGCTACCCAGGAACACCAATACCTGGCTGCCTGTCAGGGACAAGATCACCAAGACAGCTCCAAGTAGCAGGGACAAGCAGCCTATGAAAAACTGGTTTCAGGGAAGGCTACCCATCAGTTTTCACAGCAGAAAGTCTGCTCATATTTATGCATGACTGCTCAAGTGAACTGCATGACTGCTTTTGTTGATCTGCTAGCAGCAATCCATTCTTTCAGTAAGAACATCAGGAGGAAGCCATGCTGGGACTGGGCAAGGGGAAAAAAAACACCCCGTGGACATACTGAATGGGACAGAAAATTCCCCTACAATTTCTGTAAGTTTATTTCCAGCAATGCCCTGCATTGACTTTTCTAGCAGCTTTTTGGGACACCTTCACACATCAAAGCCCCAGCCACACCACAGTAGTCATTTTGACTAAATCTACTTTAGAAATTGATTAAACCATTGATTTTTTCATAGCTGAGATAGACACAAAGTGACCTTTCCATCCCACAAAAACCCAAAGGGAATTAACATATGTAAACAGAGTCTTCATTTAAGAGGGAGTGTTTTGCTCCCTGAGAAGGTAAGTCCTGCAATTTCTTGCAGTGCTCAAAAGATCAATTCTCCTTCCTCCACTTGAGCTTCTCACCTTTCTGTCCAAAACAGGCCAAAGGCACAAAACTTCTCAGAGCATACAGAGAAAAGCAACCTGAAGACAAACACAAGTGTTCCTACAGGTCACCAAATGGTAAAGACATCAGTACTATTTTGTCAACTAACAGTTCTATTTCAGTCTGTGAAGCAGCAACACAGAGGATAGTTCACAGTAGAGATAACAGTTTTACAAGCACAAAAAGTTTTATTCTTTCTCTGTACAGAGAAGAGGGCTTTGAGATGTATTTTCCATTACTGAGTGCAATAACAAGGATGCTCCATGTGTTTACACTGGTTGAGACCATTTCCCTTGTGAATCACTGCATATATATAATTTCTAACTGCTTAAACACACTGTGAAAGTTCCTTCATTAGGACCTTGTGCCTTCTGGTACTTCCTACATGGCGCACTTGGGGATGCAGATTACAATCCTAGAGCTGAACAGCCAGGTGTCATTTGTGTTGTGATGATCCAACAGGCTCTGGCAGCCTGCAGAGAACACAGACTGTAATTGTCACTCTAGCACCCGTTAGGATCACACTGTGCTGGCAGCACTGGGAAGAAGGGAAACAGATGCATAGCCCAGTGACTTTCAAACATTCAGGAAAAGGATGAAACCATGGAACTGAGTGCAGGTCGTCCTCCTGTAAGAGCTTTGCTCAGTGCAGCAGCATCCTGGGACTTGCATGTGGATGCTGAACACCTGCACCAGCCAGAGACACAAACCTTTGATCAGTGAGAGAACACTGAACCGCAGAAGTACTTAACCAGAAATGTTCCTGTGACTCTGTGAGCAGCACCAGCATACAAGTTCCTCCCAGCATGACACCCATCTCTGTCATCCACTGGAGGGCAAACACTATTCAGATGTTATTTGTCTGTAGCTAATGAGTTTGGCATTCATAGATCCATGGCAAGAGCTCTGCTACAGCAGGTCTGTGATGGTGGGATGTTGTAGATGTATTTGGATGGCTGGATCCAAAATAACACTGGTCTGTAATATGTCCATCAGCTTACCCACTCTTTCTACTCTTCACAACCTTTATTCACAGAGTTCAACAGAGACAGCTCTCCACAGTGGTGAAGCCTAGTTAAGCATTGTGAACAGTGGCCATTATCAGTATAGGTCATTAAGGAAAGTTTCATGATGCCACAAGCATCAGACCCACAATGAAACAGAACAATTACTTGCAAGACCATTGATGACAGCGGGCTGCCTGTGTTCTATGCACAGAAAATGCATTTACAAGGTTCAAGTATCCAGAACAGTACTGCCACTACAACATACAGGAATAACTATAAACTCTGCTGAGCTAGTTACTGAGGCTACTGACAGAGGCTTTCACCTCCCCCGCAGACCAGTTCAGTGTGGAGAAGGAAGAGGCCATGGTGACTTGGGCACTGTGAGGACAGAGACTTGACTGTCCCAAGCCCAGAGAAAGCAAAACAGGCTAAATGGCTCTTTCATCTAGTCCTGTGCAGCTGCTTATATGGCCACACGGCCAGCACACACAGTCCCTACTGCCCATCTGTACTGCTGTGGGAGGTAATCTTGCAGGTACCTGCCCTCTGGGCAGTACAGAGAGCAAGAGCAGCATTTGTATGGCAGCTGCTCTACCCCACCACTCCTTTTTCTCTAGCTCTGCATCATCTCAGCAGTGCTGGGCACAGAGCACAACCAGATACTCCAGCTCTGGGACTCCAGCTGCCTGTTACTGAGGCCAAGGAGCTCAGCACATCGAGTCACTCAGGGATGGCAGTGCTGCAGGGGCTGCTTTGCCTTCCTGCCAATTCAAATTTTGCCTATGCTGCCAAGAGGACAAGCTGGTAGCAATCACCCAGGGCCATTCTGTAACTGCACGTGCACCTCTGTCGGCTGTCACACATCTGGAGAACAGTTTCTAGTTACATATCCCAAAAAGAGAGGGAAAAATTTAGATCAAAGGAGGGAACAAACAGTACAAGTCAGTGTTACCCATTACAGCCACAGCAGTGCCTCGGAAGGCACAGTCACACAAGGGAACCACACCTCTCCGCCACAGCCATGAGAAAGCTGCACTGCTGCACAGGACAAACAGCAAAAAGCCCTTGCAATCCTTGTCTTAAATCTCTCTCAAGTTTCAGCTTGACATGAAATGCAATTCAAAATATGTTTCAGCTAAAGATCAGAATATAAATTCACAAATGCCTTAGTCTCCCTAGGTACTTCAACCTTTCTGCAGCCTCATTTCACCAGTTTCTATCAAAATGCTAAAAAGATCTGGCAAATAAACAGAGCCCCTGGTTATTACTTCTTCATTTCCCACAGTGGCACACATAGATCTCATGCAATTAATTCAGCTGCACATCAGCTTTACCATTCTCTTGGGTAGAATCATTCAGTAATGGGCTGCAATCTGTATGCAAGAAGTCATATGCAGGAAGCAAATAAAGATGAAAATATTGATGTCAGTGGGATTCAAAAGTCCAGGAACAGCTTCTGCACTAGAGATCTCCAGGACATACAACTTTTGGCTACACTAAAAGTAGGAGAGAGGTGAGACAAACTTATGACTGTGTGTGGAAGACAGCAAACAGATGATCAAAATGCTCATCACATGTGTTACCAAAATGCTCTCACATATGATAATTTCATAATTCACTAACATAATCGCACTCTCCAGCATTTTATGAAGGTTTGATGCAAAAAAATCTTGGGATCAAGGCTGAAAGTGCTAAAGAGAGAGTTGCTTCAGGGCCATTAACTAACTCCAAGCTGTCCAAACCTCTACATCAGCTTCAGTGAGGACATTATTTCTGACAAAGCCCAGTCTGGCAGGACCATCTCTGAAGCCATGGTTCCCCTGCTTTAAATTTTTGTTGTCTGAAGGACTTCTAGCTGAGCAGAGCACTCAGCGGGCAATGCCAGGAGCATTTTCTCAAGCATTTGCTGGGCCAGCTGTTCACAGAGGTTGGCACTTCTTTATGGCAACTAGAGAACTCAAAAATTCTTCAGTGTCTCACACAAGAGAATGAGGGCATGGGCACTTGTAGGCACAGAGGGATTTCAAGAGCACACAATCTTCAGGAGTTAGGATCAGAGGGGGGAGACAGGCGGTACTCCACTTCTTAATGTAACTCCACACAAAGAACAGGGAAGACACTTAACCAAATTGTGAAATGGTGCAGTACAGGAAAGCTAAAAGAGCGGAGATTGAAACAAAAATTATTTTGAAATTACATGCATGGGCAGAAGCCCTCAGCTGAAAACACTACTTCTATGTAGTAATTTTCAGAATTATTATAACAGGGTAAGATGTCAAACATGCCCATTCTATTTATAGAATGACATGCAATTTAGTCACAAAACAAGTTTCATCAGCATAAATGCTTGAACACAATCAGCTTCCTCCACCTGCACAGTTCCAGGCACAACTACTCTCCTTCCATGGCAGAGCTGCTGGGAAGGGTAGGACACAAGGACTGCATTCTCCTTGGAATAACTTCAGCAGCAGGATGAACCCCACCATTGCTACTCAATACCACATTATGCCGAGATAAGCTGACACACATGTTTTTTTTCACTGAAACCCAGAAGCACTGCCTTTAATTTCAGAATTAAGGGAAAGTGCAAAGGGAAGGAGAATGGTGATGACTTGAAATTGTCTGCACCTGCAGTTACAAAGCAACAGCAATCCATTTAGTCAATACCTTACAGCTGTGTAGCCCAATGGCTCACCACAGATTCCATGTGGGTATCTGGAGCAAGTAGTGGCACAATTCCTAAACTCCAGTCTCCTGTACAGAACCAGCCTAGCGTCACCACCACCAGAAGCAAAGATCAATCCACTCACAGTCTGTGACACAGGGGTGAGAGACTTCCCATGCGAGATAAACCAGGAATAGATACAAGTAGCAAGATAAAATTACACCATTCAGATACTTCAAGACGGGAAAGGAATTATCATTTCCTAAAAGGGAGTAGCTATGAAGTTGCAAGAATTTTGAGAGCAGCAATGCTTCTGCAGAGCAGAGGGTGGGGAAACTCAACAGTTCCAAGCTGTTCCACAATTAAACTTCAGAGCCAAAACCAAAGCAAAATCTCACACGTTTAGCAGGCACAGAAGAAGTGATCCTAACAGTACTTACAGTTTTTACACTGCAAGCAAATCACTGAATATCGCATTCAATAAAGTCTGGCATCTGGAAATTTCCTTAGGATTTGTTTCATTTGAAGATTCATTTCACATTTTGATCAACATCTAAAATCAGATCATGCTACCACAAAGTTCTTTTCTACTCCATTTTCACCTCTTTTTCTTTCTTGAGATCGGCAGGCAGGACTTTAGGTGAAATTCTAAAATTAAATTCAGGATATTAGAAGCCATTTAAAAATTGACTAAATAACAACAACAACAAAACAGCAACCCCCCCCAAAAAAAACCAAACCCCAAAACCAAACCAACCAAGCAAACAACCAAACCCCCCCCCCCAAAAATCTAATAAACAAAAAAACAAAACCAAAAAATCCAAAACAAAACAAACCAACAACAACAAAAAAAATCGACCTAAACTGAAACCATATATTTCTTCTTTTTTCTTTCCCCCATAAGAATTGGGAGGCAGTACTTACTTCTAGTTAACGAAAAGAAGACCTAAATTGTTTCCTGGTATTTCTGTATTCCTCAAAATAGTTAGGATGTCTTAGTTACTACTTGGCTGAAAAAAAGTTATTAGCAGTGAAAACAAGTCCTCCACATTTATTACTTAAGCAGCTGGGGAGAAGAGGCAGAGCCTTAAAGAGCTCACACCAAAGCACTGTGGTTCTTCCATTAGTCAGGTCTGCATGTTGGTACAGGTTGGAACATCCTCCTTCATGTTTTTGCACCTTTGCAGCTTAGCAAGTCTGAGCTCCAGCAACCAGAACCCCAGCCAGTTTATTAAGCAGGGGAGCATCTCAGTTATCACTGTGGCAAACCACAGCATGCAGTCTGATTCCTCATGGTTCCAGAGAAATATGCAGGTAGCAAAACCCGCTCCATGCTGTTTTTAGAGAGTCCCCCGGACTCAGCGTGCCACCAGGAAAGGTCCTTTGGCTTTCACCACTGTGCTGGAGTAAAGAGTGTGCAAAACATGAGTTTACTGTTTCCCAGTTAAATTAAGCATCTACTCTGCCTTCCAGAACAGCGGTATCATGTCATGAGACTGTGCACAAGCTCCTGCTGCCTCAATCGCTTGTTTCTGAAAAACACACACAAAAATTTATAGGAATTGTCTTCCAGCACTAAGACGAAACCAGACAAAGCTCAAAAAATGATCAATATGAATCTTCTCTAAAGACATCATCACAACCATCAGGTCATCACAGACGCCTCCAATAACAGGACAGGGAAAATGATACCAGCACAATGGAAGACCAGCTGGCACATTCCCATAAAGGCAAAAGCAGCCCTCCTGTGGTTTTGATGAACAGCAGAAGATGAATCCTTTCAGATACAGTAATCGTGCAATCAGATACTCAAAAGAACCACAAATAAATGCAAATCAAATCCAGGGTTTTAACAGATTATAGAGAATGCAAAGGAGAGTCACTAGAACACACCAGATCCCAGCACACAGAGCACAAAGATGTTTTACTGAAGATCCAGGTGAGCAAAAAGGGCACCAGTCCAACCCCTGCTTCCTGAAACTAGCTTGTATCTAGAGGGCTAATTCTTACAAGGAAGCAGGCAGGCTCATGCCTCCTCTGACTGCTACCACCCTGCACAGCCTTCAAGCTGGAATGAATCAAAGTCCTATCATCTTCCTCCAAGATGCCCTTATGCAAGATTGGGAGGGTTCAGCTCAGAACTTGGCTACAACAAACAATTTGAAGTTTCAGGAGAAAAAGAACCAACAGCTACAAACAAAACCAGAACAGATGGAGAGGCTGTCAGTGCAGAGAAGAAACTGGAGTTCTTGTGAGTTTGCTTTGACAGGCAACAGGAAGGACTGAGACAGAGAACAAGATGACAGAAGAGAAATAATGTCAATCTACCCCATTCAGCAGTAAAGCTTTTACCAGAAAAAAATCTCAGGCATTTCTGGGGAGTGGCTGCTTCATCTTCTTCTGAACTTTTCCATGTCTGTCGTTCTCCCTCTCCAGCTGACACTAAAACTTATGCTGAAAAAGATACAACACTTCCCTCTACCCATCACTGCTGGCTAAAGGAACGCTCCAGAAAGCAAATAGCAACAGTGCAAGATAGCAAGTGCAATTACTTTTGTCTTCTGTTGGACAGTGCTGGATAGCACACACCCCACACAGGCAACCTGGGTGGGTGCTTTTTCCTTCAGAGCACACCCAACATACAACTGGCACTGCTTAATTTGGCAGGCAGCCTCTCTCCAGGCTCACGGGGCCACCTTCGGCAGCAACAGATACTTTTCAGGCTCGTTCAGTCCTTGCAGGCTCTGCTGGCATTGCCAAGAAAGCCCGTGCATGCCAACAGCAGCAACACTCCAGCAACAACCCCACTTCACACAAAGACTGAAGGGAACGGCTCTGCACACTCATTACAGCCCTCTGTCAGCTATTCCCTCTGCCCTTATATGGGAACATCCCGTGGCCCCACTGGGAATATGATGCTGTTGGTGGACGTGAAAGGTAAGGCAATACCTGAGCTGTCAGCAGGCAAGGGCAGAACTTTTCTGTTCTGAAAAGCGAGCAGAGTCTTGGAGCCTGAACCCTTTACAGCACTCACATGGGAAAAAGTAGAGATTAAAAGTGTCAACTGCTGACAGTCTGCACCCACCTTTCTGAAGAGTTATGCTGGTGATTTTAATCTTATTAAATATTGTTAATCGTATTACTAACCTAACTCTTTTCACATGTTGGAAGAAATTTAAGGAGAAAATTCCATATATGACCACGCTATAGTAAATGCTTTCTAGCCAAAGCTCAGCTCAGGGCAAGTCCCTGGCTTGCAGATTCCAGTTCAGCTGCACACAGGTGTGGATGTGCATAGAAATAGTCTGCTCAGCACCAGACTACCGACGAGTCACCTTCCCCTGCCAGATTCTTCTCCGTCCATAACTTGTTTGCTTTCTTCTCCTGTGATTCTGCTAAGCATTGCTGGCCTCTCAAAGTGACCCTATTAAAACTTGTGAAATTCCATGCCCCATTTGTAACAAGGGGAAACACCAATTTCCCCATTAGAATGCAAAACCATGTAGCACAACAGCTCACTGCATCAGCTTCCCCCTGAATCGGGGTGAATGCTTCCATCACTGGCTTAGCCCCCTGACGTCACACAGACACATCATTAATATAAGTCATCGATTTCTGCATTTCATACACAAGGCAGAACACTTCTGTGATCCCCGTTCAAAAAGTGAGGTCACAAATGAGCAGCTCACATTCAGCCTTACACAGAATAGAGCACTTGTTTAAGTAAAATACTGACCCCGCTGTTTTACAACACTCAGGGTTGTAGCCCCTTCCTCTTTCTATCTCCAGCAGCACCCCAGATACCCTTCCAGGACTACTCCCGTTCCAGACTGTTGCCCTGAGATAAAGCAGCAGTCACAGAAAGTTTACATTTAAGAAAAGAAAGATCTCAAATTGCAACTCCTGGAACACAAAACGCACCTGCTCAGAGAGGCCCAAACACTTGCTGCAAACTCTTTCAAAAGGAGTGTGTTCAAGGTGGAAAACGAAATCTCCAGACCAACAGGAATTACCCAGTCAGTGCGCTCCGAGGCGCGGGGCGAGCGCCGGGCAGCTCTTCCAGCGCGGCCGCACGAGCTGCCCGACCCTCAGCCCGGTGCCACCTCCCACCGAGCCCTGCCCAGGTCGAGGGGGGCTCGCCCGGTCCCACTAATCCCCGCATGCCGGCAGTGCTACCGCCGGCGGAGGGGCTCGCCAGCCCCGCCGCCCGCTCCTCCTGCTCCTCCGGGGCGCGGAGCCGCGGTGACCCCCGCCCTCCTCCCCGCAGAGCTCGGGGCGGGGGCTTTCCCAGCCCAGCGGAGCCCCCTCGCCCCGCCCGGGAGGCGCCGCCGCTCCGGAGGGGCCGCGCCCATCCCCCCACGCGGAGACAAAGCTCCCCGCCGACTGCCCCGCCCCCAGCCGCGCTCCTCCAATAGCAGCCGTCCGCTCCGCCGAGGCCACGCCCCCAAATGGGCCCCGCCCCGCAGGATCAGGCTGCTCCCCCCAGGCGCGCGGCCGGCGGCGAGACCCCATTGGCTGGCACAGAAGGGGGGCGTGGCCAGCGGCCCTTTCGCGCCCGGGCCGTGCCCGGGATCCCCATCCCGGAGGGCCGGCGGCGGACAAGGGGCTTCTGTCGCTCGGGACAACGAGCCTCTGCCTCTACCGAGCAGGGCCCGGCCAAGGCGGGTGTTCTGCACGTTGCCGCCAAAACGACTGGCGGCTGCCGGCCGGTCCGAGTGCACAGCGCTGCGCCAGAGGGGTCCGCGGTATCGCTGATGAAAGATGGGCTTAAAGCTGTGTATTTTTGAAGAAATCGCAGCATTTCTCTTGTCTCTGCGTTTGTAGCAATATAACTTTGCAGTTAGGCTCGGCAAGCCTTTGTGCTCGGCTCTCCTCAGCCAAGAGGTGCGAGTGAGTGGGAAGCTGCAGAGAGCACAGGGCACAGGGAGCAAAATCTGACGGCAAACCCAGTTTGTCACACTGTACACACACAGCATCGGGAGGCTTAGGCACAGCCCAGCTCCAATTTGCAGCGTACCAGCACATTAGCGAGATTGAAGAATGTGACAAACGCATAGTTATCTCCAGTTGCAAAACAGCGAAGGACATACCATTCTAGCTAAAAGTCGGTGGAGACAAAAGCACCATAAAGCAGAAGCGCCTGAAGTGATATGTGTAATATAAACTGACTGCTGGTTTTGTGATTTTTATTCCTGTGAAGCTGGAAGCTCCAGTTATGAGCAGAGCAGAGGCTGCTGCTCTGTGTAAGAGACAAAGGCATTTCTTGCCACTGAGAACTGACTGCATAAAATCCTCTCTCTGAATTACGGGTGAGTTCTGTCAGTAACAGCTCTACAGAGGGACGGAATTAATGCTCCCATTTTTCTCGCTGACAGTGTAACTTCTGTGTTCCCCAGATGTGCTGTGTTCTGCTGTGTTGTTGATCAGCGAATATACAGTTGTTCTAACAACTGACTTGCTATACATGCAGTGACTGACTGTAAGTGCTGGTTGTTTGCCTACTGAGCTGACTGCCAGATGTTTGGCAGTCCCAGACAAAATATGGAGTTATGCTTAAACACCCAGCCACGAATTCCGTGTGTAGAAGATAAAGCATCTCTGAGGATGTGAAGAAGTGATGCAGGAGCTGTAGGTAAAAGCAAACTGAGGAAGAGTGCACTGGCCAGGGTTGGGCAAGGTACAGAATTTGCCTTATGCCAGGGGTGCCCAACACTTCTTTTTGCCTACAGACAAAGCTACAGATGTCCACTGAAGACATAAAGCTGCTCTGAAAGTCTGAATCAGGCTTTCCTCCCACGTGCATTTCTGACATTTCAGAGGGACATAGTTGGTACAGATCTCATGTCCAGAAGTGTCATTAAACCTCTTCTGTCTTTGTTACAATACATCAGTCTCTCATACTCCCACTCCCAGCCCCAAAATTTTAAGAAGGAAAAAATGTATCTGGAAGTTTAGAGATGCTGAACAATCCCCAGGATCTGGCAGCATGACCACAGTCTTCCAAAGGAAGGATTATTTCAGAGGCAACTGCTGGCTGCCTCTCTGGACCTTTGCTCCTTGGCCCTTCATTATGCTGAAGAGTCCTTGGGGCCTGCTGTGTGCAGAGCCCATGAGGACTCCCATGAGGAAATGATCCCATACTAGTTCTTCTCCCAATACAGCAAAAAGCCATCCTGTTACCACACCCCACCCACTGAATTGCTCTTTAGCTTAGAGCTCACTAAATTATCATCTCACTAATCAGAGACATTTTAACTGCGCTCAAATTGCATCCACCAAAATCCAGTTTTGGTGACTAAGAGCAGTTAAAAAAAAAAATCCTAACTTTTCTCTGCTCCAACCCATTCCTGACTCAAAACACTAATCCCCTTTGTGCCTTTCTTTCAGAGCTAGTCCCAACCTGCAGCCCCTTCTGTCTGGTAAAAAACATCTGCAAGCTTCACTTAAAAAGCAGCAAAATCCCCTATGAGAGCATGTTTGAAAGGAGAACCTTTTCCTTCTGTCCCATGGCAGGTTGGGTGCAGGGAACTGGATACAGGGCTTGCCTTGGGAGCAGGGCAAGAGGAGCTTCTGTGCACTTCAGGGATGTTATAGTGCACCCCTCCCACCCCTCTTACAGCCCTCCTGACTGAGAAGGGTGTTATAAAACCACTGTGGGATTAACCATTCCCTCTTCTGGGAGGAGTTTTTAACAGTCTGCACAAAAGTTTTGCAGTTCTTAAAAAAAACCCAAACAAACCAATCAAACCCTAGAGAAAAAGCTACTTCTCAAACATTCTACAGCTGAAAATGGTGTCACACAAAGAACAAACACATTGAGGAACAAATTAAAACAATTTTTGATTTTTATTTGTTCAGAAGGTTTGATTTGTTGTGTTGTTTTTAGTATATTTAAATCCGTAAAGGATCCTTTTCTATAAAAACCCTTGTTAATGTCTGGTTCTAAGCAGGTTAGCTAAGTTTCTTACGTAACTATTATGATAATCACAAGGCTAGCAGCTGCTTATGCTCCTTTTGATTTCCTTCTTACTCTTCCTCCCCCCCAAGCGGAGATGAGATGGGTTAAGAAAGTCATGAGGGGTATGTGAATACTGCCTATAGCTTCTGGGAATAAAATGTATTTAGAGCAGTAGGTCCGGGACCAACAGAAGGTTAACTACATCTACCTTACCTCATATCTGACTCCATTTCTTTCAAGCTTTCAGTTTGTCAGAACATTTAGAAACAGCATTAAGGTCTTTGTTATGGCCATTTGGGCACCTACAGTTCTGCTGGCAGCAGTCTGTTTATGTTTAAGAATCTGATTTTGAACATAAAAAGTACCCAGCACCCCAGAACTTGCAGGGGTAGAGCAAGAGACTGAGCACACACCTATTTGCATGGGTTTACTTTTCTCCCTGCAGAACAGAGCAAAACAAGCTTGGGATGCTTGTGGCAATCCCTTTATCTTGGAGCTCTGCTGCTGTATTTAAGCACAGACCTTCTCAGATTATCCAGCTGCCAAGCACCAGAAATCTCACTTTGCTATGCTTTATAAGTGAGGTCACAAATATAACTTGCTAGGAAAAATCTGACAATAAAATACAGTTCTAAATATATTTTGGACAAATCCAGCATTGTCTCCCTTTTCCTAGCTCACGAACATCACTCCTACTGCAAATCTCAAGCCTGTTTCTGAGGTAAACAGGACATCTCTACCAGTCCTATGCTCGACAAAGAGGGAAGTATTTGTTTTTAGAAGGTATGTTGTGAAAGGCACTGTCTTTTCCAAACAGATACAAAGAAATCAACAGGAGCACCTGCAACTTCCATCCAGGATCCTAGAATGTTGGAACAGTCAAAGCTCAAGCATTAATAAATAAATATATATCCTGATTGTGACACTACGTCTAACTGCTTTTGTCCTGTCTTCTTAAGCAACATTTTCTAGTTCTCTCATGAGCTGAAGGAAGGGCAACTTTTCTCTTCAGAATGCACCTACTGTTAGAAGTCTGCAGTGACCTCATTCAAAGTTATTTCCATAGCCACGAGCTGTTTGCTTTTGAGTTACTGGTGGTTTCTCAAGGAGCAGTAAGAACTCAAAATAGCATGAGCCAAGCTCAGGCCACTGCCACCCATTTTTCTATAGTTAATGCCTATCAAAGGGCTTCCTGTTTCTCTTACCAGGTTCTCTCTACCTCAGCTTCTGTGTTTTGCCAGACAGAGGAATTAATCTGAATGAACACTGGCTTCCTCTGACCTATACAGAGTACCCAGGTCAGTCCCTGGCCTCACCAGACCTGTACATAATTTTGCAACCACCACCCCCTCGGATGAGCATTTGGGGAACAGGGCTGGCTGAGCCATCCTGCCTAAAGAGGTCTTTGCTCACAGAGCAAGAATTCAATTCTCAAAAGGCCTTAGCAAGCAGAACTTACTCGTTGAAGAAACGATCTGCTGAGAGACCTCATTCCAAAAGTGAAACTCAGTTATCTGTTATAAACCTTTTTAATAACCCAAAGGTATGCAACAGAACAACAGAATGCATTTGGGAGTTTTTTTTGTTGTTTGGTTTTTTGTTTGTTTGTGAGTTTTTTGTTTGTGGGTTGTTTTTTGTTTTTTGGTTTTTGGGTTTTTTTAACTAGAATAGACCTGAAGAGTACAGGCAACAAAGTATTCACTTAGTCCTGGCTGAATCATCAGGAAACATGCACTGAGATGTCATGTGCTTGTGTAAATCACTGCTGCAAATGTACCTGAACTGAGGTGAGTGCCCAGGTAAACACCCCCTGTACGGTGTGCTGGTTTTGTTCAAACTCATGTACTTGCTGCCTGTGTTACCACGACAAAGGTTTAGCACAAAGTACTAGACAGATTATACATATAGTCCATGTTATAGCATCTTCCTGCATATTGCCTTCAGCCAGCTGCCACTGCTGCAGCCACACCTTCTGGCTTTGGGGTGCACATACAGTGCAGTGCCAAGCTACACGTTTAGATCATTGCCACAATGGAGTGATGATTAATCCAGGATTGAGGGAATACACAAATCTTCCCTCCTAATTATTATATAGTCACAGTTAATTACAAGGGTTTTTTCCTAATTGAAATTATTCTGCTGTCACTTCACATAGGAGGATTTAGCAAGGAAGAGCAGAACTAAGCGAGCCATGGTAATCACTTGTAACACAGAGCTCTGCCAGCTGCACACAGGATCTGTTCCTGAGTCTTCAAAACTCCCTACAAAGGGCAAGATCCAGTTATTTTCATCTTGATACACATCACACCTTTCAGCTCTTCTCAAATTTCAGGTTATGCCTTTCAAACAATCATTTATCACAGATTTGTTGGCTATGGTTTATTGACTGTTCATACAGTCCTTGACTGACTTTTTCTTCCTATAACTCTATAGAGAGTTAAAGCTACAGACTAGTGTAATACTCTCTTTAAATGGGTAAAAAGCAGATCTCTTTAGAGCAATAAGCAGCCCTTGGTTTTGTATTCTCATTTATTGTATACAAGTTCAGCTTCAGACCTCTGCTTGTTTTTGATGCCACCAGTAAGTGCTGCCCTGACTTTCAAGTTCAGCTGCCTAACCGTTAGCATTTAAAAAACATGCTGATATATATAATCCACATGTTCAGTGATGTCAAATAACAAATTCAGCCAGTTACATAGTAAGGGGGGCCACCTTTATGTAGTTAAACTGAAAAAAACCTCAAGCCCCAAACCAGAATAAACTTCTCAGTGACTAGTGTGGCATTATCAATAGAACCATTGAATAAGTCCTTCTCCTTTAACCACGTTTGTCTGATTTTCAACAAGCTACTACAAGAAATATAACCTGTAAAAAGATTTGCGAAATGATAAATATTATAGATTTGAAAAATCCTATTGATCTGTATGCACACTTCTTGATACAGCTAAGTGCATGGGAATTTTTATCCCAGTTCTCAAGCCAGCAGATCCAACTGCTTCCCTGACAAACGCTTATTACTCACATCACACTCCAAATAATCAATGTATAAATCAGCAGAGGCAGTTCCCAAAACCACCTTTTGCACTTTCATCTCTCTTACAGGTAGTGAATCACTGTCTTGGTTTAAAAGA
>VYXC01005516.1:387812-398410 GCA_013397175.1 Platysteira castanea | reverse complement strand
CGGTGCCGGCCCCCGGGGTGCCGCACAGGGACACACGGGGACACTCTGTGCTGTCTCCGGAGGATGCTGCCGACTTACGGCGTCAGTGCCGGTCCGGGGCAGGAGTTTCCTTGCCCCGATTTCAGGGCTCCATCGCAGTAATTACCGCAGTGATTATCACAGTAATCAGCCCTCGGCGTTTTGCGGTCTCCGCTTGGAAGCGCAGCCCGTTGGGTTGATCAGCCCGGTGAGGTTCCTGTGGTAAGAACAGCCCGAAGCTGTTGCTGAGGCTGGTTTTGGAGGTTGTCACACAGNCACGCACCGGGGCGATGCGCAGGCGCGGCCCGGCCGGCCAAGGCGGCGCGCCCCGATTGGCCCCGCGGCTGCCCGGCAACGGCGGCGCCGGTCCGGGTGCGGGGCCGTGCCGCGNGGTCTCCGCTTGGAAGCGCAGCCCGTTGGGTTGATCAGCCCGGTGAGGTTCCTGTGGTAAGAACAGCCCGAAGCTGTTGCTGAGGCTGGTTTTGGAGGTTGTCACACAGAAGGAGAAACTGGAGTCCGTGTCGGTGTTTCAGTGCTTAATTCGGGAGTTAAAGCTTCAGAAATCACTTCTGGGCTCAAAATAACTCAGGATTTGGTGTCAGCCCAGGTCCTGGGCTGTTTCAGGCAGACCGGGTTGCTTTGCAGTGGGAAGGAGTTTCCAGGAATAAATTTGTAAACCTTGTGCAGACGCAGCACGTGCAATTGTGTGGAATTCAAATACCAATACGGCTCCTGAAACACCTCTGCCTTTTATACAATCGCGTTTGGCCAAAATCCTTGTGTGAACAGAGCCTCGTGCCTTCACATGGGGCATGAAACTCCAGCTCACAGCCAAGCACCTCTGTATTTACCATTTCAAATTAGCACAGCTTTACTTTACAAGTCCTTGCACCTCTCTGTCAGGGGATGGGGAATGTGCATCGGGAAGCTCTGGGATGTTTTAATAAAAAATCAACTCGATATGAGCTTGGTATTGTTATCCCTTCTGCCTGTACTTTGTGAAGTGCTAAACAATAAAAGGTTCACTGTGTAATTATTGTATTGTTTGCGAGGGGGAAATTTGTAATTATTCGTGTGTGTCCTGATAAGGGAATGATCTGATGGAAGTTTACTGCTGTTCATACAGGGACAAGTTTAGGATTTTAGCTAAATTAAATCTTGGTGGAGTATCTATCTCAGCAGGAGAATTGGACTGTTTTAGTTGGCCCACACATGGACTTTTTTTTTCTTCTAAAAAACTGTGTGTCAATTTCACCGAGATGTGGTTCATCCACACCGAGGTGTTTGTTGATGCTTAAAGCTATTCACTCAAATATTGGTTACTTGTAAGTGCAAAATACAGCTGAAAACTACCCAAGCTCAGTGCACAGGGTAAAACTTGATGTGCACTGAAGCAGCAGGATTTTATCCAAGGGGAGGGTGAGGTTCTCATTCCGAATGCTCAGTGCTGAATGCTGATGAGAAGAGACAAAATCCATTAGTTAGATTTTTTTTTCCTTCTTTCTTTTTTTTTTTTCATTAATTTCTTTTCTTCTCCTTACAACTCTTGTTCTTACATCTTGAACTGCTGTTTTGTTTTATATGCTTCGTGTAGATGAATGGACAGATGTGGACAGGAAACGAGGTACAGTAACTGCTGGCTGCATGCACCAGTCCAACCCCACGTGCACACCTGGGGCTCATCGTGCCTGAACACCTGAGGCTGTTCCTGCAGCCTTCAGTCAGTGTTGCAAATGAACAGTAACACTCACCTGGTCCTTAAATGCACTTTTGGCTGTAAATCAGTGACAAAACAGACCATCTATTAAAATCGTATGGCCTCAAAAACCAGCTGTTAATTTAACCAAGACTGTAAATGGATCAAAACTTTTTATCCTGGTGGTCTTGCCTGCAAAAATGGTATTTGTGTTTCTTTACCGTTGTTTTCATGCAAGCATGTAATTGTGTGAGCATTGTGCAGGTCGTTTTTCTGCTTAAATGCAGGAATATTGGGTATATTCCACTTTTCTAAGGTTTTACCTAATTCATTGCTCAGGGTTTGGACAGGTGAACTCCAGGGATGATCGAAGGCATTCCCATCCCAGCTGCTTTACCCACCTGTGCTGGTGGTCACTTGGCAGAGTGATCCCAAGGAGCAGATGCCCACACCTCGGCCAAGCTCCCCCTGACTGGAGTGATCCTGGGAGGGACTGAGCCCTCGGGTGTTGCAGGGGAGCAGCCGAGGTGTGAACACGTTTCCCTCTGGACTCTGCCCTGGAACAGGAGCCTCCAGCAAGAGCTGTGCTAAGGAATGAGGAAATTAATCTCTTGAGTCTCAGGTTTTTGCACTGTGAGCATGAGCAGAATTTACAAGGTCCTTCTGAGCAGCCCTTTTTTAAGAGAGATCAAGGTTATGATTCATGTTTTGCAAAATAAGCATCATTGGCAGGTTTTAATATTTACTGAAGGCAAACCCTGATGTCCTGGAGTTTGCCCCAGCTTTTTTCCAACCATTACATCCTGTTTCCAAGCACACCCTTTTCCCAGCCTTTAACATCTCAGAAGTCTAGGAACAGATCCTTCTTTCTTTTTAACAACGAGGAGCTGCCCAGAGCCGTGACGTAGTGAGACTGGGGTGGCTCAGGGGCAGGTCCCAGGCTGACCCATCACTGCTCCTGTGAGAGAGAACACTTGGCCTGCACTCAGTGCTCCAGGGGATCTCGGGAGGGTCCTGGAGTCACCACCTGGGGCTGTCACTGATGGAGTCGTGACAAGGTTCCCTTAGGAAGCACGAGCCTGTGGCACGCAGGCTGTGTCCAGAGCTCAGAATGTTCCTTCTGCTGCCCCAGACATCCTCTGGGAAGCACCAGCACAACCCAGGCGTAGCTGCAGTCTCATGTCATCCCAGCCAAGCGAGTGACACGTGCTGCCTGTCACCAGTGACCTGGCATGGGGAGGCCAAAGCCACTGTCACCCCCAGCTTCAGTCCTGTCCATCACACTGGCCATACTGGTTTCCCTCCTCTCATCCCAGTTGATGACCCCCCTGTCTGCTCAGTTGCTTTTTCTGTGTTGCTTGTGCCATGTCCCTGGGCCAATGCTCCTGTGTCACCTGCCATGGCCACACTGGTGAGAGCAGCTCCCCAGGGCCCCCCTGAGACCTTTGCTGTGTCATTATCAAACGTGTGAGAGATTTATTATCAATTTGCCCTTTACTGTGATTTTTTTAATGTCTTTCTCAGTTCTTTTTATAGCCCACACAAGAGGTTTTAATTTCAGAAGATAATTTATGCCTGTGGTTCACACAAACCTCCGATTCTGTTGAAAAATCAGTGTACTGGGAGGTGTCTGTCTCCTGGTGGTTTGAGTTGTTTGTGACTCTCCAAAGACAGGAGAAGTCTTTGTGTGGGCAGCACGCACAAGCAGCTTAAAAATATTTTCCTTGATAGCAGTATAAAGCAGAAGTTCTGATTTTTGTCATAATTGATTCCCTGCAAAATTAACTAAATACTAATATCTACTAGTACTAATATTATTTTTTTTTTCCACAAAAAGTGGGGGATTTCTGCCTGAGATTGCACGTAGGGATTGGCTTATGGCCAGTTATTTGAAAGGAAGGGAGGAAGGAGGGATTTTTTTTCCCATTTGTAGTTAGGTGTATTTGTGATCCAAACTGCTCAGGAGATGAGGTCTGTCTGTGGTTTTGGGGTGTTTAAACCAGGGCTATGGAGCCCTGTCAGGTTCAGTGCCAGGGCTGCTGAGCTGTGCATAAGGAACCTGTAACCAGCAGGTCCAGGGAGGAGAGAGAATCACCTCAGGAGGCCCCTACCCTTGGGAACACAGCTCTCCCTGCCCAGGCTCCCAGCAGTCCCAGGGAGTGAATCCTCTAGGAAGAGGAGAAGTGACAGGGAAATCACCTTTGTTTTGTCTGTTGGTGCAGGACAGGTGTGGAAAGCCCCCCAGGGAATCATTAGGGCAATAATTCAAACCATTGGTCACTACCACTCTCTATATGCTCACTTTTTCTCTTTTTTATTTTTTTTTTAATTTATTTTGAGATTTTTCTAATCCACAAGAACTGTCTGGCATTATGAGCTTCGTAACAGTCATTTGCTTAGGAAAATCCACACTTGTACAGTAGTTGGTGACCTGACATATTCATTTACCTTTTTTTGATAGAGAAATAAATGTTTATTGATGATAACTCTGTAGAATATCAGGGAGATAATAAAAGGAGCAGATCCAGCACAAAAGCTCAGATGCTGCATCTGCTTGAACCACTGCACAGTGTTTTCCACCTTGTTTGCATTAAGAGCTCAATAACCAGAGCACAGCCCTCACACTCAGCACTCCTGAGCTCTAAGAGCTCCTCAGTAAGTCACTTAACAGTTCCATGGCTAGATTTACACAGTAAAAAATGAACCACAGGTCAGGAAGCTTGGAGTTCTGCATTTGAAACTCTGAGGCCTGCAGAAGTTTCAGCTGTGAGAGCCCTGACTGGGTTGATGTAGATCCCAGGGATATAAATGCTTTATTAAATACCTGCCAGTGTTAATCCATTTGGAATAAAGATTACAGAGAGCCCTGCGGGAGCTTCTGTTGAGAAGTTAAAAAATAGACTGATAGTGTCAGAGGGTACCAAGGAACAGGCACAGCCAGGTAGCTGCAATCTGCAAAGCTCTACCACAGTGCAAAACAGTCTCCTTGGGAAGCAGAACTGCAGCTTTTTTAGATAATAACACATCAGAGCAGCCTGTAAGCAGCATTATTTAAAAGTGAAAAGTGCCAACCGTAGCCGTAAAACCAGGGCAACAAAGCCAGCCTTACTCCCACTGGGAAACAGGGACTGCTGCGTGCAGCTCAGGTGGCGTTTGTGGCCTGGGGGACATCAGCTGGCTTAGCCCGGGTGGGACTGAGGAGGTGTTGGATCCGGAGGTGCTGTTCCCCCTCTCCTGTAGCGCTCTGTCCCTGCTCTGCACAGGTAACCCCGGTGTGAACCTTGCTGCTGGGGTGCACCAGAACGTGGCTGTTCTGGAGCAAACCACAGAGCCTCTTTGTCTTTGCAGTTATGAACGACATCATCTCTGCCATGTTCAAGAAAAATTTCATGGAGGAGCTGTTCAAACCCCAGGATCTCTACTCCAAGAAGGCCCTGCGCACTGTGTACGACCGGCTGGCTCACACCTCCATCATGAGACTGAACCAGGCCAGCATGGACAAGGTAACACACACCTGCCACCTGGCCTGGCTCTGCTGCACTCCCAGCTGCCCTCCACCAGTTCCTGTTGCAGTAATTAACCTTTGGCTTTACCATTTTGAAGCATTTTGGAACGGCTTTCCTTGGGAAAATGGTTCTCAGCCAAGAAAATCCGTGGTGGCATCAGCTACTTCAGAACTGAGTATTTCTGCCTGAAAAGCTAAATCTTTGATTTGAACAAGTTCACTAAGCATTCCTAAGGTTTAGCAGATGTTTTCACGTATATTAAAAATAGACACATCTGTAGGTGTGGATAAATATCTGTATTTCTGTACTGACACCCGCTGGCTTGCAGCCGCAGCTGTTAGAGTAACTGCCTGCACACAGTGTATCCACAGCCAATTAGGGAAAAATGGTAGGAATGGGATTACCAGAGAGTCCTCCACCCAGCTGTCAGGGCCGCTGAAATTAATGGAATCACTGAGGTTGGAAAAGCTCTCCAAGAGCATAGAGTCCAATCTGTGACCAGTTCCCACCTTGTCACCCAGCCCAGAGCACTCTGTGCCATGTCCAGTCCTTCCTTGGACACCTCCAGGGATGGGGACTTCACCACCTCCCTGGGCAGCTCCTTCCAATGTTTAATAAATATTTCCATGGGGAAATACCTGCTGCTGTCCACCCTGCCCTTCCCCTGGCCCAGCCTGAGGCCGTTCCCTCTCCTCCTGTCCCTGTTCCCTGGCAGCAGAGCCCAACCCCCCCAGCTGCCCCCTCCTGTCAGGGACTTGTGCAGAGCCACCAGGGTCCCCCCGAGCTCCTTTTCTCCAGGCTGAGACCCCTCAGCTTCCTCAGCTGCTTCAGGTGCTCCAGCCCTTTCCCCAGCTCCACTCCTTTCTCTGGATGTGCTCCAGCCCCTCAATGTCTCTCTTGGCCTGAAGGGCCGAGAACTGGACCCAGCACTCGAAGTGTGACCTCACCTGAGCATTGGTGACTTTGAAGACCCAGCAAGAAGGCTGAGGGTGGGACTGCAGAGGTCTTGTTTTTTAGGAAATGAAGCTAAAATGGTTCCTTGTGCCACAGGCTGGCCTGAGTGCCTGAATCCCTCTCTCGGTCCCCGGGAGGTTTCCTGTGTGACAGGACCAACGTTCCCGTGTTCCTTTGCAGCTGTACGACCTCATGACTATGGCCTTCAAGTACCAAGTGCTGCTGTGCCCTCGGCCCAGGGACATTCTGCTGGTCACGTTCAACCACCTGGATGCCATCAAGGATTTCATCTCCGATTCCCCTGCCATTCTGAACCAGGTGGATGAGACCTTCCGGCAGCTGATCGAAGTAAGAATCCCCAGAAAAAGAGTGGGACACACTGTGGTTTGATTTTATGGGGTTCTTACCTCTTTCATCATCTTAGAGATGAATTACTACATTGGAGAGGGCTGTGAGTCAAGTGATATTTCTCTACTGGCCCAGTTTAAATCAATATATTGCCTATTCAGCCTGATTTAAGTCTCCACTGATTTCAGCAGAAATTAAATTAGTTTTAGTCACAGACAATAATTACTGATAATGACCAGCAGCCCCCCGAGAGCATCTCTGCTCCCCCTACAAGTGGATTAGGATATGCTGTGTATCAGAGTATTCAGATTGTTCCCCTTTCCCTGGGTGGGGCATGGAACACCTGTAAACCCTTGCATGATGATTTTCCTTTTCCAGACCTACAACTGTCTCTCTGATGGTGAATTCCAGCTCATCAGGCAAACACTCCTCATCTTCTTCCAGGACATGCACATCAGGGTAAGAGCCCAACACAACTAGGCAGGGAGAATGGCAGAGAGTTTGGGGCTGGAATACAAAGGGATCTGCTTATAAACACTGCGGGTTTGGGTTTGTTACCTGTGCTTTTCAGTCATCTTGATGTGCTTGTAATTGCACTCAAATTTCACAAATTGAGCACATCTACTACAATAATGCTGAAAAATTCTACAACATTATGAAAAAAGGAATCTCTACTAGTATGATTTGCTCCTTGATAAATCCATTTTTCCTTTTAGAAGAAACTTGATACGCAACCTGAGCGTGAAGTCTTGATACTCTCTAAATAAATTGATCACACTCACATGCACAAACAGGACGTAGTTTTTAATACAATTATTTTAATGTTAGATCAGTGTGCCCATCCTCTGGACCACAATTCCACATCACTGGCTTTGTAAATACATCCCTATATACACATCAAGAGCTCTAGGAAACCTTCCCCAGTGTAGGCAGAGAGGCTCAAGCTCAGATTTCAAGAGATTTGGATGGGAAGGTCCGTAGAGGATTTCCCCACGGTGTGATGTTTGTGATGTCCTTTTGCAGGTCTCCATCTTCCTGAAGGATAAAGTGCAGAACTCGAACGGTCGCTTTGTGCTGCCCATCTCGGGGCCTGTCCCGTGGGGCACAGAGGTCCCAGGGCTCATCAGGTGAGCTGGTGCCATGGGCTGCTCAGGGAGGAGCATTTCATTCCAGAGGGCTCAGGAATCCAGCTCCAACTGCCATTCCTATTGCATGGATAGCTGAACCTCCAGTAATTACTATTTAAAGGGCAGGATTTGGGACTAAGTCACCCAGCAGTGAAATGCTGAGCTGCTTCCAAAGATTTCTATCCCAGTAAATTAGCTATTAGTAATTTATCCTATAAAAGAGGCATTTAGCAATGTACGGAGTAGAGTTTTATTCCCCTTGTGCAGGAAGCAGAGGAATTAGGTACAGAAAATCAGGACTAAAACTACTAAATGTTTCAATAATGCCTTGTTTTTAAGGATATTCAATCACAAAGGAGTGGAAGTTAAAAGGGCTGAGTTCACCACTGCTGGGAATTACGTTACTCCACAAAGGGAAGGATCTTTTGAGCTCTATGGAGACAGAGTCCTCAAACTTGGAACAAATATGTAAGTAATTTTTGTTGTATGTAGAAACCTGACCCAAATGCTGATGGATTGTTCAGAAGCACATCTTCAGCCTGGTGTGGTTTTGCTATTAATTATCACGTTAACTTTGTTACAAGGTGTTGTCCTGCACACACCAGGACATGTGTGGACAGTGTCTAAAGAGCTGCGGAAAACAGCAAAACTTTGATTTATGTCCGCAGTGGAGCTGAGGAAAGAGTGTTCTCACCTGGTGCTACATGTTATGTGAAATGTGATTTAATGTAACCACAGTCAAGAAATCCTCTCTGTTCTCCATGCTTGCCTTAATGGACATTTTCCATCCAAAGAGATCCGTGTTCCTTCTCGCAGCTTTGTCCCTCACACGCCTTAATGCCTCACTACTGCACCACACTGAGCTGTAACTTCTCATTGCAATCGTTCAGACTTCAGAAAAAGATCCTAAAGTCCTGCATCCTGTGCTGCTCCCTCTGGTTCCTGTACCTTGTCCCAGTAAGAGGCTGATCCTCCCTGTGTGTTTTCCCCTCTAGGTACAGCGTGACCCGGCCAGTGGAGACACACATGTCGGGATCATCCAAAAACCTGGCATCCCAGGCAAAGGTCAGTGTTGTCCTGTACCTATCGCTGCTTAAACTGGCCAAATTCTTAGTCTCTAGATATGGGATAAGTTCAGGGAAGCTTTTCTGTTGTTCTCAGAGCCTCGTCCAATCTTCCCCAGTCCTTTGAAGCCAAGGGAAGGGCACATTTTCCCAAAGAATCCACATACTTGTGCAAGGATGTGCTTGCTTCCATTTTAATTTCAGAAAACAGAAAGTTGGCTTTACAGATTACTCATTTGTCCAGTTTAGCTGGAAAAGCATCTTGTGCTGAGTCTGTAAATTCAAGCCACCATTTCCAGTATCAAGCTGGTGATTACTGGCTATCTGCACAATCTGTCCCAGGAACAACAGGGAAGTGTGTTTATATCCCTCTGAAGGACATGTATGGAATATCAGAAATATATGAAGGACATATATGGTCCTTGCAGCCCCCATCTCCCAGGTAATTGCCCAACGGGCCCATTGCTGTTTCCTGCAGGAGAACATAGTCCCCAACCCTCTTGCTAAAGAAGAGCTGAACTTTCTGGCCCGGCTGCTGGGAGGTTTGGACATCCAGAAACCTGCTGGTGGCGAGACGGGATTTCGGCTGAACTTGTTCACGACTGACGAGGAGGAAGAGTATGCTGGAGTCCTTCTTGGTTTGGGTTTGGGGACCCCTGTGGGGAGCCCTGGAGACCAAAGCTGGCCCTCAACAGCTTTAGGGTCAGACCAGCACGTTGTTATCCCGCTCCAGATGTCTCCTGTAATGCAGCCTTGCTCCAAATGCCACTGGCTGGGATCTGTCTGGAGGGACAGAAACATCCCTTCAGCCCTTTTAGCAGGATGTTTTTGCCTGCTTTTAATCTCAGCTATAGAAATACTCCTGCTCTTCTACACTTAACAAAAAAATCTAGCATGGGGAGAAGCCTCCAAACTGGGGTGAATACATTCATTTGCCAAGCAGGAATAGAGGCATTGTCCAGACTTCATAGAATTACAGAGTGGTTTGAGTTGGAAGGGACCTTAAGGATCCTCTAATTCCACCCTGCCATGGGAAGGGACACCTTCCACTAGACCCGGTTGCTTCTAGCCCCGTCCAATCTGGCCCCATGAGCATCCTCTGAGCATCATTTGTGCCTACAGGAGCCTCATGAAGTCTGATTTTTATCACTTCCTTGTACATCTTCATGGGATTAACCACTCCTTTCATGTATTTAATCAAGACATGCAGCACAGACCAGACCAGAGGAGTTGTCCTACAAGGTTATCAACATTGAAGCCAAGCAGGTACGTAACATGTTTCACATCACTGGTTCTCACCATCCCTGCCTTGCTAAGGGCCGTGTTTCACTCAGAGCAGGGACTTAAAAATACTTTTTTTTCCCCATTTCACTTAAGCTCATAGCTAAGTAATGGCCAATTTTCTGCCAAGACAGTGGAATTGGTGATTATTTACTAAGAAAAGTTGAAATCTGACAAATACCAGAGCAAGTTGTTAGCCGACTTGGGTGTAGAAGGGGCACGTCCCAGTCCAGCCCAGCCCCGGCCGCGGTAGCAGCGTGGGGGCCCCGGCGGTGGCTGAGCGCGCTGTCTGTCCCGCAGGAGCCGGGGCGGCGGGCGGAGCTGTGCCGCATCCTGGGGGAGATGGAGGTGGCGGAGCCGCGCCCGGGCAGCGCCGAGAAGGGCGAGGACCTGCTGGCGCTNGGAGAGTGCGACGGGAACACGAAGCGCCCCAGCGTGCCGGGGGCGGTGCGCCAGGGGGGTGGGCGAGGAGAATGGGAGCGAGTGGGGAGAGGGGGGCGTGCGGTGGGTGTGCGAGGGGTGGTGGGCGTGTGTAGGGGAGTGCGAGGAATGGTATGAGTGCGGATGAATGTGCAGGTACGTGTGAAAGGAGTAGTACGTGTGC
>VYXC01005516.1:313870-384739 GCA_013397175.1 Platysteira castanea | reverse complement strand
CAAGGGGAACTGGAGCCGAGCCGTGGCTGAGTGAGGGGTGAGAGAGAGCGGGGGGAACCGGGCTCGAGCCGTGGGTGAGTGAGAGCTGAGAGAGAACGGGGGGAGCCGGGACTGGGCCATGGGTAAGTGAGGAGTGAAAGCGAGCGGGGGGAGCCGGTACCGAGACTGGGGCCGTGGCTGAGTAAGGAGGATGAGAGAGAGTAGGGGGAAAGTGGGATCGGGGCCGTGGCCATGGGTGAGAGGCGAGGGAGCTGGGGCCGTCGGTGAATGAGGATCTGGGATCATGGTTGAGCGGGGGGACATGGCCCCGGGACCCGTCACCATCCCGGTCGCACTGTGCGAGGGGGCGGTCGGGCACCGTGTCCGGGAGGCGCCGCCGCAGCCCCGCGTTGGGCCGGGCCGGGCGCTGCGGGGAGACGCGCCGGTGTTACCGATCGTCCGCCGGGCCTCGGCGGGACCGAGCCGGGGGAGCCCCCCAGCTGCCGGCGGCTCGGGGGGGCCCTGGTGGCCCGGCTCGGCTCGGTGCTGCCGGTGCACCGGTGCTCTCCAGGCTGGGGAGCTGGGTTTGAAAAGACCCCTTGGTAAATCGCTCGTTCGTCCCTTTCTGCCCGGCAGGAGCTCGAGGGGCTGGGGCGCTGCTGCTAGCACAGGGACAGGTCCGGGGGTCGACGGAGGCACAGCCCGTGATTGGGGCTGGTTTTGCCTCCAGTCTGGGCAGGAAGCTCTGGATTTAGACTTTTGGGACCTCTGTGCCGAGGAGGAGCCTCGTGTGCCTCAGCAGTGAGTAGGTGAGGGCTGTGCCTCTGAGTGAGGGTGAGTAGCATCAGCAGGTGTTGGAGCCAGGGACGGACCCTGCCCTGCACTCCCGTGGGAGCTCACCCGAGGAGCTGAGGGGGATGGGGAACCTCACCCAGAGCGAGGTGCTGTCCTTCTCTGGTCGTGGCCTTTGGGAGCCCTGCTGCCTGTGCAGTACTGAGGGTGTTAAAGGTCTCACTGCTGCTGGGGACCCCATGGGATGGCATCTCCAGCCCCCAGCATAGGGGGTTTGAGGTTTCTCGTGTGCCCGTCCAGCTGCTCCCTCCTGCCCAGGCTGTGCTGGAATGTGCTGCACTGGTATTGGGGATTCAGTTCTTTGCTAGTTTAGAGCCTTAATGTATGGGCTTAACATATACTGGTATGAACAGCTGTGCTGGGGGTCTCGGGCTGCAACCCCATGTCCAGAGGGAGCTGGGGGAGTCAGAGCAGAGGCCATTGCCCGGTGTGGTGTGGCTGAGCCACCACTGCTCTGCCTTGTGCTGCGGGACAGCCGCTCCTGTGAGGCAGCAGGGACACAGTGGGGCACAGGTGAGGTGCGTGTCACCCAGGTGGGGCGTGACCTGAGGGACAGCATGGGAGCACTCACCTGCTGGCATGGAGCCCCAGGCCGGCAGCAGTCAGGATTCAGGACATGCTTCCTCGTTGCTGGAGGGCTCATTCTGCGTCCTTTGATTGTTTCTCTGTGGTATCCATGCTGAGGGTTTGATCACATAATTGTGTTCCTTAAAAGCAAAGTTCAGCTGCGTTGTGACCCTCAGGATGTTATAGAGCTTGGAACAGGCAAGGGAAGCCTCATAGGCACTGAGCTGTGCTATGATTCAGCACAGAAGGGACATTGACCTGTTGGAGTGAGTCCAGAGGAAGCACCAAGTTGATCAGAGGGTTGGAGCACCTCTGCTATGAGAGAATTGGGGTTGTTCATCCTGGAGAGAAAAGCCTTCCGAGTGATGTAACTGCCCCTTCCAGTACCTGAATGGTACTGGAAAATGGACAGAGGCTATTTACAAGAGCCTCAAGTAACAGGACAAGGGGGAATGGCTTTACACTGACAGAGAGCAGGGTTAGATGGGATATTAGGGAGAAAATCCTCCCTGTGAGGGTGGGGAGGCCCTGGCACAGGTTACCCAGAGAAGCTGTGGCTGTCCCAGCTGTGGAAGTGTTCCAGGCCAGGGCGGACAGGGCTTGGAGCAACCTGGGATAGTGAAAAGTCTCTTTGCCCGTGGCGGGGGGTGGAAGGGTCCTTAAGGTCCCTCCCAACCCAAACCAGTCTGTGCCTATGAATAGGGAGAGCCCTGGGGATTGTGCCTGAGTGCCCACTGAGCTCAGGGGGGTATTACTTGTGAAGAGGCTTCAGGTGCTCCGAGCAGGTATAGTGTGTGTCTCCTTCCTGCCTGGGAGCTCCAGCTAGGAGCTCTTGCTCGACAGAGTAGGCTCTGTGTGTCCGTGGTCATTTTCTGTGTGAAACAGGCTTTTTTGGTTAATATTTTTTGGTGAATGTGCAATTCCTGTCAGTGTGTTGTCATACTGCAAACCCCAGTAGCGTAGGCCTGGCAGTGTGTGCAGATAACTTCAACATGTTTGTCTCCAGGTAGGGCCAGGTGAGTCACTGCTGTGAGAAACTGCAGCCACACCTCGCTGGGAAGTGTCAGCACGTGTGCAGGTCACACTGCACTCTGTGCACACAGAGGTCCTGCTGCATTAAGGGGGTTGTGGCATATCAATAGTGTCATAAGCAGTAAATGAGAAATAAAACCTCAGTACAACCCGCCCTTCACCCCTGGTGGGGTTTGGAAGGTGAACTCGGCCTGACCACAGGCACAGAGCGGGTCAGGGACTTGTGTGCTGGGGCAGCAGTGCAGCCTCAAGTGCTGCAGCTGTATTTCCAGGCTTCTGCTGTGAGGGTGCTGGGCTGGAATGGGGTTTTTCCTTGGTGGATGTGGCCTGTGCTTCAGCACGAAAGGGTTAAGCCGAGGTTGGTGTTTATGTAACCAAAGAGGGAACTCCCAGAGATGAGTCCTTGGCTATCTCATGTGTTGATGCATCAGAAGGGCTTGAAGAAAGCCTGGCTTGTTGCTTGCGCTGTAATTACGCACTGGAACCCTGTGCTTCAGAGTTTCCCCGGCTGCCGGGGTGGGGGGGGCGGGATGGAATTTGCTTTCCCTCATGTGTGACTTGGCCTGTGGATGTCTTTTTTGTCCCTGAGGAGCTGGAGACTGACCACAGCTGGATGTGGGTGGAGGTAAGGTGTGCTGGGCTCCCGAGCGGGCTCCCAGGTGTTGGCTGTGCCTTTTTCATGTGCCTGGGATTCAGCTGATTGCAGGTTGGGCTGAGGAAGGAGGTTCTCCCGTGGGGGGTTCAGCAGAGGCTGCCGGAGGTGTTTCTGTCTCCCAGCTTGTAGAGCTCAGCATGTCCATACTTCCCTGGGTGCCTTCCGACAGCACAGGGCTGTCCCAGCCCCTCGTGCTGCGCTAGTGCCCCAGGATTCTTCCTACTCCTCTGGGCAGAGAAACTCCGTGCCTGCTTTTGAGCAAACTTCTCGCTTAGCGAAGAAGTTGAATGAGTCTCCGCTCAGTTCCAAGAACCCTGTGAGTCAGGGCTCCGTTTCGGGAGCAGGCTTCCCTTCCCGGAAGGGCAGCGCAGCGGAACACAGGCTGCACTGAGTCATCCAATGGGCTTTTTATATATATATTATTACTTCTCTTAGAGAACAGTTCAACTTCCAGAGCCTTCAGTAATGTTAACATTCCTGCATGGGGAATCTCCCCTGTGCTGTGCAGAGGGAGAGGAGCAGAGCCCACTGTGATGCCCCTGCTCCTCCTCCCCACATGCCCGTGTAGGATGATGAGCAAGGAGCCAGGGAAGGGCTAAGGCTTCCCCTGTGCATTCCACATTATCTTTGGGGATGAAATTCTGTCTGGCTGATGTCAGGAAGGCTGAGCTGGCTGCAGGAAGAGGGACAGCGCAGACAGGATGGGCCTGGTTTGACGCTGAAGAGCAAAACAAAAGTCCTATGACTGAAACTTTGAAGGACACTATGTCCAGAAAGTAACTTTTGCCTGGTTAAGGGTCATTTAAATATTAAGATGCACATCAGCCTAGTGAAGTACATGCTACCACACATGACTTTATTGCTCAATTTCCCCCCTAGATCATGCTGTGTGTGACGTGAGAGGAAGAGGATAAGGGTGGGCTGTGGATGAGGGGGGCAGAGATTTTGCCTGGTGAGGAGGAAAAGCTAAAAAGCCCTTGGAGGTACTTAGTGGGTGACTCTCCTCTCCCTGCTCCCAGGGTGGGATGATGCCTTCTTGGTGTACTCCTGGTCTCTGAGGACCAGCTAGGACACAAGGGGTGTGTTTTTGACCAAATTTCATACACTTAATGCAACAGCCTGCTTTCCTTGGGATCTGCCCCGCAAACGTTCCCTTTAATCCCTCAGCCAGTGACTCCTCTGCAGGCCTGCCTGATCCAAACTCCGCCTGTTCTCAGGGAAGCTTTTCCAGTGAGAACCGAGGCTCTGTCCCTGGGAGTGCTGATGACTCGGGTCTGAGCTGTTCCTGGCCGGGTTTGCCCAGGAAGGAGTGAGGCAACACTGGGATTGTCACTCCTTGCAGTGACACCGACCTGCTGGTGTTCCACGTGGAAAGCCGGGCCGTGCTCCAGCTGCTACCCATTTAATGTTTTCCTCATGGAGGTTTTTTGGGTCATGTCCAACACTGCTTTCGATGAGCCAGACTTAAATGTGAACTTGGATTAACTCTCACTGATAAATACTGCCCACTGTGGTATTTGGGTGGGAAAAGGTGCAGCCTGATGCTGCTCATGTGATTCCCTTTTTTAACTTCATTTTTGCAAACATGAAGACTGCACAGAGAGGGACAAAAACTGTGGAGCAGGTCTCCAGCTTCATCCCAAATGCTACAGCTTTTGGCTTCAGGAGAGAACGCTGGACAGGAATGCCACTGTGTTGAGTGACAGGATGTCTCCCATCTGTGGGCTCCAGAGGCAGGTCCCTGGAATGGTGTGAGCTCCTTGAAGGAGCTTCTTCTCAGCAGTCCTGAACTTCCAGCAGGTGCTCTTGGGCTCCGTCACCTGCTGCTGGTTCCCAGCTCATCCACTGCCTTATTCACCACAATCAGCTCATCACAGCAGTGGGGTCAAGCACTTTTGGGGTTCCCAGTTCTCCCACTAGAAGTGTCACCACCACTGAGCTCGTGTTGTGCCCTTGGTGCAAGATGAACCCCCCAAAAGCGAGGTGGGGGCTGAATCCAGAGCCATGAGTGGTTTCTGTGCTGCTGAGTAATCCTGCTCATGGTCCAAAGGTACCTTTTCCAGCTCCAGCTCTGAGCTGTGGCTGCTGGACTGCAGGACCTGCTTGTTCCTTATTCTGGGATGAAAAGGGCAGTTTTCTCATCTCATGCTTTTTGTTATACTGGGCACTGGGACATGCGGTAATTCAGGAATTAGGCAATTCCCTTAAGCTACATAATTAAAAGTCATTACGTTTAGGTCTCCAAATGAATTGATTCATAATTCTATTAAAGCCATAGCTAGCACAGTGAGAGGCTTTGGACACTTCTCCAGTAAGATGTTCAATACATCCAGTGTGTGACATCTAAATTAAGTATGAATTTCTGTGCTGGACTTGTAATTTGGTCCATGTGAGGGGCCATTTTTGTTCCAATGGCAGAACAAGGGAAGAGGGTGGTTTGATTTGGTTTGGATTTGGGGGGAAGGGGTGACTGTCCACAGACAGCTGGGACTTTCCAGTTCTTGAGACTGAAAAGAAAAGAAATCATTTTAACATCAGCAGGATCAGTCTTGAGGGAGAGCCTCATACATCTCTGCAAGGAACCAGGATAAACCCATGTTTAAAACACTCCATTCCAGGGACAGTGATATCAGATACTGCTCTGACCCGAACTCTGTTAACTCCTAGCATGATAAAAAACTGCTGATGGTGGCGAGGAGTCTCTTGGTGCTCACTCGGGTGTGTTTGAGATGCTGTTAAGCCCAGGCAGGTGCTGCATGGTGGGGTTGAAGTGAAGCCTGTGTTTGTCCCTGCTCCAAAGGTCTGTCCTGCATCACTTTGGAGATGGGTGACATGGGAGTTTGTCCTGTGTCGCTGTGTGTTCAGGGACAGCGAAAAAAGCGGCATAACTCATATTCGGGAAAATGATCAATGGATCGATTCTTTAATGAAAAAACCTGGTGTTTTTATAACTTGGTTTGCAAAAGAATTACATGATTGGCCCATTGATCAGCTGCCTGCCGAACGGATTGGCTGATTGGTCTCCAAAATATTTTCCAACAATGAACTAAAACATCTCCACAGTCTTGCAGCTATGAATAGTTAACAAAATAACAAACCGTTTCTCAGCTAGTTTGTGTGAGAAAGGAAACTTCCACAGGAGACTGTAAAGCTGGAAGATTTCTCTGCTTGCTTTTTAGCATCCACAGTCCTGCAGTGCAGGGACTGAACTTCCAGAGCCCTTTTATTCTCTCACATGATACCAGGAGCTTCAATCCTTTTCCAAGCCCAAACACACACAGATGTTTGGGGCTGTAAAGGCTCAGTGCATCCCGTGTTATCGTAATCAGAATAATTCAGAACCGCAGCATCAAGTGTATCTCATTTCACTTTACAGAGTCCTCGACCTTTTGCCCATCCAGCCTTCTCCAAGGTGATGACTCCTGTCTCCTGAGACGTTGGAAAACCTAGTTCAGAAGAAGAGTAACGATACAGTTGATGCTGAACTACGTGAGTCCTCAGGTTGTTTTGTTTGCTATAGCACCATTTGCACCTGTAAGCCTGTCCAGCCCGGGCTGCACAATGGGTTTATCCCAGAGTTCCTGTGCAGGGGGTTTTTCCAGTGGAAATGTTGCTCACATGTTTCCAGCAGAGGTGATGATATACAAGGAGTGGAGGAGTTTCTAAGGATGTTGGGTCAGGGATGTGGGATGAATGGAGCCAGGAGAACGTGGGGGTCAGAACCATATTCTGTTCAGCTCACTGAGATGGTGACGCTGCTCTGTGGAGGTGTGAAGGTGCTGGGAGTCAGGAGTGCAGGGACGCAAAGTCTGCTGCAAGACTCCTCCCTTTATCTCCTGGCTATCACTGGTCCTGGACAGGTGCTGCTGGATGAATCAATGCAGTGAGATCAGCCCATGTCCACAGAAAGGGCAGGACTGCCAGAGGGTGAACTTCACTCAGAGGGAGGTGATTGATCAATCTCTTATGTGGTAAAACACTGGGGCCCTTCTAAAACAAATACGTACAACCCAAAAAATATTTTCCCGTGTCTGTTGTAGTAACCTCTTAGGGAAAATTTTCCAGGATTGAGTTTGAGTAAGGAAATGGAGCTGTGCTTGGTTCCTCTTCTCACCTACCCCCCAAAGCAGCTTTAAAAAGTCAGAGCACAGACACTGAATGTGTAGATGTTTGTGAAAGTCTTTGAAGCTATTTCCCAAAAGCTAGAGGTGAAGAGGAGGTGTACTGGGAACAAAGCTTCTGTTGGCGGGAGCTGATGGATGTGGAGAGCTCACAGTACACCAGGGGCAGCCCAGCAGCTCACCTGAGAGGTACTTTTCCAGCTAAACTGAAACAAGGCTTTCTTTAGAGAAGGAAGTGTTTTAGCCATAAACCTTGAATCTATTTGGCCCTTTAGGTGTTGGTTGTGCCATACTGACCCAAATTCTCTTTACATTTCTGAGCAGCAGAAAGTGCATGTTGGAAATCAGACTTCCTGCACTACCTGAATAAGCAGGTGGTAGTTGAGTTTTCACTTGTTGGTGTTGAATAGTGGTGATGTGTGGACCTTGAATAAATTCCTGGATGCAAACCATGAGATTCACATTTAATAGATCTCATGGGTTTTTGCCCATAGTGGTTGTGCAGGAAAACACACGTGTTGTCACCAGTGTTGCCTTTCACTGGAATGTCCATTGGAGCATTTGTAGTGTGTTAGTTCTGAACACTGCATCGATTCCTGCACGTGGAGGCTGAGATGACAGGGTTTTATGTGCTGGACTCCAAATTCCAGCAGCACTGGATGTAGATAGATGGAGATGTAATAAAGTCAGAGCCTAACAAGGTACAAAGAGAGAGGCGACTTTTTTCAAGGCTAAAAATACATTTTTGAAAAATCATTGTGAGCTGAGCTGAATCTTACAATAAGTATTGTGCTTGTTTTCTATGCCCTTGTTAGGAAAGGTGAAAAATACTAATTTTTGTGGTCAATTTTGTGCATTCTTGGGTGTTTGAGTAACAGACTTGAGCCTCTGAGGGACTCAGTGGGTGGCTGCGTTGCTTTGTGTGGATCCTCTGTGGAGGAACCCCCAAAATCCCCCGGGCTGCAGCAGCAGACACCCATACACAGGGCTAACTTGGGCATCTTCTTTCAGAGCTTTTGGAATATGTTAATTTGCAAACTTGTTTTTGCTGTAAAACAAGCTTTAATTATCTTGACTTGTTCCCACTATGTCTCTCAAACAACTGTTGTAGGAAATGTTGCCCTGAATAATGAGGCTGATTTATGCCTTGAGAACTGCTCCGAGCCTGCAGCCCACCCCGGTCTGTCAGCAGGGAGCCAGGGCTGTGTGTAGACACACAAGTAGGCAGAGCCACCAGTGCATCCGTAGGTGAGAGCCTTCCAGTACAAACCGGGGAGAGCAGGAGAAAATAACTCGGTGGCTCATCAGATGGATCTGTCTTCTCTTTCAAGAGCCGAGGATGAAGCGGCGAGCATCGGACAGAGGAGCCGGGGAAACATCCGCTAAGGCAAAGGCTCTGTGCGCGGGGATTTCTGGGAATAACGCCAAGAGAGCGGGTCCTTTCATCCTGGGTAAGCAGGGAAGGGGCTCTGCGGTTGGCGAGGTGGCTGCTGGTGGCAAAACTGAAAACAAAAGGCACTGTGGAATGAGAGGAAAGCAGGTGTGTAACTCCGTGTCTCACCTGAGAGTGTGGGTTGCTGGATGTGCAGAGCAGCAGCCTGAGAGCTCCTGCAGCTGGCCAAGCTGAGGAGATGTGGATTGCCAATGCAGCAAGGTTCCCCTTGCCAAGGCAAGGCCACTCTGTCAGCTCTGGAGAGTTGCTAGAATAGTTGTTGGTTCAGAACTGGTTAAGTAAACTGTCAGAAATCATAAACTTTACATTGGAAACCGATGGATAATCAATTGGAGCTAACTGATTTCAAGTGAGGAGTGGAGACGGTATGTTAACTTGAAATCTGGGCTAGTTTGGACACCCCTGGGCCATCCCTGCAGAGGTGGCAGCTGTGTTCTCAGGTGTGGCAGTAACAGTTGCCATGGGTGTTGCTGTGAATGTAAGAGCTGTGTGGTTCAGGCATGCAGAAATTACGATTTCTGCAAACAGCTGGGCCACGTGTGGGCTTTGATAAATGTTTCTCCAGGGAACAAATGAAACATTGTCCCAAAAGGTTTCAGAGTTCAAGACTTTTTTTTTTTTTTTGGCTTTAGAGTTGTGAAAATGCACTCAAGCTCCTGCGAAAAAGGGAACTTGGTGCAAGCAAACAGAACTGGTGACAGCTGATGTAACCCGCGTTAGTCACTGCTGCTGGAGGGAAAACAAGTCTGTTTCTGCTTTGTGCTGTAGGTCCACGTTTAGGTAACTCCCCTGTGCCAAGTATTGTTCAGTGTTTGGCAAGAAAGGACGGGACAGATGACTTTTATCAGCTGAAGGTAAGCAAACTGCAGGCTCCCAGACCTTCAGGGCTCTCCAGCTCTTGTGCAGAAGCACTTGGGCAGTGAGTGAGTGGTGTGGGTGAGTGCAGTCGGACACGGCTGCTGCAGCTTCCCCTTGGCAGGGCACTGCTGCCAGGCACAGATCTGTGTCCATATCAGCCCTGAGATGAGTCCTCTGCTGCTGTGCTGCTCTCCCAGAGCCCTTGGAGCTGTGCCTGAATGGGGCAGCTCCAGGAGGAAAAAAGCACCTGGGATATTTGCAAGCAGCCACCTTTCCATGTTCATGAAGCTGCTGCTGTGCATTCTGCATGGATGGTGCTGAGTTCAGACAGGCCTGTGGCAAGGACACAACCATCAGAGCAATTACACCAGCTGTTAAACACACGGGAATGCCAAAAATGAGAGAGGGCTGGGGCCATTTGGGTGTCTCTGGGAGCTGTAAAGGCCTTT
Organism: Platysteira castanea; assembly: GCA_013397175.1. NCBI lineage: Eukaryota > Metazoa > Chordata > Aves > Passeriformes > Platysteira > Platysteira castanea. Next base: position 374,773 of record VYXC01005516.1, on the reverse strand, counting down.
TCCCTTTTCCTGAAGATTCTCACCTTAGAAGAAAGGGGTGATAAAGGAATAGAAACCCAGGAGGAGCGACAGGGCAAGATGCTGCTGCACACGGAGTATTCTCTTCTTTCCCTGCTCCACAACCAGGAAGGAGTGGTCCATCATCACGGGCTCTTCCAGGTACACTTGGTCACCATCCAGGCTGGGGCAATGCCAGGGATTGCTGGTAGATTGAGCTGCTTTTGTTTAATGTACAGTTCGTGCTGACCCTGCACTTGTGTGTCCAAGTTCCAGCACTCTGAGGTTAACCACTGCTGCTTCAAACAGGAGCTCTGCAGAGTACAGTAGGATTTTGGGAAATGTGAGAACATTCACGGATGGGATGGGCACTCAGCACTCCCCCTTCAAACAGAACAACAGCTGTTTCAGTGGCAAAATAATTACCACCTTTTAGAATTAAATTTGTGCTTTTTGGTCTCTATACTGTTTATAACTTGTAAGAGGGGACAAATAGCCAAGAAATTGTTTCAGCAAGTTAAACCAGTCACTATGCTGGTCAGTTTTTGTGTGAGTGAGTTGTGTTGCTGTTGCTGCCTTTAGGGCTGTTCACTGATGTGAGGGGCTGATAGCAATTACTGCTTTGGGTGTTGGTATTGCCTGACTTGCTGGTTACGTTTTGTCAACACACTTTTCACTTGAGATCGTCTAAATCTTGAATAAGCCAAATGTCCAGCTCAGCTGTGTCTTGTTTAATGTCATGGAAGAACTGCTAATTGTGCCTTGAGATTTCTGTTCTTCTCATGAATGATGTGTTGGATCCCTGCTGTTCCCAGAGGCTGCTCCACTGCAGAGCTGTGCTGGGTTCAGCTCAAGGTGTCTGTGTGCACAAAGAGCAGTAGCACTGGCATGCACACAGAGGCACATATAAGAGACTTCTTCTGCCTTCTGCACTCCTTCTCCTCCTCCTAGGAAAAGTTCTTCCCAGTGAGGGTGGGGAGGTCCTGGCACAGGCTGCCCCTGTGTCTGCCCCATCCCTGGAAGTGTTCAAGGCCAGGTTGGACAGGGCTTGGAGTAATCTGGGATAGTGAAAGGTGTCCCTGCCCATGGAAGGGGGTGGAATGGGATGAACTTTAAGTTCCCTCCAATCCAAACCAGTCTGGGATTCTGTGATTCATTAGATTGAGCTCCTGTATCTTTTTGAAATCCTACCTTGGGGCAAAATCCTGTGATTGGATTTGCCTATTTTGAGATCACCCCCCAGTTATCCAGTTATTTATTCTGCCAGGCTCTGTGCATGTGCCCTAGAGCTTCCCTGAGGGATTGCTCCTGTGTTTGCCTCCCTGCAGGACCGAGCTTGTGAAATCATAGAAGATCTTGAAGCCAACAGGATGGTCAGAAAGATGAAGAAGCGCATTTGCTTGGTGTTGGACTGTCTCTGTGCTCATGATTTCAGTGACAAAACAGCAGATCTGATCAATCTGCAGCATTATGTCATTAAAGAGAAGAGACTCAGCGAGCGGGAGACCGTGGTGATATTTTATGATGTGGTACGAGTGGTAGAAGCATTACACAAGGTGAGAGCTTGGTTCTCCCTTCCAGTGCTGGGAGGCAGAGTTTTCCCACCTTAGACTAGATGCTTCAAAACTTCCTGGGGCAGGCAGTGGCCAGGTTTCAGGGCATGGATGTTAACAGTGTGCTGTGTAAGACCTCGTGCCCCAAGCCCTAAAGAGCATTCCCTTCCCTCCCTGCGCCTCCCACTTCTGGATGATAATGTGGTGTTTGTGGGCTGTGGAGAGGGGCCAGCTGGGCTGAGGGCAGGTCAGGTGAACCACAGTGTGGTAACCCCAGACAGGGGCAGTCAGAGATGAGAGCAGAGCCTGATCAAACACAGGAAACAGAAACTGTTTCCTTGTGAAGCAAAATGAATCACAGTGTAAGAATTGATTTGAGATCAGAACCTCAAGCTACAAGTTTTGAGATCAATGAACTAGAAACTATTGTAATAAAAATGGATTCTGCTGATGTTTGACTGGTTCCCCTGTGACCCAGGACACTTGTCCTGCCTTGGCAGGGCAGTGCAGCATGGGTCTGTTAAAGGAATGCTCATCAGATTGCTCTGACCAGGCCTGGACACTTCAGTTTCAGGTCTCTTAGGTACACTAAGTCTGTCTTTGTGTTCAAAGCAGCAAATCTGCTTGTTCTGTCCTGATCACAATCAAAAGTGAAGGGCATAAAGTACCCAGGGTGGAACCTGACCTGAAACCTTGACCTGAGTTATTCTAGAGAGTGCAGATGCCATGATTTGGTTTTAGTGCTCTTTTTAGTGTCCAAGTATGAAATTTATACTTCTACAACAAATAAGCTTTTGCTCATGTAATACTCTTATATTTTTTACAGAAGAATATTGTGCACAGAGACTTGAAACTAGGGAACATGGTGCTAAACAAAAGGTAAGTCTGCTGGAGAGCTGCTGGCCTGGCAGTGGTCTTGTTTCTTCCCTGAAGCAGATTTCTAATACAAACACAGCCAAAGGCAGCACTTGTTGAGTGCCCTTGTGCACTCAGCCCTCAAGGAGGGTGAGGAAAAGGGAAGCAGGCTGTGCGAAAATACAAATCCAGCTCAAAGTTTTATAAATTAATCTCCAAAAATGAATTTAGCCCCACCTAGATAGTTCACTGTTCCCACCCAGCTTAGTGGCTCCTTGTCAGGACTTTTTTTTTGGATTCTAACTGCTGAAAAGTGAATTTTATAGTAATTTAGTAACCTGCAAGAGAAGTACTGATTTTTTATCTATTAAAAAAAAAAAAAAAAGCATGGTGGTTGGTTCTGTTCCCATCATTCACCCTCCATCGTGCTGAAGGCATTCCCAGCCCTGCCGGCTGCCCTACAATCACAGCAGTGTTAGATCTGACTGCTGCACTGCTGTGTTTTCGCTAGCAGTGAAATATTGACTTATCTAAACAAAAGCTCTTCTGTCCAGTGTGTATTTGTGTATGAAATGGCTCCCTTGTTCCATCTGCTGGTTTGACGGGAGCCTCTGGAGCCTGGCAGGTGCTGGATGCTGGTGCAGACCCAGAGGGGCCAGCCCAGAGAGTGGCAGGAGCTCAGCAGGACCTCGGGGCAGGGGGTGGTGGCCTGGCTCTGCTTGGTGGCTCTTTGGAGCTGCTCAGTGCCTTGGGGTCTGTGTTATTTAGCTGGCAGCCTAGTTCAGCTCAGATCCTCTGCTCTCCCCTCCAGGATTGCATTACTGACTAAATATTTTGCACTAACTTGAAGAATGAGTGGAATTCATCCTTTTCACACTGTCTGGGTCTCTGTGGAATGAATAAAAAGCGGGAAGGCTGGAGTTCTGCAGGCTTTGAGTCTACAAAGCTTGCAGGTTTGCTGGGCTCACAGCTTGCTGCTTTCCCCTCCCTAACACTGAAAGGAAACAGGTTTTATCTACAGAGCTTGAACTTCTTGGTTCCCCCCACACACACACGCAGCAGCTGCTGCTTCTCAGGGCCACCTCTAAGTTGTTTCAAGTTGTTTCTGTAGAGCTGCTGTAAGATAAATCTCTTCTGCTTGCTGCTTTGATTCTCCTCCTTGCTGGAAGAGGCAGACAAAGGTTGGTGCTTTCAAGGATCCACACAGAACTTCCCTTCTTTTCTGGGCACTGAGTGCAGGGGAGCACCCCACAGGTGGGTGCACCCAGGGCCCCACTAGCAGGGGGAGGTATTTGAAGCTTTGAACACGCTTGGCAGTCACTCTTTGTGTTACATCTCTGCTTTTGCTTTTTACTTACAAGCCCATCAGCGTTTGGTGAGGGAGAGCTGCAGCCTGTGAGTCACGGGGAAGGGTGGGAGAGGCGTAAGGATGATCTCCATGGAGAGGAGCAGCCGGTGGGGCTGAGCAGAACCGTTTGTTCTGCTCCAGCCACGCTCACAAAGAGCCGGGTCCCTTCTCACGGCAGGGAATGAAGGTAACGATGTGGCACTGCAAGGGCCTGGCAGGCACATCCCACCTGGGCCTCCCTCAGACCTTGTCCCCCACAGACATTACAGCCTCTCAGGTTTCCCCATTAGCCAGTGCAGGAGTTGGGTAATTACAGATTAGATCAAATTTCAGGGAGTAAATAGAACCAAGCAACCCTGAACATTTTAGTGTCCTATAGAACACTTAGTCTTTTAAATCCTTAACAAATCCTGCAGCTTGTTATTCAGCCAGGGAAGTCTCCTGACAGTTGAAGCTAACACTTCTTAAACACGAGTCTGTCTGTTTTAATAACCAGCTCTCCATGGCCAACCCACACTTGGTTCTATTTCATTTGTCTGTGAGACTGGCTGGAAATGTTTCTTGGTTATTGTGACTGACTTAATCCATTCTTTCAGGCCCTAGTTGTGAAATACTTTTCAAGAAATGTTCCAGACAGTGTTTTTGTACTCACACCTTTACATTATAAGTTAAAATCCAAATTATCTGAATGACAGGGAAGATTAATGGAACAATAGTTTTGTAATTAGCTCACTTTCACTGGAAAAAATTGTTAATGTGAGCTGGCAGTACCATAGGAAAGTAGAGATGAATTAATAAAGAAATTCTGTGTACCTGCAGCTCTCCCTTTTCTGTGGGAGGTTTTTGGGTGTTGATCAGGCTTTGTGTTTTGCATACCTGTGTGTGGAGAGCAGTCCCGTGGATCAGGTGGAACTGCCACCAGGCTCCTGCGTGGGACTCTTGAGTGACACAGAAGTGATTGTGCTGAGTCTGATCACAACTCCTGCAGCTCCTCTGGTGACTGTAAACACACAGCGCTCAGGGGCTAGGCACGGGGCAGCTTCCACAGGGCATTTTCCCTTGGCTCCCAGAAAGTGCTGTGTGGAGAAGGTGGCAGCTGGGAAGTGCAGGGCAGAATCAGCAGCTAAACTAAACCTCAGCTTTATTGGCACTCATGCCCTGCAGTGGCCAGGTACCACCTGGGGCAGATCCTGCAGCTCTGGTACCACAGGCTGGGGTGCTCCAGGGAGATTGGCCAAGGCACCTGTGTGGCTGCAAGGTGAGCCAGGTGCACCCTGTGCTTGCAGCTGTGCTGACACAGGCCACCCAGACATTGTCACAGGTGTCACAGACCCTCTTGCTGCCCCTGTGAGTGCCTTGCAAGCCTTGCTGGCAGGCATGGAATCCCTCCCCTTTGGGATGGACTTCATTTTACAGCTCTGTGTGCCTTCTGCCAGCACTTCAAGCTCCCCAGAAAGCCCCACAGGCACAGTCCCTGTTCTGGAGTCAACTTCCTGGCTGTGCTGCATGGCCCGTGCAGGATGGCCTGTGTTCCCTGACACCTCGTGCTTCTTTCTGCCCAGGACTCACCGGATCACCATCACCAACTTCTGCCTGGGGAAGCACCTGGTGAGCGAGGACGACCTGCTGAAGGACCAGCGCGGGAGCCCTGCCTACATCAGCCCGGACGTGCTCAGCGGTAGGAGCTCCCCTCAGCCCCACCTCAACACACATTTCACTCATTTGTGTGTCCTGACAGTAAATAAAACCACTTGTTGTGTTCCCATATGTACCTTCATGAGACCCCCTTAATTAAGGTCCGATTAGGAGACTTGGTCTGCTTTTCCAGCTGGGAGAGCTGGAGGGAAGGAGCGAGCCTGACTTTTTTCTTAAGGCTTTTCTGAACTTCAAAGCTAATTCAAAGCTGGCTGTTCCCAGATGAGTCTGACTGGAGACATGTTCTGTTTCCAGTGTCAGAATTCAGTTCCTGAGGCTTCCCTTAAGCTGCAGGTGAATCCCTGGGTCTGAGGGGCAGCCAGTCCAGATCCCACCAGGATGTCAATGTATTCCAGCTGTGCACTAAGAGGAGCAGTTCCTCCAGTTGCTACTCACTTCCAGGAGGGAACTAGTGACCCTCTGGGCAGCTTCTGGACCAACAGAGATGAGTTACTTAAAAATAAAGGAATGATGACAGCAGGCCAGAGCAGTCTGGGCTGGATCCCCTCTCCAGCAGCCTGGCCTGTGCCTTGTCTCGAGCAGCATCTGGCTCTAGCACAGAGCAGCTTTCCCTTGTGTCCTCCTGCCTTTAACTGTTCCCAGTGCATGGGACCATCAGGAACAGCTGGGGTTTCTGTCCAGTTGCTTTAGGAGGTTTCTCTCCACGAGCTCTCAAATCTGCTCATGTACCACTTTGAGCAGGCAGTGATGGTCCTGGTTGTCAGTGTAGTGACCCAGGCAACTGTTTTGGGGCATTTTTCTTCTCATGCAGGTGAGCTGGACTAGTGTTGAAGGATGCACGTCCAGGTGGGACTGTGCATACAAAGCCTCTCATAGATCCAGGTATCAGGCATTAACACATGAGTTACTTGGTCCTGGTATCCCAAGCAACTGTATTGCAGAAAGGCCCTCAGAGGGAGCCAGTCTTGGAACATCCAGACCCAGTGGACTCCCCTCAGGAGGTTTTTTGTCAGGTTTGCAGGCAGCAGCAGTAAATGTAGCTGAGCTCTTCTGTCGTGATCTGCCAGGCAGGTTTGAGGCGCTTCCCTCCCAGCCAGGAAGGGAGCAGAGGCAGGCGAGGAGGTGGATCCTGGGGTTTTTGCAAGCCTTTCCTGTTCTGCAGGATATCCTGAGGCCCTTGTGACCAGATGGATGATAGAAGTCAACTGCTCTGCAGGAGCTTTGAGCAGTTTTGGCTCAAGCTGCTGGAGGAGACTACAAGGAGCTGCTCCTTCCTGCTCCAGGGTGCTGATCTGTCTAGGCCTCCAGCTACCTTCTCATGTTTTTTCTAAGGGCTCTCTTGTGGTGTAACTGGCCACAGGGCACTGAACAGGCTGTCTTGGCTGATGTCTGGCAGCTGAGGCTGCTTGAGATCCTGCAAGGGTCAGCCTTAGCTCAGGACTCATCCTACTCTGCCCAGCCTGGCTCTCACTGCCATTCTACTGCACCCTTGCTCTGGTGTCTGCCAGCAGACCTTCCCGTGGGGCCCATCCTGTGCTCTCCAAAATGCTCTCCCGAAATTGCTCAGTCTGCAGTTACCCTCCAAGTATCAGTGGAGAAGTTACTCAAGGACATTCCAGGCATCACCACCACCTTCAGGCTTGGAGCTTCCCTCTGTGTTGCTGGTGCTCCTGTGCAGGAGGAAGCTGGAACGCCTGAGGAATTAATCATTGTTGTGGGTCTCCAGGAGAAGCTGTGTCTGCTGAGGGATGGCTGCTGAAATGTCACAGAAGGAAAAGTTGGAGGAGGAGGGAGAGGTGCCTTTTTCTGAGCATATAAAGCAAAGAATAATTAGTACAAATACCAAATGCTGCAGCAGTGACTCACTGTGTGAGTCAGAGGAAGTCTCTCCCTGGGTCCTGTGCTGTGCTGTAGCACTGGGGTTTAATTTTGTGACCCTGTCCATGCTGCTGTGTGCTGATTATTGTGACCAAAGGGGCTTAGAAGCAGCATTTCCATCAGGTGAATCCTGGGGCTGCAGCAGGCTTGGGAATGTCTTTGTGCAGGAAAGCACCTTCCTGCACACTCCATGGCTTTACATCTGGCTTCGGTGGCTGTGTGCTAGATCATCCCACAGTCAGAGTCCCATCTCCATGGGCTCAGTCTTATCCTTCCTGGGCCTCTCTCCTGCCTTCCCCTGCCCTCTGTTCCCTGGCCCTTGAATTCCCTCTGCCTTGGCCCAGACCTGCAGCCAGGTGGCTCTGTGGGATGGCGAGGGACACTGCCCCGGGAGCTCCAGCACAGCAGTTCCAACTACCTGGTGCCCTTGGTTCACAGCAGGGATATTGCTGCTCCATAGGGAACAGGAGGACGCTGGTGTGGGAATGGACAATTTGCTCATTCGCAGAGGATGTACCTTGGAGAGAGTTTTGGTCGTGTTAGAGGAAGTCTCAAGTGTCTTGGCTAATGCTTAGAGAAAGGGTCCCATGTGTGCTGTGGGAGGTGAGGGGGGTTGCCAAGGCTGTGCTTTCCAGGATTTTCAGGCTGTGTGTGCCCTCTCCCTGCAGGCCGGCCATACCGTGGGAAGCCCAGCGACATGTGGGCGTTGGGGGTGGTGCTCTTCACCATGCTCTACGGCCAGTTCCCCTTCTACGACAGCATACCTCAGGAGCTCTTCCGCAAAATCAAGGCTGCCGAGTACACCATCCCCGAGTGAGTACAGCCTGCCCTTCCTGCCTGGCCGGGGGGGGCTTACGTGGCCTTACAGGGCCAGCTGGAGCACCCTCAGCACCCCACGGGTCACAGCAGTGCTGACAACAGGCTGTGTGCAGTAGACACCAGGAAGCAGGAGCAGGGCGGGGACAGTGCATGGGAAGGTGAGGCAGGGTCAGAGCAGTGGTGGCTCCTGTAGCTCCTGGCCTGTGCTCCCAGCGTGTCCATCCTGCCCCCACTGCCCAGCCCAGGCTGACCGCGTGTTGTCTCTCCCAGGGATGGCCGGGTCTCGGAAAACACTGTGTGCTTGATCCGGAAACTGCTGGTCCTGGATCCGCAGCAGCGGCTGACGGCTTCTGAAGTGCTGGATTCCCTCAGCTCCATCATAGCATCCTGGTATGTGCAAGGGGAGAGACAGGACACGCTGTCTCTGGCCACAGGCTGTGTTGTTCCAGCTGTGGCTGGCTCAGCTCACCAGAGGAGGGTCTGGGAACTGCAATAAGCCTTTAAATCCCACGTGTCCACCGCTGTGTGCTGATGGATACAGCTGGAGAGGCCTGTGCAAATGCTTACAGCAGGCATGGCTGTGCCAGGGGGATCACCCTGGGGCTGGGTGGGGGTGGGTGAGCCAGTGCCATGCTCTGGATCCCAGTGCTGTGCTCTCCTCCAGGCAGTCCATGTCCTCACTGAGCGGCCCTTTGCAAGTGGTGCCAGACATAGATGACCAAGTGGCTAATCCCGAAAACCCCCAGGAGGTAGGTTTCCCTGCTTTCCACAGAACTGCTTTTCTGTGCCATTGTGCCAATCTGTCTGTGATTGAATGGATGACACCCACTGTGTCCCCAAGCTGGGAAGGGGAGGGTGGGGAGGATGCAGCCGAGTCCCTCACGTTGTGCAACGGAAGGAAAGGCCGATGCTGTTGGGAGCAGGAGGCACATCCAGCTGGCTGAGCTGCCAGGAAGTGAGCTCGGCCCCAGAGCTGATGAGAGCAGCTCGCTCCCCTCCCAGCAGCGCTCACTCCCTCACACACAGCTGGGAATGCTGGGAGGAGGCAGCGGTGTTGGCTCTGGCTCCCAGTGAGCTCTGCTGTGGGAGCAAACATCCTGTTTTCCTGCCGGCATGTTTCATGCTAGAAGTGCCAGCCATGGCCTGGCTGCCCGGGGACAGCCGTGCAGGATCTGAGGCGGTGCCGTGGGGACAGGGGTCAGGCAGCTGCAGCCTTAAGGCTGGCAGGGTTGGGATGAGCCATGTCAGGACAGAGCCACTGTGGTGGCCAGAGCTGTGTCCTGGTGGCGCTGCTGGCTCATGAGGAGTCCTGCCTGCGTGCCCAGCAGCAGGCCCTGTGGCTGCATTAGGGCCCCAGTTATCCTGTGGTAGCTCGGGCCCATCAGAGGAGCCGTGGGGCTGCCGTGGCTCTGACAGGTCGGTCTCTGCAGGTGAAGGTGACAGAGGAGTGCTCCCAGTACGAGTTTGAGAACTACATGAGGCAGCAGCTGCTCTTGGCTGAGGAGAAGAACACCTTGCATGAGGCCAAGAGCTTCCTGCAGAAGCGGCAGTTCGGGAACATCCCGCCGGTGCGGCGCCTGGGCCACGACGCGCAGCCCATGAACCCTTTGGACGCGGCCATCCTGGCCCAGAGGTACCTCCGGAAGTAGCTTCCCACACCCCGAGAGCACGAGCACCACCCTGCAGTCTGCCCTCACCTCGCCTGCTCCAGCCTACAGCAATACTGGTGTCCCACGACGGGGAATAATGTAGCAGTCCCAAGCTCTGTCCAGGGACACACACTCACACCCGCTCCGGAGGGAGAAGACTTTTGGAAAAGCTAGTTTTGGAAGCAGCAACCTCTTGGCATCTTCTGGAATCTGTTTTTTAAAATCGAAGCCTAGATGACTAATCTGCTTTTAATCATGACTGTAATCTACCTCTCTTGTCTTTTTAACCATGCTGTTCTCTGGATCGAGCAAAGCCCGTGGGAAAGGAGGAGACTTCCAAGGGTGAAGCTGCTGGCACAGAGCCACGGCCGTGCAGCGCAGAGCCGGCCCGTGGCACCCGCTCCGTGTGGTTTGAATAAGCTTGGATTTACCAGGGTTTCTCGAAAGGAAGAATTTCTTGAAACCTCCCACTTCCCTTCATCTGCATCAAATCTGTTTCTGTCTTTACATGCCGCCTGGTCTGGCCGTGCTGGCCAGTCCTGTGTGGCCACCGTTGTGACCGGAGCGCCCAGCCACCGCCTCAGGCAGGAGTTGAGGAGTCGTCTGGGCAGTGCCACCTGCAGGGGTCGGATCCTGTCCCCAGTTCAAAGGTTTCACAGGACTTGGCCCGTCAGGGCCCCTGCCCTCTCTCCCACCTCTCACTGATTCCTTTAGTTTATAAGGATCTATGAGTTAATTTTATTTTTCAGTAGCATATCCCAGGTGCAGTTACAGTTGCATTAATTCTGATTTAGTGTTTCCCCCCTCAGTTGTGGTACAGATGTAATATATGAGTTATAATGTGAAAAGCTTCCCAAAATAATCCACCTAGAGATAGGAGGGGGCTGGCTGAAGTCTCTACTGTATTTGTTCCCAGCTTTTCTTGCCATCCCAGCCCCAACCTGGGGCTGCCTCTGCCCTCACACCAAGGCAGGGGAAGGACATTCTGGTTTGTCACCTGGTGCCACTGGAAGAGCTTTGGCCTGTGCTGAGAACAGGAACGATTGTTTCTGAGCCTCATTTATGAACTGGATGCCCGTCTTGCCAGATGAACTGTTCTCACACAGAGCTCCCAGGGCTCCCAGTGCCCTGGCCAGGGCTCCTGCTCAAGGCAGCAGCTTCTTCAGCTGCCTCCTTCCCTGCTCCCAGCTGTTCCCAGCCCTGGCATCACCCTCCTAGCAGGCCTGTGAGCAGGGAGGGTTGGAGCTGGGGGCTGCTTTTTGGGGCTCCACTGCTCTCTGGGCCCAGCCCTTGCAGCACAGTGGGCATGGGCAGGGAGCGAGTAGCAGATGTTTGTAGCGTGTTGTTGCCTTCTCTTGCCCCGGGCTGGGGAAGGGGACAGGGTCTAAGCTGGGCCACCCCAGCGGTGGCTTTGTGGGGACAGGGGGCTGGACCTGAACTGCCCTGGCCACATCGGGCATTACGTCCTGCCTGCACCTCACCAAGGCCCTGTGGCCAGGCAGGGCCTCGTGAACACTAACACAGACCAGCTCCCTGCACCACCCCAGCTGAGCGAGTAGCCCCAACTCTTTCACCTTATTTATTCTGAAGATGGTGGGTCTGTCCCGGCACCCTCCGCTGTGGGCNTGTATAAAGACGTTATTTTTGTACTACATCGGAACTACTCCTGCATGTCGGCAATAAAACTTCATACAACAGCCCAGCGACCCCACANGCAGCAGGGCCCTGCTCTCTCCTTCTGGTTCTCTCCTGCCTTGTCCCCACCTCTTTATTTTTACTGTTTTTCCCCAATGTTAAAGCAAAGAAGCAATNTGGGTGGGATGGGTGGGATGGGGGATCTCAGGGTACTGATGTGCTCTGGGAGATGTACAGGAGTCGGGGGGGCCAGGCTCACGGAGCAGCGGCTCTGAGTGGCCCCACGGGACCCCCAACCCAGTCCTGCCCCAAGGCCCAGTGCCCTGAGTCAGCCACTGAGCCTGTCCCGCCCAGTCCAGCCTGGAGTGGCCACTGGGGACTGGTGGGATGCGGAGCCTCGTGTCCCCAAGGGCCCCGCCAGCCCTGGGAACAGCGGTGGGATGTGGAGCCTCGCATCCCCGATGTCCGGCCCCACCAGCCCTGGCATGTTCTACACCTCGGCCAGCGGAGCTGAGCCAGGATTAGGCACTGCCCGTGGCCAGAGCTGCTTCGGAGCCATCAGGGCAGGACCCTGCATGTCCCCGCCTCCGTGGGGCCAGCACCAACCCCGGCAGCCTCCTCAATCCCATCGCGACCGCTGGCCCTGAGGTGAGGCCGAGCCCCCCCAGCCCGGGGGTCTTGCCTTGGGTCCGGCACCGCCAGCCCAACCTAGGCCTGGCCTGGCCGGATGGGCGCTGGACACGGCTGGGACAGGGCCTGCAGCCGCCTGTGGCCCCGCTCCGGGGCGGTTCCAGTGCAGGGCCGAGCGTGGCGTCCCGGGGGAGCGGGACGAGCCCCGGCCCCGCGCCCCGCTCAGCACCGGCCGGGGCTGCCATTGGCTCCGGCGGGAGCGCTGACCGCCAGCCGCCTCCGAACTATTTCCTGTTGCTGCAGCGTTAATGCTAAACAGATCTTGCTCTCTCTTCCCTCGCTCCAGCCAAAGTGCAGCGGCTCTGCCTTCCCACCCCGGTGAGTACCAGCCCCGGGCACCGCGTGGGGCGCAGCACAGGGCACCCTGAGGCACCTCAGCGCCCGCGGCCACCCAGCCCCGCCGGCCACACCGGGTGTCGGGGCTCGGGCCCGTCCCGGCTCAGGTGCTCTGGCGCTGGGGGACGCGGGGCTGGTGGACGCGGGCACAGTGCGGGGACACGGGGGCTGAGGGCACAGGGCTCGGTGACACAGAGCTCGGGCTGTGGGGACGCAGCGGTTGAGGATGCGGAGCAGGCGGCTGGGGGACACGGTGTAGTGCTCGGGGACTCAGCACTGAGCGACTCGGAGCTCGGCTCTTGGGGACGCCTGGGGACCCGCAAGGCCCTACAGCCAGCCCAGCCCTCATCAGCACCCTGCCACCGGCGGGAGGTCCCTGGGGTCCCATGGTGGGGCTGTGCCCCTCCAGCCCCACAGCAGCCCCTTGCCGGGGCAGGGGCTGGCCGGGCAGCTGCTCCGCGGGGAGGGAACCCGCCCCTCCAAGGGACTCTGCTGGCCTTGTTTTGGGGTATCCCACTGGGGGGCTGCCCAGCCCTGGGACTTGCCGCGGCCCCTCAGCTCTGGACTGTCCGGGATGGTTTTGCTGATGTGTCACATTTTCTGCATTTCTTTCCTCATTCCTCCCTCCCTGGAGCCGTTTCTGGGAATGAGCTCGTCCCCTGCCAGGGCCAAATTTCCTCCCGCCCTGCCCTGCCCGCTGTCCTGCCTCTCATCCTTCCCACTGCCCTGCTACCCATCTTTCCCGCTGTCCTGCCTCTCGTCCTGCCCGCTGTCCTGTCCTGGTGGCCATTGCACTGTGCCTGGCCTTGTCACTGCACTGCAGGGCCCCACGGCCAAGGGCCAAGGCTGGAGCTGGGCCGGAGCAGTGTGGGGGACAGGGACTGGAACAGGGACACTGCCCCAGGCCTGTGTGTGGAGCCCATGTGTGCACACGAGCACGGGCAGCGCCGGCTCTCGGCAGCACCGGCAGCCTGGTGCTGGGACCCTGCTCTGCCCGTGTCCCTGCTCTACCCCGTGACCGATCCCATGGCCGGGCAGGGGACAGAAAGCCTGGCCCGGTGCCACGGATCCGCCTGATGCCGTGTTCAGGAGGAGCCGTTCCGTCCCGGTCCCTCAGGAAGGACGGAGGGCGGCGGGGGTGGGACGGCTCCAGCTCTGCATCTGTGGGGTTCCAGCCCTGCATGGAGCAGCCCAGCCCAGGCACGAACCCCTGCTCAGCTGGAGCTCAGCGAGGAGCCCCCGGGAGCACCCGGGCACGGCCTTGAAGAGGACCAGGGACTTGGGGGGTGGGTCCCAGCCCCCTGTAGAGCCTTGCTCAGCCCGTGTCCCGCAGATGCCAAGCATGTGCCGTCGCTGGAGCCGCTGAGAACTGCCAGGCACAGGATGGAGGGTCGCCGGAGGGACATGGAGCTGCTCAGCAACAGCATGGCCGCGTACGCGCACATCCGAGGTGAGCCGGGACGCGTCTGGGGGACCCCCAGAGCCGGGGCCAGGTCCCTCACCCTCTCCGTTCCCCCCGCAGCCAACCCCGAGAGCTTCGGGCTCTACTTCGTGCTGGGCGTCTGCTTCGGGCTGGTGCTCACGCTGTGCCTGCTGGTGCTGCGCTTGTCCTGCCGGCCCTCCCCGCGGCCCCCGGCGCGCCCCGGCGACCTCAGCGAGGACGAGGAGGACGACGAGGAGGACGAGGACGAAGAGGACACCGTCGACCGCGCAGCGTCTGAGTCGCTGCTGCCAGTGACCGAGATCCCGCTGGAGAGCCACGGCCCCGGGGACGGAGCGCTGGCCGTGAACGTGTTCGCGTCGGCCGAGGAGCTGGAGCGGGCGCAGCGGCTGGAGGAGCGGGAGCGCATCATCCGCGAGATCTGGCGCAACGGGCAGCCCGACATCCTGGGCTCCGGCACCATCGGCACCCTGGGCCGTGTCCACTACTACTGAGCCCGGCGGCTGCCCCGGCACGGGGTCTGCTCCTCCACAGCTGATCCCAAGCCGTGCCAGGAGGGACTAGGAGGACAGGGGGGCTGCTCACTTCCCCTGGCCCTGGACTGTCCCTGCACCACGGAGAGCCAGACCTCGGTGTCACGGGCACCCGCGGGGCTGGACTCGCCCCCGCCGCTGTGGGACACGATGCACTTTGAGCCATTGGTACGACGGCTGGCACCAGCCGAGCAGCCCTGGCACACGCAGGGACAGGAACAAGGACAGGGCAGCCCTTGCTGCCCGGCTCAGCCGGGATCTGGCGGGGGGTTCACGCCGTGGGGCAGGGCCGGGCTGTACGTCCGTGTGAGCCGTGGGCTCCTGCCCCACAAACATGGTGCTGTTGTACACGACCTAGAGCTCAGCGGGGCGAGTCCGGCGTTTTGGGGGGCCCTGGATACAGGGACGGCCTCGGCCCCTCCCCGCTCCAATTCCCTTCCCGGCCCCACTAAAATTAGCCGGGCCTTTTCCGGCACCGCCCGCCGTGACCCAGCGCCCTCCGGCCGGACCAGGGCGGATGCTCCCGCTGGACTCCGGGCCGGCCGCTGCTCCCCAGGGATGGTGCAGCTCCCGCCGGGCTGAGCCGCATCCTGCCCCGCTCCCAGCCCCAGCCCAGCGCCGCGGGGTGCGGGGCCCCGCTGCCCCCTCCCCGGCAGCTTTATAAAAATAGCTCCTTCCCAGGCTGGTTCCCCGCCGCCGCCAGCGCCAGCAGAATCCAGATGTTTTCCAGATGTTCTCCAGTGGCTGGAGGCCAGGATGTGCTGGGGCTGGGACTGGAGCTGGCCTGGGAAACTGTGCGGGGGTGGAGGAGGAGGAAGGGGAGGAGGAGGAGGCCCTGTCCCAGTCCCACCGCGGGCTCTGGTGGGACACCTTGTGCCATGGTGGGACCCTTTGTGCCCGGCAGAACCAGCCCAGCCCTCCAGGGACATGGCAGCCAACAGCAGAGCCCTGAGCAGCCCCCACACAGCACTCTGTACCCAAAATAGTTTATTTTAAACAATTTCTGTAGGTCCAGGGGCTGTTATGCCTCAAGGAGTGGTGCCTGGGTGTGGGGTGAGCATTTGTACCCGATGGGTGCGGAACTGGGCTGGGGGCAGCAAGGTCAGGGGGCACAGGGCACCCTGTGCCACCCACCTGCCCCGTGCCATGGGTGGGCACCGCGGCCCCCTCGTGCTAACAGGGCAGCCCCTTCCTCACCCGCTCGATCTCCACCTGTGGGGAGAGGCTGTGACTGTTGGGGGGCACAGGGGACCCCAGGACGGGGCAACCCCTGCCAGGGACTCACCTGCAGTGCCTGGCGCTGGGCCTGCTCCTGGCACAGCTCCTGCCGCAGGTCCTGCAGGTCCCGCCTGCAACACACCAGGATGGCTCAGCTGGGGCCAGAACAAGCAGCAAACAGACCGGAGCCACTGGGGACCCCCTGGCAGCCCCATCCCCACTCACAGGTGCTGGACTCGCATCAGGTCCACAAGGATGTGCAGGGTCCGGACCTCGGCCTTCAGGTCTTCCAGGGCCAGTGACCTCCCCTCCGACCCCTCTGACACCTCCGGCCCTTCTGAGCTCCATGGCGGGACAGGCGCCTGCCCCATGCTAGGGACAGGGGCACAGAGCCCAGCACGGGGCAGCCCCTGGGGCTGCTCCCCCCCACAGGGACCCCCCCCGCTCCCCAGGGCGATGCTGGGTGGCCGCTGGCCGGGTACTCGTGGCCGCGTGGCTGTGGGGTGGCTCAGCCTGGCTGTGGTAACTGACACCGTGTTGAAGCTGTTGGCATCTGCCAAAGAAAGAACAGGAATCGGCACCTGGTGCTGGGCAGGGCCTGGCCACCCTGCAGCCCCTGCACAGCCCCTGGATCCTACCTGGGTCCCCGGCTCTGCCCCACTCCGTGTCAGCTGAGGTGCTGGGCTGGGGGTCACTGGGCCTGGGGACAGCAGAGAGGTGAAGTGGCACAGCCAGGAAGCTGCCAGCCATGGCCATGAACGTGGTCCTGGCCCTGGGACATCGCAGTGGCCCTGGACACCCCAGCACAGCCATGTGTTTCTTACTTGGTGGGCAGCACAGGGGCTGGTTTGGTCTTGACAGGAACGGGGGGAGCAGGAGCCATCCTCTTGGTGAGTGGGAGCTTGGTCACCTCCATCCTTGCTGGTGCTGGGAGCTCTGGGGAGAGGAGGCAGGAGCAGGGCCGGGGCTGGGACCAGCGCTGTCAGACGAGAATGGGGCAGGAAGCGCTTCCTGCTGGGGACATGCCCTGGCCCAGGGGGCCTGTCCCAGGCACATCCCTGTCCTTCCGTCTCCTCCAGCCCAGGACTCACCCAGGGGGCTCCCTGTCCTCGCCCTCCTTGTCCTTCTCTGTGGTTGCAGCTGCTGGGGAGCGAAGGGGCTCGGGGAAGGACCCTTGTTACAGCCTCTCCCAGCCCCACGCCAGCCCCACATCAGCCCCGCACCAGCCCCACTGTGGTTGGCGCTTCCTCTGCGTGTGGCGGAGCAGGCGGCTGCAAAGCTCCCCTGAGCACCAGCACTGCAGCACGGGCAGGATGTCATCCTGCCACCATCCACGGCACAGCAGCATCCCTGTACTGCTGATTCCTGGGGTCACACCGGGACAAGCCCACTGGCACGGTGGGATACAGGACATCAGGCCATGGGCATGTGCCCATGGACCGAGGAGTCGGAGGAGGAGGCCTCCTGTCCCCACGGCAGGCCCCTCTGTCCCCATGGTTGGCCACGCTGTCACTGTAGTGGGACACCACATCCCTGGGGTGGGCCATGCCGTCCCCATGGTGGGCCAGCAGCCCTGCTGCTGCCTGGTCCCTGCTGCTGCCATCAGCACAGCCCACCACAGAGGCCTTGCAGACACCAAAAAGGGTGCTGGTATTACCCACCCAAAGATACGGCTGAAGCCCCGAGGGCTGCAGGGATGAGGACACCCCTATCCAAGGCCCCAGCGCTCCTTCGTTCCCAGTGGCACAGGGGTGATGGTGCCCAGAAGTGCCCAGCATCCTGCCAGCCCCTCACTGGCAGCTCCCCTGGGCCGCAGGGCACGGCCCAGCCCTGGAGCAGTGCAATCACATGCAGGAGCTGCGCTGGGACGATCCCGGGGCGCCGCAACCTCGGAGCCGCGGCCGCCTCCTCCTACCTGGCGCTGTGGGGCTGCCCCGAGGCCGAGCGGTGCCGTGCCGTGCCAGGCTCCCCCGGCCCCACACCGCACACGTGACGCCGGAGGAAATCGGCTCGGCGCTGGGAAGGAAGTCGAAGCAGAGAGCACCTCGGTGCTGGTCCACACCGCATCCCCCTGCCCCACCGGGGACTCCTGCTCCCCGGCCCAGCCGGCGCCCCGAACCCACCTCGCAGCTGCCCGCGGGGCTGTCCGGCCACCCCGGCGGGACACCGAGGCTGCCGGCACCGGGCGGACACCAGGGCCCGACTCACCGGACTCTGTGTGCTGGGAGAGCATTGCTGACTTCAGCTGTGGGAGAGGTTTGGGTGAGGGTGGGACTGGAGGGCACCGGGCACTGGGACCGCTGGCACAGCACAGCCCCATAGAGCGCTGTGTCTCCCCTGGCCACCCCCAGCTTGGAGCCCCCACCCACCTTCTCCGGCCCTGGGCAGGGCTGGGCCACCAGTGCCACCGCGGGGGCTCGGTGCTGGCACTGGGGTTCCGTGCACGACAGGGCTGCGGGGGCTGCGGGGAGCCGGGGCCAGCGCAGTGCGGAGCGAGGCGCCAGCGCAGGACCGCAGCCGGCCCGGGGTGACAGCCCACGCTCACCCGGCTCTCACAGCACTTCTGTCACCTTCGGCTGCAGGGGAAGCGAAACCCCAACCACGCAAGGGCCGAAACCCACAGACCGCGAGTGCAGGGGGTGGTGCGACCCTGCCGCTGCTGTTCCTCCGCGGGGCCTGAAGGGGATCCTGGCCGGTCCTGGCCAGTGCCTGGTCCAGGAGACAGCGTGGATATTCCTTCTGGCCAAAGGCAACTGACCCAGCAACAGCGAGCAGGGAGGGGCGCTGGGAATCAGCCTCGGGGCAGAGAAGGATGGCAGAACAGAGGTTGCGCTGCAGACCAGGAGGCTGTGCTACCCGGGTGCGGCCACTGAGGCCAAGGAGCTGGGAACACTGGGCACCCTTTTCCTCCAGCTGGCTTCAGGTTGAATGTGAAGGGAAGCATCAGCCGTTAACCCACGGCACTGTCCCAACAGCTCTTGGCCAACACCGTTACCCCACAGCAGCCGGGAAAGTGGCTCTGCCTGGGGGTACCCCCTGAACTCCCCCAAAGGCTGCACACCCAGCAGCCCCCCCAGCACCTTCCCTTGGCAGGGCAGCGATGGAAAAGCAGCTGTTGCTGGGCACCAGTGAGGGCAGCACACGGGGCTGCAGCTACCCAGCAGCGGGACAGGCCCGCGTGAGCTCCTGGGAGGAGCTCGGGTGTGGGAAGGATGGAGCTGGGCCCGTGCACGGGTGACACAATCCCTGCTGGCAGCGGGCTGGGGAAGGGCCTGTGGCTGTGTCACCCCTGTCCCCAGGCAGTTACTGTCACGACAGGGGCTGAAAGATCTATTAGTGCATAAACCCCAACAGGGAGGTACAGCCCTGTTGCTCCAGGCACTTGGTGATTTCAGGCTCCCCGGCGACTCAAGACACAAACCAAGCAGAGTTACACCTACGACTTATTTTATTGTATTTTATTTGCATAAACAAACTTCGGGGCTTTGCTAAACAGGAACTGTTCAAGTCAAAACAAACCAAACTCTAGCTGGTGTGTGGGGAACAGCACAGCAATCCTGGGGAGAGGGACAGGGGGAGCGCGGGCACGACTGGGACTCCCCGCCCAGGCTCACGACCTGGCCGGGAACCCTCCACAAACTGCTCCAGAATATCTTTGAAGTACAAGATAAAAAGAAATGCAGCCTAAGGGCCGTCCTCAACCAGCTCAGGAGGAATCTGCCTTTTGGTTTTATAAAAAGATTAATAAAAAATATTGAAAAATTCTCATCTCTGTTTATATTTTTCCCCAAGAAGAATTCGGAAGTTCCTTAGAAAACTGTGTCACCTTGGAAAGGGCACTCAGGTCACAACCAGCTGCAGGGAGGAGACACAAATGCTACAAGCAGTTTGGGGTCCAGCACACACCAGGCCTAATAGTGAACACAAACAGTGGCCAGAAGTAGGGTGTAATCTTTTTTCTCTTTTAAACCATGCTAATTTTGTTAATTTCCAACATAAAAGGAAAACAATCATTTTTAAAAGGCCCTAAACTCAACTGTTACATAAAAAAAAGTTTAGAAAAAAAAAAAAAGTCATAGCAGTTTGGTCCCAACAAGTGAACATTTAGATGTTTACTCACATGCTTCATTGTTTTCTTATTTATAAGAACCAAAAATAGTTTCCAAAATTATATCTGAATTGATGTTGCTACGTATGTAAAGGCCTAAATTAAGCAGAATTTAGAAAATTGAATACACAATAGGGGAGGAAAATTTGAGCGGGCGAGCGAACCCCGACTGTCACTGGGTCAAATTATAAAAGAGAAACAAAATGTCAGGACTGGTGGGGTCAGGTGAGCACAAACTGAAACCACATCGTCCTCAAAGCCTGTTACCAAAAAATAACCGACCATCCGTAAGGTCACGGAGAAGGGAAAATCTGGGGTCTCACCCAGTGCTTGACCGCATCCAGTCCAGAAGGGAAGTCTTTGGGAAGAGAAACTCCAGGAGTGGATCCGAGCGTAAATGATGGATCAGTCCCAGTCCGTGCTTGGGGAGGCTGAACTCTGGAAATGCAGTTAAATAACGTCGGGATCGTTTCCGAGCTGCTCTCCAGGGCTCTGCTCAGCACGTGGGGATCACCCTGCCACCCCAGCACCAGCCTGACCCCTCCCCTCCTGCCAGGGCTCCCAGAACCGCGCAGACCCCGCGGCTACTCGGCCGTCGTCTGCAGGGCGTCCTTTTCCTCCCGGTTTTCCGTTCCGCTTTCGTCGTCTTCGATTTCTCCCTCTTCCCCACTGAACTTGTCATGAGCCCACTTGGGGCTGGTGCTGGACTTGCGGAACATGAAGCGGCCTCTTCCCCGGGGGAAGGCGCCGCGGCCGCGGCCCCTGTTCACCCACTTGTCCGTGCCCTCGCCCTCGCGGTCGTCGTGCTGCACGGGAAGCCAAGGACAGCAGGTGAGATAGGCTGGCACGGCCCTGCACCGCGCCTCTGCGACCGCCCTTTGTGACCCGCTTAATGGGAACCACTCTACAG
The DNA here is from genome assembly GCA_013397175.1 of Platysteira castanea. NCBI lineage: Eukaryota > Metazoa > Chordata > Aves > Passeriformes > Platysteira > Platysteira castanea. Next base: position 354,147 of record VYXC01005516.1, on the reverse strand, counting down.
GGAGCAGGAACAAGCTCTCTTTAGGCACGAGCCGGCAGCTTCCCGTGAAGCGTCACCCGAAGCCCTGCCTGGTGTGTCAGTGACAGCTGGTGCTTTCACCCCCAAAGCACCCGGGACCGCAAACACCTGGAGCACGCGCGTGTCTCAGCACCCAGGTACGTACCAAGTAGTACTTCTTGCTCTTAGGCGTGTACTCGGGGTCCCACTCCTCCTCTCTGTTCCGCTTCTGGAAGTCGTTGTTGCCGCCGCTGTTGCTGTTGTTGTTGCCTGAAAAGTTGCCTCTGCCCCATCCTCTCCCTCGAGCTCGGAACTGCTGCAACAGCAACACACCGGAGAAAAATAGAACGGCTGCAGAGGCAGCGCTCTCCCACCCCAGCCAGCTTCCACAGCTTCCAAGAGGTTCAACATCCCTTCTCTGACCATCCAAAACACCCTTAAAACCTATCACTAAATAAACAGGACAGCACATTTTTGGGTTTTTAGTTCATCTGATCACACAGCGTATCACAGTTCCTATGAAGCCACTGAAGATCAGGTAGAGGCATTTCCAGGGCAAGCCCAAGCAGGTGAGACCCCGCTGTACATGGACTGCAAACACAAGCATGCCCAAAGCCCCAGTGGAAGCACGGCCTGTGCCCATTGGGCTGCTCCAGGCCTTGTTCTGCTCCTCCCATGTGGAGCTTAATGCCCACAGCACATCCCTGGTTCCTGCCCCAGACCTGGAGTGATCCCCCTGGGGCTCATCACCCACAACCAGGCATTGCCTCGGGGTTTCTCCTCCAGGGCAGCTTAAACTGAAGGAGCAACACAAAAAGGCCATTCCAAACGGCCCACTTTGGGAATCAGCCCTGAGGGCAGCGGTGGAGAACATCTGGGGAAGGGGTGTAGAACACTTACAAAGGTTCCTCTTGCTCTTCCTCTCTCATTTGGACCAGAGAATTCCTTAGTTCCAAGCCGGGACTTGTCAAAGCCTGTGGAGCTCTCCTCCCTCTCCTCAGTCTCCTCAGGATACTCCTCTGCTTTGACTGAATGAGAGGACCACGAAGACGATGAGCTGGATCTGGACCTCTCACGCACCCGTCGGTGTTTCCTGTTTCAGTGAATGGAGGGGAGTGGGACACAACAGCATTAGGAACTCAGCTGTGACCATCTGATACAAAACCACTTCGTTATCACTCCCTTATCAATGCCATGCTCTCCTTTTCCTACTACAAGAGGAAAAGCCATAATAAGAGCTCAGGCTCTAACACAGGGCCCAAGATCTCCCCAGAAGGAACTTGCTGCTCCTTCCTAAGGTGTTTACACCATCTGCTCTCAGTTTAGCATGCATCCATGGAGTTTTAGCCAAATGGAAAATTATTCTAATAGAAAAGGATTAAATGAACATCAAAGCCAACTCATTTTAACATGGCTGTTTCTCTCTGACACAACAGGAACAAGAAGGAAAAGTGACTCACCCATCCTGACACATGGAGCCTTCCCATCTACCTTTTACAATTACTTAGTGTTTCTGAGATACAATGATAGCGAGACGACACGCAGAGGGGTAGCTCAGGCCACTGGAGGAGTTATGTCACAGGTGCACAACTGTGTGTACAACTGTTGTACACGGTGTCGTCTCCAACCTGAGCAGCTGAGACACGAGAGGCACAAGGAAATGGCTACTGGGTTTCCTACATACTTTTTCTTTGAGCCTTTGTGACTTTTCTCCGTTTTCTCAGTTGATCTTTCCCTTGAGTGACTTGAATCTCTCGAGTCCACCGACTCCCTGGATTTATCGCGTTTAAGATCTCTTTCCTTATGTTTTTTACGGCGTTCAATATCAAGGCGCAGATCAACAGGGTCGTCCTTATATTTCCCTTCAGCCTACAAACGCAGGGGAGAGGGAGGGCAGAGTTGAACACAAGGTCTGCAGTGCCCCAGCTCAGCACCATTTATTTTGCTACTGACTGCACAGACTTCTGGAGAACTGGAGTTTAACTGAGCACTAACCAATATTCCACTTTAAGATGTCAAATAATGCACTACTAAATTAAGTTTGCCTTTGTCAGAATTCAGTTTTCCTACTCTAAAATAAATCACTGCTTTTTAAGCTTTTAATCTCCTCTTTAAACAGCATTAAAATAAACAGTCTGGAAGAGGGGAGGGAGACATGGAAGCTGACACTTATTGTACACCACAGCCAGTGAGGATGCGAACAACTTGGGAATCCCATCCAGCTGATCATGGATCACAAGGACAGCGTGGAAGAACTGTCTGACAGCCTGTGGGTGCCTGGTCCCGCCCAGCAGCACCTGAGGTCCAGCTGACAGCCTCACCTGGCACGGGCCAGAGGGATTTTAATCCCCAGGTCTATGAGTGACACTCTGGGAGAAGCAAAAGCCCTTTGCTGCTTGGAGATATCCAAGATTAGTGATCCAAGGGGCAGGAGGAGGCCAGTGAAAGGCAGCATCCAAGGGGTCTGGGAGAAGGCCAACATCCCATGGATAGGGAGGCGTTACTACGTCTGTCAGGAAGATTTACTGGGTGCAGATGCCACCTACAGCTCCTTCCCCTGGGCTGGAGGGCACGGTGTGACAGGTGCCATAAAGTCCCACAGACACACTCTGTGTCTCCCACAGTCCTGCCAAGTCTGCTAAAGCAAGCTGGTGTCTCACAGAGCAAAAACCCACCAGCTGCATGAAAAATTAAAACTAAATTTACATTGCTAATTAAAAACAAACACAAAAGACACCTGGTAATGCTTGCAGTGAGCTGTATTTAAATTGGTACTTCAAGAAGGGATTAGGAGTTTCTCTGGGAAAGGAGCAGTTGTTTTCCCTGCACCTCCTTTGAGCCCTGTGGCACCTGGGTGAGATTCTGCTGCCTGCCCGAAGTGACAGTGGCTGTGGTTTGACAAACAGGCAATTGGGCAGCAGGAGGGCTGTAGGAAGCCTTACACCACGTTGGTACCAACACCCAGCCTCAGCCATTGCTACTGCATTTACACAACACTCATCCTGGGAACTGTATGACTTGATATGCAACATACATCAAATTAATCGTCTTCAATTAAATACAAAAGGATTAGTAATTCTCTAGCTGTTAAATTTTTTACTTACATGAGTTTCTAACCACTTTTTTGTTTAAATAAATATGTCAAATAACGCAGGAGTGAGAGCAGGCATTTTGTTTTGGTATTTTGCTCTTCTACTTTCCCCAGGCAAAGAGCTTTAATTTCTACTCTGAGAATAAAACTGCTCCCAACACGATGGATGACAGATAAGTGACAAAATCGGCAGCAGCTCCCTTATGTGGCACAGCAAACACCTATTTGGGTTTGGGAGGGCACGTCTGTTTCACGGAAGGCTGGCGAGCTGTTTGGAAACCACGTTTATAACACACTCTGCCAAGCTGATGCTCAGAGTTCAGGCCCATCAAATCCATCTCACCATCGTCCATGTCAAGCCACAAGTGTGTTTGGAAAAAATCGAAAACAAATATGAAACAAGTAAGGTTTCAGCAGGACTGGTTAAAATCTCTTCAATGTAAATATGTATGAAGGTGAATAAACAAAGGTTAAAATCTCAAACATTTTACGTTAAGCCTTCTTTATGATTGTTTACAGTGAGTGCAATGGCTTAACATTCATCTACTCAGCAAAGCTAAAACCCTCAATCCCAAATGCTCTGGATCTTTAACAAGTGCTGAATGTTAAAGTAACAGCAATCAACAGAAACGGCACAATCAGTTGTTAGAACAAAATTTATCATCTGCTTAATAGTGTATCTGCTTTAGCTCAGCATTTAGTTTTACTTTCCTCTTTTTGACATGCATGTCTTTGAAAACATGGTTGGCAATATTGCACGTAACAATGGAGTTAATCATACTTACAAGCAGAAAAATATCACAAAAAGTCTCTTCTCTCATCATGGGCACTTGTTCCAAAAATCCTCTCTTTTTTCTCAAGCTCACCTCAATTGACTTTGGGGTCATTTACCATAGTCTAACCACTTCACAAAGGTTGTTGATACATTTTTAATAAAAATTAACCCTTTGTAGTTCATTTTTAGAATTATGCCCATCCTTAAAAGAAAAACACAAACTTAAGTAGAGAGTAATTTAAACAAAAACATCACTGTTAAGTTCATGCCCAATGCACTCATTTTGTTGAATTAAACTAATCAGAGTAACAGTTCACCTTGAAGCCAGGATCTCTGGAGCTTTTCGATTCCTCTTGAGAGAATCCATGTTTTCTAAAAGTACTGGGAGATATATCTATCCTCCTAAAGCAAAAAAAAAAACAAAAACAAAAACACAGATATAACCTTGCTCATAAGAAGAATCTGAAGATTTTAGATCAAATGTCATTTAAAGCAGACCAGTATTTCCAAAGGTATTTCAAACTCCCCATAATTTTCCTTTTTTTGTTTGCTGGCTGAAGTTAGTTATATACTTGAATTATTCTGGCATTATTCCAGAGTTTAAGAAGTGAAATCTGGAACACCTCTGCAATATTAAAACAGTGTCTAATGGCACCGACCTGTGGATTTCAGGGCTCTTTTTGTTTTTAGCTGCATCTTGTTCCATTCCTTTCTTTAGATATTTGGTAAAGCGTTCATTCAGTGTCATTGCTGAGGATCCAAAGTGATGCTCTGTCAGGGGTTTGAACAAACAATGCCAAAATATTAGTGCCAGTTTTGAAAAAGACAAAGCCCACGCACCCCACAGCTTGTTAAAACCCAGGTGCAGGACAGTGAAGCACTGTGGGGATGAGCTCTAATGCTGCTGACAAATTCCCAGTTTCAGTTTTCAGTGTTTCAGTGAAATAAACAGTTTTCTTCGAGTGAGCCACAAATTCATCAGAACACACAATTCTAAGTCCCAAACTCTGAATATTTCTCAGGTAGAAACAAGAACACCCTCTGCTTGTGCAGAAGAGCATTTATGTAAATAAAGATGATCATGATCATGCTGCTGCTCTCATCTCTGGAACATCTGCTGGAAAACAACTCTAGGTATTTCAAGTGCACAAACCCCACTTATCTGGGCAAGGGAGGAGCGAACCTTCCCCGAGGACACGCGGACTCCTGACCCACCTCTTACATGGTGGACTATAGTCACTATGTGCTGAGCAAACAGTTCAGAGGGGCTTCGCTGCGACTGAGCCGACTGGATGTGATGGAAAATGGAACGGAATTCCTGCTCTTTCTTGTTGCTGTGCACGAGATCCCGGCAGAGCTTGCGCTCCTGAGCCAGTATGCCGCTGGGACTGGAAAAAGAAGAGCCCATGAAATAGAAGAACGGGGTGAAGGGGAGTAGTTTAAGGTGTTTAATTCTGCAGGAGCTGAGAGCTCACTGATGGGATATGTGTTATTAGAGCCCATGAACACTCAAAAGCATGAGCAAGGAGCTCCTTTAAACATCCCTAAACACACTGCTCGAGGTTACTGTGAGAATTCAGGTCATTATTCTAATGCTGCATGGAGAGTAAGTACAGTAAAACACAAGGCAGAGAATCAAATGGATTTAAGCAGCAGAGTAACTCCCCTGCACAACTCAGCTTCCCTCAGCCAGAAGCCACTGAGTACCTGACTCCGTCTGGGACTATTTCCAGAGCCTGGTGCATCCTAAAGTAATCTTACATCCAGTCATAGCAAAGGTTAGGAAAAAGTTAATCTCCAGCTTCCAAAACCACAAATTGTGATGCAATACTGCTTAGCCTTCCTCACATTTGGCAAGCACACGGGGATCTCAGGAAGAGAAACAGGAAAAAACATCACTACTGAGACTGCCCAAAAGCTGGCAGATCCTTACCGTGCAAGATCCTCATCGAAGGAATCCATTCGAATATTGACCTGGGCCTCACGAGTAATGGAAAAGGAGGATTTGCCAAGAGTTAGCCCCTCTACTTTGGTGCCTGGCTTTTCCTTCACCTCGGAAGCCTTCCTTGGTGGAGGGGAAGAGCTCTTTTCCTGGCTTGACTTGTAAGTGGTCACTCTAAAATTCTTCTCAGGTACAAAACCCCTGTGACCAGGTTCAGCTCTCTTGGATCCTGGTCTCTCCTCTTTTTTGGATCTTTCAGAATAGCTTTCCTCCTCCATTTCATCAGGTTTCCTTTGCTTCTCTTTTCCAGGTGGCAGGAACACCACACCTTCCCATTTTCCTGACCTATCCTCTTCTTGACTTTTACCTGAAGTGGCTACGACTTTAGACATAAACTTGGGCTCATCATCAAATTCCGAATCTTTCCGGCCCTTTGCCTTGTCCTTCTTGTCCTGCTCATCTGTTTCATCCTTCCCATAATGACCTTCCTTGTGGAACTCCGGGACCTTGAGCTTGTCAAAGTCATCCCTGAACTTGTAGCGCTTGGGCGACTGGCTGCCGCGGTATCCCTTCTCCGAGTCAGCTTTCGATCCGTATGAGTCAGATTTTGCCTTCCCATCTGTTGATCCCAACTCAGAGAAATTCCCTTTTTCCTTACTTTTTTCTTTCTCAGCATTTGTTACTTTCTGGTCTTTGTCTTTCCCATTCTCGGTCTTCTGCTCTTCCAGATACCTGGTCATAAACAGACATTACAGGAGGTTTCTTATTAGAGCTCAACGAGGTCAGTATTTCAGTTCAAAGAGTCAAACTTCAGAGAACACCAAGCTACGCATGGACAGAAAGCTGCCTCTAGGCCCTAAAATAATTAAAATGTCAAGCAGATTACTCAGCCTGAATTCAGACTTTTGTTCTCACTAAATTCAGCAAATGTACAAGGAGATGGATATGCAGAACTGATGGAATGAGGCTCGAGAACAAATCAAACCCAGCTGACCCACAGATGCATTGGAAGGAAAAGAGGAACATCTTACCCACTCCGTTTATTTACTTACAAACCTGGTTCAGGAGAACAACACATCAAACCTTTCAAATTGGCTGTTCTGCTTTAAACAACACACTGGAAATAAAAGCCTCAAAAGCTACTTCAAATTTGGGATGCAAGTTTCATAGGTAAGCTAAATATTTCATGACAGACTGCAAATACAAATAAAAGCAAACAGGTTAACAGAGGAGAATATGCTGCTGGGAAAGATAAAACACTTCTGGTGAGAACAATTCAGCTGGTTTATAGCAACTGAACAGTTTTAAAGCATTCACAAATCAAAACCCTGGCTCTGTGGGACAGCAGGAAAGCCCACAGACACCAGCTCAGTGCTTTGGAAAGCCCAAATAAAGAGTCACATGAGTTTTTTCCTTTCTCTTTTTAAATTTCAGACACCCTTGATACAGAACCAGATCAAAACATCTTTAAAAATAATAAAGACTCAAAACCACTTATGAATGGTGCTGTATCTTTTAAAACAAAGTGTCACCTTTGGGCACAATCTGCAGTGGACTAATCAAGAGAATGATGGAAGCAGATGCCTTCTGCTTGGAAGGCTGTCTTCCTTTTAGGAATGTACTTGGTGCTTTAGTTTCTCATCCTATCCACATACACAGGCACAAGCACTGCAGCTGCACCTGCCTCAGGCTGCTTGCAGCAGGATATGCAGCAGGATTTAATTAATTTCTTCTAATTTACAGTACCTAACACAATTCCAGAAGGCAACACTAAAAATGTCAACAACCAACATGTAAATAACCGGGAAATGTGAGCTTCCATCTCCTTGGGCAATCTTCACTTCAGGTGTTCATGGGCTATGAACATTTCTGCAGGGACCATATACAATCTTTAGAACTATCCAAGTTGGAAAACCAATTCCAACTTCCTACAACTCCAGGCTGTCTGTATTTTTACCATAATTCAGACAGGCCCAGGCCCAGAGCTGGCAGTGCACTGGCAGGGCTTCCCAGCTGGAATCTTCCCCAGCCCCTCGCCCTGCACACGGGAAGCATCCACATGTGCAGCTGGCTCCTCCAAAAGGTCCCAAAAAAATAACCCAGCACCACAAAATGCATCACTTGCCTCTTGGAGAAGGCTCCTCCCCCGGGAGCTGTGCCCTCCTCCTTCGGAGTGGCACCGTACAGCGAACTGACAGGTGTGGGGCTTTTGCACACCGGGCTCTTCCTCGTGGGGCTCATTCCTGCCGAGCCGTGCTCGAAGGGGCTCTGGTGGGAGCCCCCCTGGAAGGAGGTGGAGCCGCTCTGGGCGGCAGAGCCCATCGGGGACGGGCTGGAGCGCGGCGGGCTCGACTTCTGCACGGGGCTGGGCCGGGGCGAGCGCCGCCGCACCACGACCGACTGCAGCGGGCTCTTGAGGGCAGGGCTGCGCTCCCGGGGGCTCAGCTCCGACACCGACCCTCTGGATGTGGAGCCTGTGCCATAACTGCTCACATCTTGCCATGGCTTTGATCCCTCGGATGCCTTGGCATCTTGAGCCCCAGCTCCTGAAAACTGCTGCTCCTTAGACTCATCTCCTTGATTATCTCCCGTGGTCTGGGATGCCCGGGCATCCTTGGAGGATGATTTCTTCTCCTTTCCAGATTTACGCTTGGAAGACTCAACCCGACTGTGATTCGAGGACGAGCGGGAAGAGGAAGACCTCCTTGACCGGTCGGAAGATGACTTATCAGAATTCCTGGAATGACTTCTGGACCGTGGGGAAGGAGACCTTCTCTTGGGCGAGCGGGAGCGCGACCTCCCCCTGCGAGGGCTGTAGGCCTGGCGGTAGTTTTGCCAGTTGGACCTGTAATTCCCATATCCTCCTCGGTTGTACTGGCCCCAGGGATAAAACCCTCGGTTTCGGCCACGGAAATAATACGGTCTCCGATATCCTCTGTTATGGCCTCTGAAATCCCGGTTCTGATAGACTCTCGGATGGTTCCTTTCTCTGTTATGAGATGGAGAGTACGATCTTGAACGAGACCTAGAACTGATGAAAAAAAATTACACAAATATTTTATATTAAAATTTCTTTTTATAATTTATTTTTATAGTTTATTCTTCTGCCACAACTTTTTATTTGAAGACTTACTAAAAAAAGAACTTGAAAAACTCATTTCTAAGTTTTCAAAAGGAATTTCTTTGGTTTACCCTTATCTGATTGAGGTATTATACTTTGCTGTGAATAAATTGCAGTGGACATAGCTTGTGATACTGTCAAATATTTGATTTCAGGATCATTGCAGAGACCATGATAAGCACACACTGCTCTCCATTTTGCTGGGATGAAAATGGCTGCTACCCAGCTTCAGAAAAAGTGACAGATCTCAAGCACCCAGCCCTTAACAGCTCAAGGTCACGGTTATTACTCACCCACAAAGAAATATTTTTTATGCAAATCATGCTACTGCTATTGGAACAGATCCCAAATCTTCCTCTCGAGTCCCAACTTCACGTGTACTTTAAAATTCTGATAAATCCAGATGAAACCTCACTTCTTTGTCAGGCAAGTTAGATAAACGCTACACCTCAACAGCAGAAGGGCAGCAGCCGGGCGAAGGGCAGGCTGCTCTGTGGATTTGAGCTCCCAAAGGCGCATCCCGGGGCACAATCCCAGGGGACGGGAAAAAAACCGCGCTGGGCCGCGCCCGCCGCGCGCCGCCAGGTGGCGCCAGGCCGGCAGAACCCGAGCCCGGGAGGGCGCAGAGCCCGGAAACGCCCGGATCCCGGGGATCACTGCTCCGGCCGCCTCTCCCGTAAACTGCGGCGGTTCCTAACTGTTTAAAGGTCCCACTGGAGCTCAGATGCCAGAGCTACAGGAAGGACTGGCCAAACTAGGAAGCCGAAATAGAAAAGAGGTTTTTCCGAATGGAATTTTAGTAAGTAACATCCATTGGAACAGTTTCCACAGCCCTTTCTTGCATTCCGAGCTCTGGCTCTGACACACACACTGGTTGTACTCCAATGGACATGAACTTCCTCACACAGATCTCAGTGCTGCTCCTCACCTCTCACAGCCCAAACCCCCAGAGCCAAGGGAGAACAACCTGCTGCTGGAATTCCTGCACAGTTAGCACACGTGTGCAGTCAGAAATGAACTTTAGTTCTGTGCTCATTTCTTCCTCCTACCGAACCTCCTACCGAGGTCAGTCTAGCAGGAATCTCTTGCTCATACTCCAATCATTGCTAACAAACAGCTTAATGACCATTTTAACAGATTTTTAAATTCTTCAAACAACTAAAAAGCTTATCTGAGACACTTCTTCATTCAAGTAACAGCAACCAGAAGGAAAAGCAGAGAGGCAGGAGGCAAGGACCAGTTATAACAAGCTCTAGTCCAAGACATGAGGAACACAGATGCTCAATTTTCAGACAACTGAAACTGCTCCCGCCTTTGAAAATCCATAATAAACTCGTCAGTGCATCTGTGATCAATTATCAGCAAGGACCTGTCGTATGATGCTTCCAAAATCTGTTGAGGCCGCAGCAGGAAGATTGCAGTCCAAAAGCTGCAGAGACTATTTACCAGAAATCTTTTTAGAAAAATACAGTGAAAGTTACACAGTAAAAGAAACACCAAAAGTGAAAATTTCCCCATCTCTGCCAGCCCCCAGAACTGTTGGCACTGAACTGCTCCAGGGCTAAATCACCAGCATTTACAAGGAGTGAGAAATAAAGTCATAAAGAAAGCAGGAGATATTAGGCAGACTCCACCACAGCACTGTAACTTAGAAGAAACAGCAAACCTGCCAAAGGAAGAGTAAAACAATTTGTGGTGCATCCTGAAGTACACAGCAATGGTCCTTTATGCCGAGATCCCACCATACCTACCTTGGAGCACATCCCAAGGTCAGGCAGGGGGGCTGGGCTGGGCTGACCCCCTCCATTCCGACTCTTTTTTTTTTAAAAGGAGTTATTTATAAAGCAAAAGTAGCCTCAGCAGCAGCACAGAGGAAACAATCACGTTTGCACAGGGTGCCTTTTTCTCAACTGCCAAAGTTCCTTCACAGCTAGCAGATATTCCCGAATGAGCACGGATCTTCCAGCATTCCAGCTTCCTTCTGCAAAGGGCTCGCTTGGACTCAAGTCTCCGCCTCTAATTTAGTTTTGTCATGTCCTTCTTTCTCCAACTGCACATTTATTAGAACTTCTGTATTTTAAGAATCTCTAACTGGTAACACTTGCATGTGTTCACAGCCCAGTGGTTTTCAGAATACGTGCTATTCATTAGAGTGAAAAGGCAGGAGAACACCATTACACCCCATCCAACGGGAATGGCTCTGCCAGATGCAGAATACTTTGCCAAGAGAAAAGGAAAAAACAGATATCCAGGGAAGACACAAGCCTGTTATTGGCCTGCTCAGAAGCGACTCAGGGAGACAGGAACAACTGTTACACACATTAATGATTTCTTAAAATTAACTGCAGCAAAATTATCTTTATCCACTTTATCCCTCCAGAAGGATCTTTCCTGTTGCCTGGCTCCTGCATGTTGAGGGGATGGGCAAAGGAGTATCAAGAATTGTCCGCATCTTTCACAGCAGTGTCTAAAATAGATGTTAAAACTTGCTTGAATTCACTTCCCAAGAGGGGAAAAGCGCACGACATCTGCAAAGGCCCCTCGAGTCTGGGATCAATTACATTAAAGCCTTAAAAAAGCCAAAGTCTCAAAAGAAAGATCCTGACTGTGCTGACAAACATCTTAGTCTCCTAATTTATTTATTTATTGACAATGTATTCTCCCAAGTCATTGAAAACACCCAAACAGCACAGGTTGGCAGGAAACAGCCTGAGACACAGGACATTATCTGTCCTGGGATCTAATCAAAGTCTTTCCCTGGAAAAGAGTTAAGTGACAAACCACCTGCAAGGGAGGAAAAGCCCCGTTCTACCCTTTGGCTCCAGGGCTGCACAAACTCACCTCAGTCTGCGTTTCCTTGACCGTGAGATAGAGCGGGACCGGGAGCGGGACTTGGAGAAGGAACGGGAGCGTGACCTCGATCCAGACCTCGAGCGGGAGGAACGGGATCCAGACTTGGATTTGTTAGTTTTAGACATCTTCGCAAGCACCTGTCAGTGCACCTGAGGGAAACAGGGAAAGAGAAGTATTTGAGAAATGAAGCATGTGGTTGATAGGAGAGAACAGGCAGCACCTGGCAGGCTGACAGACTCCAGGGACATGGAGCTTGATAAGGCTGGAAATAGGAATGTTTGAAATGCCTGCTAGGAACAGATGAATGGTTCTGAGCTCAGAATAGAAGGTTTATTTCAGTCTAAGGAGGAAAACTGCAAAAAGAATAAAAGGCTCTAAACCCAGAGTAATCACAAATGAGAGTGTGACAGTTGAAAGCACCTAGTGCAAACCAGGGAAGAGGCAGGGCCATGCTGCTGGCTGAGGCAAGGACGCCTCTAGAGGCAAACTAGCCCATGGAAGTGAAAATTCCATGTAATTGCAGCCACATCCCTGTCTGTGCAGCCAGCTGCCACTGCTTGAAAGGAGAGGGAAGAAATAAAAAAGCTTACCATCAAAAAACCCACCCTGTAAACTTTTATCTAAACTTTCAGAGGGAATCAAAGAAGAGCTGATACTCCGAGATACAGGAATGTGACCCTATTTGCACAGCTCTGCTCAGGTTCAATCCTGTCCTCTCTGCTTGTGCAGCTCCTGCAGTTGCTGTGATCAGTCACCAGCGTGGATCACCCAGTCAGGAGTTCTGTTGCAGCCAAAATAAATCAGATGTCCTTCCAAATATTCAGAGACAGAAGAGATTACACCGTAGCACTACATGATTCAAAACAGCCATAATTATGAATTACCTGGGCTACTTCCAGGCATGTATTCAGGTAAAGGTTAGAGAGTCCCTTAGAAGACGATTCAGGGAATAGTTTGACCACACAAATCTTTCAGTTACACTCTCCCTGATCTGTTCTCTTATACCAATGAGCGAAATTTGCATTAATTGCATATTTGATAAGTTATCAAAAAACTTCCCAGCTAAAATGACTACTGAAAAAGAGCCAGAAATAAAAAGGAACTATGTTAGTACAAACTTCATATTTTTTTAATCCACTGATTAAAAATAGAGACACTCAGGTACATAAACACAATTGATCAAGTGCTGCTGCTGCTGCTATATCCATTTTAAGGAAATTCCAGAGGACTGACTTGCAATGCCTTCACTTCCAGTCACTCTCCAAAATTACATATATGGTTACCAAAGGCTCCAACTTCTGCCAGGGCACTTCCAGGAAGAACACAATGCCCGGCACAGGAGCAGCTGCCGGGAGAGTGGGTGGTGGTTTATCACCAGAGCTGGGACTTTCTAGAAATGGGAAGTTGGCTTTTATTTTAAAAAAGTCACGTTACACGCTCCTGTTCTTCCCTTTCACTATACTAAAGATGTTAGATCAATTCAACTGAAGTATTTGAATATATTCCACACCAGAAAGCATGCAGAAAAAATGATAAAATTAATGCTTCCTGGTCTATTAGGAAACAACAGATGTTTTAATCCCTGTTGCCCCAGGGATGAAAATCAAGACACTGCCACGGAGAAGCGAAGTTTGTTCTTGTGCTTGGCCATTTTTCAGGGAAAGAATGTGTGAAAGGATAATTTTAAAGTATTTCCTTTTAATTTACTGAGTACGTCTGCTGAACCAGCAACACTTCCTACTCTTGTTGGCCAAAACAATCCAACGCTGAGCATTGGAAAGCAAAACACGGAAGAGGAGCAGAAGAAAGAAATGGTAACAGGAACTACTGCAAGATACAGAAGATGTGGCACTAACTCTCAGGAAATCCCAAGAAGACCCCAAAACAGATTTTAAAAATATCACTTTGATCTGTTTAAGAATTTTTGTCTTTCACTTTGATCCACAGCACTTCCCAGCCAAACATCACCCTGGTGTGTGCAACGTGTGCCAAACGCTCACGTCTTGGAAGGATTCTTTATCTTTGCCAACATTCTGAAGCTGATTCATTCCTAACACATGAGGTAACTCCTACTAGGATAGAAACAGAGTTGCTACACTCTATCAGCACTCAAAAGGTTAAACGAACTGCACACTGGAGTCATGTCAGCTCCCCTGAGTTAACTGCACTTGTAAACTTACTGTGATACACATTTAGTTTAAAGAATGACTCAGATAAAATATGTTCAGCAAAATACCCTGCTCTGAAAGCATCTGTTCTTATCAAAAGGATTTTGTATTTTTTAAATAAAGAGGCGCCTGTAAGTGATGCAAAGGCAAACTGAGAACAGCAGTGGCTGCTCACCTCCCATTCCCATTTTTCCCCTGCCCATGGGGCTGTGCCCAGGGCACACAGCTCCTGGAAATGCTGTGTCTGGCCCTGAGCAGGGACTGCAAGCAGAAGCATGTGCACAGTGCTGTGTGGACTTGTCCTTAACAATCTGCCCTGCCAGACTCCCATTTCCTTCCTACAGCTACAGAACCCCCTGACAGCAGCTCCACCTGCACGTGGGAAGGGACAAGATTGATCCTGCTGCCTGATCCAGATCTCCTCTCCCAGCAGACAAGCGTGACTACACACATCTGGAGGGCATGTCCTGCTGGAAGCACTGCCAGGGACTTTCTACTTTGGTTTTTCCCTTTGTTTCTTCTGCAGGCCCAGTTATAAGCTGTACAGCAGATCTTCCCAAGGAGTGGAGTCTCCCATCCAAAAATATCTGCTGGTTTTGGATGTGATTGGTGTGCTGAGTTTAGAAGTTCTGGTAAGGCATCACACCCTGGGAAGCAGACACCTGACAGCTTGTTCATCTGCCATAAAACCACAGTGTATTGAGCAAGCTTTGCCTTCTCCATTCCCTAATTCTCAGGGCAATCCAGCACACCACTGATGGAAACAAAAGAGGAACAAATGCTCCCACTGAAACACCACGATGGACTTTGCCCGGAAGGCAAACTATTGTCAGGAAACAGTGGCAGGAAAGTTAATGTTTTACCTCCTGACAGAACTCAAAAGAGAAGCTCAACTCTGCTCCACAGCAATGAAAAGAGGTCACCATTGAGTCTCTCACTGCTATGCACTTCCGTGAGCTTCCACAGCCTTGGAATTTAAATGTTCACAATAGTTAAGGAACACTTTTAAGGCCACTGACTGAAATCACTGCAATGCTCAAGCAAAGAACAAAAGCTGGAGGTGGGCACACAGAAGAATATGGTATTTAACACTTAGATCAGTGTGACATTTAATAAACGGGTCAGTTAAGGTATCTGGGGGAAGCAGTGCTCTTCTCCCAAAAACGACCAGGGCGTAAATCCAAAGATTAGTAAATATAGCATTAAAAACTTCTTCCAGGACATCCAAGATTATTTCACTAAATTGTTCTACTTTACCCTTATATTTGCAGCTACTTGGGAAGACAAGCCCAAACATTCCAAGACACAAGGCTGAGTTTTTCTTCTAAACCTGCTCCATATTTTTGTACAGACACATTATCAATGAAAGCAGAAATCTACCATCAGTTTAACTTGTAGCACGCTCAAAAGAGAAGGGATATAAGAAGGTCTATTCCAAATCCCAAGACAGGCAGTTTTACCTCTTGTGAAGACTTTATTTGCTGTGCCTACCTGCTCAAGCAGGCTCACACCTTGCACCCTTCTGTCAGATTTCACCGTCTCAGCTTTGTCAGTTATGAAATCAGGAAGAAAACCTGAAATGAGAAGAAAATACACCTTTGTACATGCATTGCTGTACTGCCACCAGAGATGAACTGGCTGCCCTAAGCTCCTGCTGCACCCAAAATGTTCATCAGATCCCCAGTGTTTCAGAGAGCACATACAACACAGCTGACCAGGAATTTTTTTCATGGACTTTTACGGAAAATGTAGGTTTTAAAATTATTGTTCATGCTTTCAAAATTCTATGTCTTCTTCCTTGCTCCACCCTCCCCTGCCCCATCCCACCTCCTGTGACACACATCTGTCAGTGCACCTGTACAGCCGTGCTGGAGTCATTTCTCTCAGCCCATTTGAATGGTCTTACTGGGCTCAGGACTAAGGATTTTCCCATATTGTTAAAGGAATCCACAAGCCAACAGAAACAATTGTTTTCCTGACAAATCATCCATCAGCATATCGTCGTCATCCATGGGAGCCACCAGTCCACTGGGAGCTTTTCTGACAGGTCTACAGTTATATTTCAGAATCCTTCCATGCACTGCTGGAGGGGTGGAGGTTTTAGAAGAGAAAACAACAGTAAACACAACCTCAGAAATCACTCCACGTTATTAAACCTCTGATCTAACAGCAAGAATGTCACTTACTCTGTGTTCAGCTGTAAAATAGACTTGTTTAAAGCTATTAATTTCTTGTCCTTACTTCACTGAAAAAGCACAATTTTCAAGTAGCTTTTAAACCTTTCTCTGAACTGGTGATTAAGTCCTGTTCTCACCCAAGAGGGAAGGTGGTGTTGCAAAGTGTAGTGATTTTTAAATCCTTCTTACCAATCTTGGGAAAAAGCCACACAGAACAGCATGCCACAGACCTTTTTTTTTTGTTATTTTTATTGTTGTCTTGTCCCTCTGCCTAAATAGCCATAAAAAGAAATCTCAACTTATATCTTACCAACACTTCGACTTCCAGTCTTTCACAGTGACAGAAAGAGTTTGCCATACTCCTTATTTCTTGCTTTGTGACAGAACACTTGGGCTTTGGGGTTTTTTTGTCTATGTCCCAAACACCACTGTTAACACCAAGTTTTGGTACAATCCCACACACAGAGGTGTCATCCAGAGCAAAACCTGCATTCTCCTTTGGAGAAAAATACTGTTCTTCTGTTTAGAGCACTACTCCAGAAAAATGAACCAAGTCAACACACAACAGGCAGGAGTAGCAAACCTTTCTTCCAGACAGGGAAAGGAAATTGGGAAACGTGCTCAACGCTCTCTGCTGAAGTAGAAATCACAGTCCAGGAGTTTCTTATTCCAGAACACTGTGAAGAACACTTCCATGTGCCAAGTCATGGGTCAAACGAAGAACATTGCTGGTTGTCAAAAAGCCTTTTTCCAGGAATTTGTTCCCTGTTTCCAACTGGCCTGTATTATTTTATGACTCTTTCCATCTCCCACTCCTTTGTTCGAGGTCTTTCAGGCAGCACATGTCAGGATTTCAGCCCTTCCCCAGCTGCTGCAGAACAGCCCTGCCCAGAGCAGGCAGCTGGCACAAGTTCCAGCTGAGCCTACTCCATCCCAAGGTGTCAGTGAGGATCCTGCACACGGAGCACCACAGCTGGCCAGCTTGGAGAGGGAAACACAGCACACACCTCCCTGCAAAGGCAGCTGTTTGTGTTCATATCTGAGCATAAACCCCAAAACACCTGGTAACAAGTGACATGGCTTGTGTACCTACCTCAGACACGAGCACAGTGTGGTGAAATTCCTCACCGTGGTTTCCATTTATCACACAGTGTTTGCAAACACTCAGCTCATAAATATTAAATGTTTTGCAAAAGCATTTGTAGAAAGCTCTATCGAAGTGTGGTAGGTAAACAAAAATTTTCTTTTTCCTGGCCAGCATTTGAGTGAAGCTGTTGTGGTTTATTTTGCTGTGAGGCCCAAAGCAAATGAGGTGGCACCTCATTAGACAGCACATTTCTGCCCAAGCCTCTTGGCATCCATTTGGTGTCACCAGCACAGACATTCAGCTCCGGAGGAACAGCTGAACTCCTCCTTCATTTGCTCAACACCCTCCATTACCAGTGAAGAAAAAAAAAATTAATTCTCCTTCTGCCAGCTCTACAATTCCTAATCCCAACCCCCAAAACCCAAATAAGATTAGTTCATTCTGAAAAAAAGGAGTAATCCCACAAAACTCCTTACAAAATGCACTCTGTACAATGAGGCAACAACAATCACTGCAAAAATAAGCTCATAAAGAGCTGCAGCTCTCTCCATGTCCCTGAAGAGCAGCAGCAAGTGCAGAGAGAAGACTCATCTCTGTTAGCTCAGAATTCAACTCTTAACACCTCACTTTCTACTGGATTCTTCCTTTTCAAGCTAATTTTTGGTGCAAGACCAAACCTTAAATATGTTCTTGATATCAACAGAACACTTGAGGGGAAAGGAAGAACCACCTGCACAACTCCTACAGCCAGCCAGGGAAGAGCAAATTAAAATGTTATTTTTTATCAAACTTCACAGGGGGAACAAAAAGCAGAACAACTTCTATTCCCAGATCCAGTGTGTGTTTTCAGAAGATTTATGACACACATTAACTAAAGCTACAAATACACCTACTGACCTCCTCACCAAAAAATGTCCGAGACAACACTGCTAAAAGGAATTACCAAAAACCCAACCACAAAACAGAGTGTTCTACTCTAACATGTGCCAAACATGCTTGGGGGAAAACGTCCAGAATTATTCTGCCACAGCAAGAGAAACACAAATTTGTCAGCAGCAGTTTCAATTTCTCTCTAGCCTATGTGCTTTCAAAACTAGGATTTTCCTTCAAGCACATTTGGGTTTTCACACCATTAAACTAATCCCTAAAGAAGTTTAACCCTGAGCTCCAGCCCTGGGTTCAGATAATTAGAAGCAGGTTCTATGGAATGGTTGGAAGAGTACTTACAGGTTCTTCGAGAAAGGACTGATTCTGCAGACTGCAGTGCTGAACAATCCCTTTCCAAATAATTTGACCAGCTACAAACCCCAGTCAGTCACTTTTCTGAAACTGGCTACTTGAGAGAAACAGTTTTATAAATATTTGAGCTTAAAAAGTCATATGTTGTTATTCAGACAGTTTAGTGACAGGGAGCTCAAGGAAACAATCCAAGAAAAAGCTGATTAGAAATCTAGGTGCTTTTGTTACAGAAGTTGGGCGGCTGGAATTTCTGTTAAACACAGAAGAAAACATCCATAATTTAAAAAAAAAAGGGAAAAACCTATTTCATCAGCTTTTTCCTTCCAAATTTACACAGCTTGGGAGAAGCAGGAAGATCAGGTCTTTCCCCACACTGGTGGCTTTCTCACAGCACAGCCCTACTGTGTTGAGCAGCTTTGGATGTGAACTGAAGCTCTGACTACACTGCTGGGGGGCTGGGAATCCCTGGGGGGCTGGGAATCTGGGCCTGGAGTTTTGGAACCCCCACAAGAAGCAAGAAGTGGTCCAATTTACTTTCCTTAAGTCAACTATTCACAAATCAGTTAACTCAAATAATTCAAACTTGTGTGTAAGTGAAGCTCTCAGCAAAGGGAGGATGAACTGTGCTCTTGAGGACATTTCCATGCTCTCAGGTGTCTGCCAGCTGGAGACACAGGCTCCACACATGCTTAAAAAATGTGGAAGTTCTGCTTCCAAATAAACAGCAAGTAACAGAAAAACTGTTTGACTGGGGGCTCTTTGGAATTTCTTCTGCAACACACGGTACACTTACAGCCAAAACAGACTCTCCTAGGGATTACAACTCTCCACACATCTACCTTATGAAAATACCAACTCCAGCAAATTTCATTTATAAGCTGAAAAAAGCAAAACTACTCACATATTCTCTAGGCAAGCACTTTATTTATCTCTACCTTAACTGGAATCTCGCTACCTCAGGGGGAAAACAAGGAAAAGGATTTCCATGACCTACTATAAAACTGAAAGTTCTTTAAAAATAAAAGTGTTAATTGTGGCATTATTGCAAGCACAAGGCACCAGACCAGGCCATCTCTACACTCTGCCAGGCTTCGAAACAGAGGGAAATGCCTGTCCACAGGAATCCTGTACATATGGAATAAGCTCATTTGAACGATTTTCCATGCTGTGTTCACGTACCTTGTGCAAGTGTCCCATCAAATCTGGTTCTAAACGCTGCTTTTTTAGAAGCGATTGACCTAGGTAAAAAAAGGGAAAATCAAATTTAAACCAAACCAGACCCCGGCAAATCCTCCTATTTTAGCAGCACAGGAAAGGATTCTGACTTTAGCCATTCATCCCAGCACCATTTCCCAGTAAGAAAAGGCCGCCAAAATAACCTCATCTAATCAGACAGTGCATACACAAGTCTTAACTCGGGAAACCAACCTCACCCACGGCCCCACAGGAGCAATTACTGTAATTATTTCAGGTGTAAATTACAATGTACACGATGCCACCCGGTATCATATGCCCAGCCCCCAGTTAAGGCACAGGTTAGTTAACATCATTAATGCTGAGCCTCAGTCCCTGCAGGACAGAATTCCAGCCTGACACCCCACACTCCCCATCACCTTTAGTGCTCCCAGAGCAGACACTCCCGGGGGGCTCCTTGCCCCGCTTTCCTCTGCTGCTTTCACTCAGCCAAAGGCAGGAGTGACCCAAGGCAGCAGCAGGAGCAGCGGCTGGCTGAGCCAGCTCCGCACCCAGCGGTCCCAGCGGGGGCTCTTTGGGGTTTGCACACCCACCTCACCCTGTAAATCATGGCAGGCTAAAAATGGCCGGGTGACGAATGTGGAGGTGAAATTGTGAGCAGGGCACTTGCTCTGGGACCACTGGAGCTGTGAGCAGCGCTGTGCACAGGCCTCACTCTCGGACAATGGAGAGGTACAAGCTGTGTTCACGTGTGACGGGAACAAGGGCATGGACAGAAAACCCCTCCTTGGGTGGGAAACAACCCCCAGTGCAGCCGGCTGCCGTCTCTGTGTGCCATTAGCTTCACTCTTTTTCATGGCCCGGCAGCTTCCGGTTACCATGGAGTGAGGCAGCGCAAACACCATTCCCAGCTGGCATGAAATGTGATCCCGTGATTTCACTATTCATAGCTCTGACATGATAAAGCTGAATTAAGCAGGAACTCTTAACTTCTCCAAGCTCCCAGCAGTGACTCCCCCAACGCTCAGGCCCTGCTAACACAGTTTCTCTGCGAGAAGGGGAAGGATGTTTCCTTTACGGTAGGAGACTCCAGACCCACACACCCAGCCTGTCATCCGGAAACAAAATGGCACCGGCTCCTTCCCAGGCACCAACTCGGCCTGGCAGCAGTGGGAACAAAGACCTGATGAGCTGCTCAGGCCAAATTTAACAACTTCCTCATCTTGGGACCCACTATAGAACCCCACAGAGCAGTTTAAGCCTTGTTCCCAGGCCCATCCAGCAGAGGCACCACCGTGTCCAGGAACAGGGGCACCTCGAGGGGCACTGCCACAGCCCCACCGCCACCAGCAGCTGTCACACAGCCTGGCACCATCAGCTGGCACAAGCTCCCCAGGGAGCCAGAACAGCTTCTGCAACCACCACCACCATTCCTGTGTCTTCCAATGCCTGTGGCCTGAACTGTGTGGCTAAATATCCTGAAATTCCTGCGTCACTGAAGAACTCCCTGTACCGCCATAATTCCGAGGAAACCACACGACCCAAACCCCACGTTCCTGCCCTGGCACATGCAGCCATCAAACACAGCTCAGGATACTGTAAACTTTTCCAGAAATGGAGAAAAAGTTCAAGGGCTCCGTGGCTGCTCAAACAATTAACAAGTTCCAACACGACAAACTTTCATTTCACAAAGACAAAGCCAAGTGAGCTGAAAAATACTCAAACTTCTGGCAAAACTACTCTATTTCTTCAGGGATACAACTACAGAACACCACGGCCTTACAACGAAAAGCATCCTCAGGCTTATCCAGCCCAGCTCAGCCCTCCCTAGGCCTCCAAAGCAACATATCTTTGACAGCAGAGAACGTGGGAGCAGGTAAACCGCATTTAGATCTGCTGATGTGCATGGATTGTCACTTACACTATATCCTGGTGTTTTACAACCACAGCATTGTTGTTTTCTAATAGCAACACCCATGTCAGACAGTGTTCACCAGCTTTCCTGCAGCATCAAACATCTCACTGTGAGCCCACATGCCTGGCCTGACCCAACTTACTGTTTTCTTTAACACTCTACACACTCCCTGACTTAAATAAGCTGGAGACAGCAGCAGACAGCTAAATTATATTATCATAACCCCAATAACAGAATACTCATTTTATTTACAATACACATAAAGCCTTACTTCCATGAAAAAGAACTAGAAGTGAAGGTCAGGGCACATGGCTGCTCCAAAACGCCAGCATCCAGGGAAGACTCTTCCCAGACAGCATTTGCTGAAGCACTGACAGCAGAACTATGCTTTCCAGAGACACAGAACTCACAGAAAGGCAGGGAATTAGGAAGGATGGAAAACAGCAGGAAGCCACCAGGGTGTAACTCAGCAGAAACACGGGCAGGACTCCTGCAGACAAAGAACACGGGCAGGGATCCACTGCCGCTCGCACCTGCTGCTGCCAACACAGCCCAGGCGGACACGCGGCTGCAGCCAGAGCTGCCACTGTTCCCAGGCTTCACAGCACCTTGGAAAGGCACCTCCCTCCCAGGGCCAGGTCACTTCTTTATAGATTCATTTAGGCTAGAAAAGACCTCCAAGATCATTGAGTCCAGCCTGTGACCAATCCCCACCTTGTCACTCAGCCCAGAGCACTGAGTGCCATGTCCAGGTGTTCCTTAGACACCTCCAGGGATGGGGACTCCAAACCTCCCTGGGCAGCCCCTTCCAGTGCCTGACCACCCTTTGCAATAACCTGCCAGGGAAAAGGTTTCCTCTTTGGATCTCTGAGCAAAAAGCCTGTGAAAATGAGATAAGGGGCAGCAAGGCCTCAGCTGCCCTGTGCCTCCCTCGTCCCAGGGACAGGACCCCCAGCTGGAAGGGAAGGGTTCAAACCCCAGAATTCTGCAACCCCTTGACTGTAGCATTTCCAAATCATTCCTGTGGAACAGACACCAAGGCCCATCCCCTGGAGCACTGCCTCAGGAGCAGCATTCCCAACCTTCAGCTTCCTAAGGACATAGGAGGTAACTGTTCAAATTGAGTTCTTACTTGCCCTCCCTGTTCCTGCTGAAGTAGGGACAATAATTCCCAGAAGGAAGGATGCAAATCAAAAATATGTAGCAGCACCCAAAGAAATGTTAGACAAAACTCACAACGCCCTAGACCCTCCACAGGATCCTGACACAAAAACGTATATTTGCAAAAGCTCTCTGCAGTAACTGTCTTGTTTTGTCCTCTCATCTGCTGTGAGATTGTGCAACTCATAAGAGAGGTCACAAAACCAGCCATTTCCTCGTTCCATGCTGGGCACCTGTGAAGTTCCAGAGCAGGACACACAGGAACCATGGAAGACTCCAGGAGACGGCACTGCTGTGTCCTAGCACTTACTTTCCTGTGCCTACAGCTGACTTCCTCAGAGGGAACCTGAGAGGCAACGCTTTGAAACACCTTTTGAGTGAGTGGAGCCAAGGCTATGACATCCAATCCCTGGGAGCAGCTCTCCCAGCCCAGCACCCACCAAGGGCACAGTAAAGCCCACCCAAAATGTCACACACCATCACCCCGACACAGCATCTGCCTTCGCTCCCCGCGAGAGGGAATTCTCAGGAGTCCTTCCAGAGAGTAATTGGATGATTTAATTGCACTCTCAAGAAAAGCAGCCTGAAAACGTCCATTTGCTGATGTGACCCTGCAGCCTCTGCACTGCCGCAGTAATAAGGGCTCTTATCTTCCAGCTACAAGACAGTCCAGAACATCTTCCAAATGATTTAAAATTGCTTATTTCTAGGAACAAACCCGTTCTTGTGCCACAGCACCTGGCACATCACTGTACACAAAAAAATCAAGGAGTCCCCCACCTCTAACAGGTCCTCAGAGGATGCTGTTGCATACACACCACACACACGAGTTCACCTGCTCCTCCCAAGGCAGGGCATAGGGAATGGGTCCACACTGAAAGTGGGTTTAGATCAGAGATTAGGGAGAAATTATTCCCTGTGAGAAGAGGAGGCCCTGGCACAGGTTGCCCACAGAAGCTGTGGCTGCCCCATCCCTGGAAGCATCCAAGGCCAGGTTGGACAGGGCTTGGAGCAAGCTGGGATAGTGAAAGTGTCCCTGCCCGTGGCAGGGGATGGGACTGGATAAGCTTTATGGTCCCTTCCAACCCAAATCATTCCATGACTCTGTGATTCTATGGAGCACTTCTTATTCCAGACTTATGTCACTTTCTGCACAAACACCCAGAAACCCATCCAGGAGGACAGTAACCATCACCTTGGGTAGGCTTTGAAATATATTTGTAGAAACCTCAAACACATTCATTTCCCCAAAACAACATGAACTAGCAGAAAAAGTCTTTATCAGCCCAAGGAAAATGAAGACTCAGGCTTCACACGTGTGTCTGAGCCACTGCAACGCCCCTTCTGCCACATCGCCTAAAGTTCAGCCAAACTTCACGTTTAAGCAAGACGCAGAGCGGGCAATGCGAGAGCACACATCCCTCTGCTGCACCGGGAAACGGGCGGTGCTGAGCGCCGGTGCGGAACCCTTCGGGAGCCACAGACCCACGGGGGCTGGGACGCGGGGTCACGGCTGCGGCCCCCCCGAGCTGCCGCTGCCTCGGCCCCGGCCCCGCTCGCCTCCCTCGGCGACCGCGGCAGCGCCTCCCGAGCCGCAGCAACACGCGGAGCCCCGGGCACCGGGATGAACGCGGGGAGGAAAACTCCGGTGGCGCGGCCCAGAGGAGGAGGCGGAGGACTAGGATCTCCGGGAATGGGACAGAGGAACAGTCTGCGAAGACCCCAGCGGAACAAGAGCGGCCTCGGGAAAGGCCCGGGCGGGCCCAACCGGCCCCGGGGCCGCGAGGAGGCGCCAAGGCCTGGCCGGGCCCAGTCCCACCACGAGGCGCCGCTGGAACAGAGCCAGAGCGGTCCCGGGAGCCGCGAACGAGCCTCGCCCGGGGACATGCGGAGCCACGACACCGGGAAAGGGGGGATAGAGCGCCGCGGTGAGGCCCAGGAGGGGCGGGAGGGGGGAATGGGCAGAGCCGGGNAGCGGGACCGCGCGCGAGAAATGGCGGCGGGGGCGGTGACGGGGCGCGTCCGCCCAGCCCGCCCCGACCCGGCTTCGTCCGCTGGGCGGGAGGCCACGGCGCGGCGCGGCCCTCGCCGAAGGGGCTTTGCGGGGCCTCTCCCGTGCAGCCCTGACGTTGTGGGCCCCGCGCTCCCGGTTTGTCCCACGTGCGGCTCCTGAGGGCCCGGGAGGGAAGGGGCAGCCCTCGGACGGGGCCCTGCTTGCAGCTGGGGCCGCCGGGATGAGGCCCCCCCCACGCCCATCGCCGGGACGGAGCTGATGGAGTGGGCAGCGCTGGGGGCTCCGGGGGAGAACCTGCAGCCCTGCGCAGCACCGAGGCGCGGGCACGGACCCGCCCAGACCCCTCCCCGGACACAGAGAGGCACGCCGAGGGCATTGTCCACTTTTAATTGTTGTCAGAGGTTGTCTGGATGCATAACACTGTCACAAGGGCACAGAGCAGCGTGGTGCCGGCCGGGCCCGGGGACGCCGGACACACGGACATGCGGGGGAACGTGGGGACAGGGAGCTGTGACCCCACCTCCCCGAGCCCCCCAGAGCATCCCCACGCCCGGCCGGCTCTATTTACAGTATTCACAGACGTTGTACCCAGCGAGTTAAATAACTACATCATTACACCACACGTCTGGGGCGGCTCCGGCAGGCTGCGAGGGTGGGCTGTCAGTCTGATAAGGTGCATATTTAAAATAAAAAAAACCAACAAAATGAAATAAAAACGAGAACAAAGAGAGGAGCCAGGCGTCCTCGACGGGGTCCCGCACCCCCCGGGCGCCCGGGAGGAGCAGCAAGGGTCGTGTTCTGACGACAGCTACGGGTCTGCGTGGGCCGCCGGGGTCAGGGCGCGGGCAGTGGCCCCTGGGAACATCGGCCAGGCCCTCACAGCACCTCTGCGGGCAAGGAGAGCAGTGTGAGCCTGGGGCACGCACAGCGCCGTGCCCCCACACCCCTCCCGCTGCTCACCTGTCACCTGCGGGGGCTTCACCACGGCCTGCTTGAGGAAGGGCTCCTTGTCGCCGAAGGGGATGATGCTGCCGGGGCTACCACCGTGGTGGGAGAGGTCCCGCAGCTCCTTGGAGCCCTCGGTGCCCGAGAAGCCGTTCTCGTGCTTGCTGGGCTGCACGCCGTTCACCAGGGCCGCTGCCTCCTTGGAGCTGCGGGATGGGAGGGCTGGGCTCAGCCCCGGCCCCGCTGCCCCCCGGCCCCGCCGGTGTCCCCACGCTCACCTTGGCTGCAGCCCCTCGCCCACCAAGCCCTTCGTTCCCCCGGGTGTCCCTGCGCTTGGGGTCTCCGTCTCCGGGAGCTCCTCTGCCTTCCGGATTGGCCCCAGGTGCTTCTCCCGGCCTGAGGACATGGCAGAACGTGGCTCAGCCATGGCCCGGACCAGACCATGGCTGGGGGAAGTAGGATCCCGGGGTGCCCACACACCTGGGACATCTTCCTGCTCAGCTGCTTTCCCGTTCACCACCTTCTTGTCCTCCTTCTTCTGCAGGGACAGGAGAGCTGTGAGGGTCTGCGGGCAGGGGCAGGAGGGCTCTGTAGAGTCCCCCAAATCCCCAGTGCCCCAGGACAGAGGACAGGCTCCCACCTTGGTGTCTGCTGCATCTGACTTGCGCGTCCTCTTCATGATCTCCTCCAGGCGCTGCAGTCACAGAGGGACTCACATATGGCCCCGGCCACCCATCCTGGTGCCAGGCAGGATCCCTTCCAGGGAAAATCCTGCTGTGCCCCCACCTGCAGGAGCCCCCTACCCTCACCTTCTTCCTCTCCAGCCGCTCCTGCTCCTCACGCTGGAAGTGCTTCTCCCGCTCCAGGCGCTGCCGCTCAGCCTCTTCACGCGCCCTCACCTCGGCCTCTTCCTTCTGTGTCACAGCAGGGCGGGAATGGATGAGACGCAACAGGGAGGGATGGGATGGGGCAGGGACCGGGGCAGGGACTGTGGGGATGTGCTGCCTGGACAGCTCAGCACAGCCCTGCCCCACGTTCCCTCCTGCCACCCCGGGCCTTAGGCTGGGCTGGTTCTCACCCATTCATCCCCCAGAAGAACATCCCTGCCTTCCCCCTCCGTCCTTGCCTTTGTCCCCCACAGCCCCTTTCCCTCACACCCTGTCACCCCAACCTGTCTCTGCAGCCGCTCCATCTCCTCTCGCTCGGCTCGGGCTCTCTCCTGGGCCTCTCGTTCCTCCTGCAGCCGCCGCTCCTCCTCCCGTTGCCGTGCCAGGGCCTCCCGCCGGCTCTGCTCCTCGGCCGCCCGCTGCGCCCGCTCCTCCTGCACCCGCCTGCGGGGAGGGGGCCCTTAGCACGGCAGGAGCCCAGGGCCGGGGGCCAGGGGGACAACACCCACCTCTCCTGCTCCTCCTGCTCCCGGCGCTCCCGCTCCTCCCGCTCCCGCTGCTCCCGGGCCTGGCGTCGCTTCTCCGCCAACAGCCGGGCAGCCTCCTCCCGGTCCGTGGTGCCGGCAGGGGGTCTGGCTGGGGGGCTGGCCGGCACAGGGCCAGGGGCCGCAGGGACTGTGGGTGCTGGGGGAGGCAGGCAGCGTCAGGGCTGCTCTGGCTTCTCCCAGCCCCACGACTTCCCCGGCCACACTGTACCCACCTGGCGTCGGCTCTGTGGGCACCTTGGGGGGCTCAGGAAGGGCTGGGGGTGCCAGACCCCGCTCCTCCTCCTTCTTCTCCCGCACCTTCGCCTGGCCCTCCTGCTCCTCCCGCTCCTCCCGGGCCCTGGCCCGCACCTTGGGCGAGGAATGGGCACTTCGAGGCAGGGGCGGCTTGTGNTGGCGTCGGCTCTGTGGGCACCTTGGGGGGCTCAGGAAGGGCTGGGGGTGCCAGACCCCGCTCCTCCTCCTTCTTCTCCCGCACCTTCGCCTGGCCCTCCTGCTCCTCCCGCTCCTCCCGGGCCCTGGCCCGCACCTTGGGCGAGGAATGGGCACTTCGAGGCAGGGGCGGCTTGTGGGGAGAGCTGAGGGCTGGGCTGGGGGACGCCGGGCNGCCGCAGGCAGGAGCCGGGGCTGTGCCGCTGGCAGTGACTGCCGCTTCTTGAGGCTGCGCTCACGGGACAGGGCGCTGCGCTCCTTGGCGTTGTCCCGATCCTTCTCCTTCTTCTCCTTCTTCTTCTGCTCCAGCCAAGGACAGACAGAGATGGCATCAGCGCTGGGTGCTGGGCTCGGCCGGAAGCCACACTGTGCCCCGCAGCTGCCCTGGCACCCGGGGTCCCTGCTGCAGGAGGTGGCACTCACAGGCGAGGGCTCGGTCCTGCGGCGTGGCGTCACATCAGGGCTGGCAGTGGCCACCTTCCGGCGCTCCCAGCAGCGGTGTGGCAGGCGGTGGTTGTGGCAGGGGCTGAGGGGGCTGGCGGAGGCCGAGCGGGGGCACACGGGCACTGGGGGAGGAGTGGCCATGGTCAGGACAGAGCCGGCACCAACGCCAGCTCCCCACTGGCTCCAGGCTCCCTCATGCTGGTTCCCTGCCTGGGCCAGGACCCGCGTGTCCCGGACCCCTGGGGGCTCACCCTGCTCCTTGCCATTCCCAGCCAGCGTCACGGCGCTCCGGCTGCGCGCCAGGAAGGACAGGGTGGGCGTCATCAGCCGGTCCACGATGCTGCTTTCCCACGGGCTCAGCTGTAGGCTCCGGTCTGGGGAGGGAGAGGGGCTGTTAGTGCACCACAAGCCTCCAGACCCCAGTCCTACCCCCACAGCCACCGGTGGTAGGGAGCAGCCGTGTGTCTGCAGCAATACCACAGCACATGCACGGTTTCAGGAGCGCCCAGAGCTTGGCCGTGCTGGGGAGGGGTCCCCACGGCCCCAGGCAGCTGGAAGGCTCCCCACTGCCCCACACAGCTGAGCAGGATGAAGGGCCACGTGGGCGCAGGCACGGGTGGGTGGCTGGGCGCCTGTGGGACGGCGCTGTGGCATGATGACAGCGGTGTCCCTGTGTCCTGTGGACACCGCAGTCACCGTGTACAAGCGGTGCTGGGTGCTACCCTGGTGACAGCAGCCCCTCCACTCTGCCCTCTCCTTGTGCCCAGCAATGGCACTGTGCCCCTGCCCCGTGTGACCAAGGCCCTGGCACATGCCAGCTGCCCCGGGGACACCACAGTGTGCCCTCATCCCGCGGGAGCTGTGCTGAATCACCAAGCGTGCCCCAGGAGCCAGGCCAGGCTCACAGCGCCCACGGAATGGCGATGCCTGGCCACACAGCTGGCTCAGATGGGCACAGGGCTGCCACTTGCTGCCCTGCAGCACGTCACCAAACACCGCACGGCGCATGGGAAGCACCTGTGGAGACAGGGCCCCTCTGCCCCTCTCCACTGGGCATCAGGCCAGGGGCAGGACCGGCTGCTGGGAGGGGAGAGCACAGAGCCATGGGTGCTGCAGGGGGACAGACAGGGTGCTGCACGGGCTCGGGGAGATGCTGCTCCCACCCGGGCAGTGCCCACAGCCTCCAGGTGCCTGTCCCTGGGCTGAGCCCCAGCACAGGGCAGTGGGAGCTGCCTGCGTCACCGCAGCCACCAGCATCAGCTGCTCTGGCTATTTATACCCGTCCGGGAAGGCGCCCATCGCCAGGCAACCCCGAAACACAACAGCAGCCCCGGCACTGGACACATCCCTCGGTTGGACGCATCCCTCCGGCATGGCTGCAGCCCTGGGCAGCGCTCCCAGGGCCAGGACGACCTTGCAGCACGGTGGCCACAGAGCTCCATGGCACCCAGCCCCAGGAGCCTGTGCGGACACCGGCACCGTGCCCAGCCCCAGCGGGGCTGGCGACAGGCAGCCCCTCCGTGGCTGCACCGGCACCCACTGGAGCTGCCCTGGGGCAGGGAGCCAGGCTCCCTTCCCCGTCCTGGCGCCCACAGGGCTGCCACCACCCAGCCATTCCTCCTTCTCGTCTTTCTTCTCCTCCCAGCCCACACAGCCTCAAGGAGCCACCGGCCGGTTCCAGCCTCCTCCCGCAAACAGCAAACGGCTTCTCCTCTCTCCGCGGGCACCTGGGGATGGGGGACCCTGGCCTCGGGGGTCCCCAGCACTGGGCGGGGGCCGGGCTGTGCCCCCTGCGCTGGGGCAAACGCAAAGGGCTCTTACTTCTACTGGGAGAGTTCCAGAGGGTGGCGGAGGATTTGGAGAGCCGCTTGTTGATTATAGAGTCGACGTGTTTGGGGAGGTTTACAGCGGACACCGAGCACCGGCTCGCACCTGGAGGAGGGAAAAGACACAAGGGCATTAAGGTCCCAGGGTCAGGGCCGGGCCCCCCCCATGCAGCATGCACGGCCGTGCCGGGGCACTGGGGCAGAAGTGGAAGGACCAGGGGAGATGCTGGAGTCCGGGGACACAGCAGAGAATGGGGTAGGAGATGCTGGAATCCAGGGACATGACATAGAATGGGACAGGAGATGCTGGAATCCAGTGACACGGCACAGAGTGGGGCAGGAGACGCTGGAATCCAGTGACATGGCACAGAGTGGGGCAGGAGATGCTGGAATCTGGGGACACGGCACAGAGTGGGGCAGGAAATGCTGGAATCCAGTGACACGGCACAGAGTGGGGCAGGAGATGCTGGAGTCTGGGGACACGGCGCAGAGGGGGGCCAGAGGAGATACTGCTGTCTGGGGACACAACACACAGCACTGGCATTCAGTATGGCAGTGTCCGAACCCTGCAGGGTCATGCTGGGGTCATGCAGGGATCTCATCCTCAGAGAGCCAGGGCGGCTCCCAGGCCCCACTACAACAATCTTCCCAAACACAGTCCTGGGAACCGGGAGCGGGTGGCCGGGGACCTCGGCAGCACCAGGCGAGCATCCACCTGGGGGAGCAGGGTGCGGGCAGCAGGTCCAGACAGACACGAGACAACATCACACCGGTGCTGGGTCACTAGGGCACTGCCAGGACAGTGCTGGTGGCGGGCAGCACCTCCACAGGTAGCTGAGATCTCCCCACCCTGGCCAGGCTCCTCTGGACGAAACAGCCAGGGAAGCTCAGGGCTGGTGGAGGTGGGAGACTGGTGAGTGACAGCTGGCAGCAGCTCCAGCAGCACATCCCAATGGGAGGTGGCAGGTCCTTCTCTTCCCTTGCCAGACCCTGCCAGGCGCTGCACCACAGACACAAGGGGCTGTCCCCGAGCGTGCCATGAGCCGCAGTGGCACACACGGCACCGAGACAGGCGTACCCAGAACATGGAGCCTGTACACACAGCCCAGCCAGCTACAGCTGGGCACACAACACCTGTATGGCACTGGGCACATGGTGCCAGTACGCGCAACCTGGCACACAACACCTGTACACAGCCCGGTCAGGTACAGCCAGGAACACAACACCTGTACACAGTCTGGCCAGCTACAGCCGGGGCCACCACAGCTGCCCCATGGCACGTGAAGGCCAGACAGTTCCCAGGGACGCAGTGCTTCCCCCTTTATGTCACCATCCATGCCAGACAGTGCTAGCACCTGCCAGCACAGCACAGCAGTCAGGGGACAGTGGAGACTTCCATGTGTCCAAGTGATGAATCGTGCAGGGTGTCCCTGAGAAGCCCCCAAGGAGTAGGACCAGCTTCTGCAGCCACACGTACAGCCACAGTCACCCCCATACTGGACCTGGAGGGGCCAAGCACTGCCCCTACCCAGCTGGGGGACATGGGGACACGCCGCAGCACAGACCCCAACCGGAGCTCGCAGAGGCCCCAGGCAGCTCCACAGCGCCTGGGGCCAGGGGCTCTTCACGGCTGCTGGAGACCTGGCAGCGTGGCCATGGCATGCCAAGGCTGCCAGGGCTGTCCCCAGGCAGGTCCCTGAGTGGAACAGGGACTGTGATGCACAGCCTCCAGCTTATACCCAGCCCCACAGGAGCAGGGAACAGCCACGGGACCCTCATCAGTCCCCAGCACAGCCCAGAGTGATGGCAGCGTGACCCCACCAAGTGGGGCTGAGCTGGGTTTGAAGGCTGGCAGAGACATGCCCAGCTGCTCCCACTGCTGTCAGAGCCACAGGGTCCCAGGTGCCTGTGCCCAGCCCGGCACTCACCGTCCTTGTGTGCAGGGGAGCCGTGGTGCAGGGCCCCAGCCCAGGACCACCGCTGCTGCCGGATCTCTGCCCACGTCTTCTTCACCGACCGCTGGATTGCTGCCTCGTAGCGCTCCTGCCCGAGGGAGAGGGACAGGCTGAGCCCAGCGGCTGCGGGAGTGGGGCTGGGGCCAGCCAGAGCCTCTCAGCATGCAGCAACAGGGATGCTTGGAGGGAGACAGGACAGTGATGCCTGCCCTGGCCAGGGCACATGTGCCAAGGAGCTGGGCACGGCGCAGGCTCTGCCCCATGAAGGAGGGCAGCAGAGGACGGGCACAGTGGGCAGCTCCCAAAGGGCTCATAAAGCATTTCCTGAAGGACTGACAGAGCCATGAGGAGTCCTCAGGGATTGCAGTCCATGTGCCACCCCAGTCCCCTGTCCAGTGCACCCATGATACCCATCTTCATCCCCACCTTATTCTTCTCCAGCTTCTGCCTCTGCCGCTCCTCCAGGACCGCCCGGCGCTTCTCCGCCCGCAGCCGCTGCTCCTCCAGCCGCTTGCGCCGCTCCTCCAGCTGCTTCTCCCGCAGCAGCCGGGCCTTCTCCTCCTTCTCCAGCCACAGCACCCGCTTGGCAGCTGTGGGGGGCAACGAGGTTGCACCGGAGGCACAGCCCTGGGCAGCCCCGTGCTGGGACCGCGTGCCCATGCCGGCAGCCTGGGGCCACAGGCTGGCTGTGGCCAGGGCACGCGGCCGGGCTTGCGGGGCAGGCAGCATCACGGCCGGCCGGCCGGCGAGGGAGGGGTTTGGGCCAGGACAAAAGGGAGGCCGGGAGCCCGCCGGGAGCCCGCCGAGCCGCGCGGTGAACAATGGGGGAATGAGGGTGGAAAGAGCGCGGGGACAAGGAGGCCCCATGCGCGGCGCAGGGGCCCAGCTCGCCCGCTGCCCCCAGCCACTGTGGGGCTGCCTGGGGCTGCCTGCACTCAACAGAGCTGGGCACCAGGCTGGTGACACCTGCACAGACTTGGGGAGTATCCAGAGCAGGGAGCAGCAGGGTGCTGGGGGGTCAGCAGCATGCCTGGGGGTCAGCAGTGTGCCGGGGGTCAGCAGTGTGCTGGGGAATCAGTGGTGTGCCTGGCGGGCAGAGCTGCCAGCACCGCAGTTCCGCCCGGGCTTGGCTCATCACAGCTAATGGGATTGCCCATGACCCGGCAAAGCTCCTTAGCCCCTGCCTCCCCGCCGTCCACTTTCCCTCCCAGCCCCATACCCAGGTACTTGGCCCGTTCCTCGCGCCGCTCCTTTGCCTGCTTGTGCCTTGCCTGGGCCTTCTGGGCATCTGCAGAGGGGAAACACTGTCAGGGTAGTGCCCGGCCCCACCAAGCATCGAGTGGTGCCCACAGGGTGCAGCATCACTGGAGCACCACAACCTCCTGGCACCCACCTTGCTTGGGCCGGGGGCTGGCGGCAGGAGACGGCGAGGGGCGGCTGCTCCGGGGGGTCACGTCCTTCGAGGGCCCGGCTGTGGCACTCAGGGAGCTCTTGGCATCAGGAGGGGCCCCTTCAGCAGCAGCTGGGGCTGGGGGCTGGCTCCCGTGGGGCAGTGTCTCTGCTGAGCACGGGGCAGCAGCATGGACGGGCACAGGCTGGCCAGTGGCGTGGGGCAGTGCCTCTTCTTTGGGGTGCTCCGTCCCAGGGGGCTTGGGNTCCCGCAGCAGCCGGGCCTTCTCCTCCTTCTCCAGCCACAGCACCCGCTTGGCAGCTGTGGGGGGCAACGAGGTTGCACCGGAGGCACGGCTCTGGGCAGCCCCGTGCTGGGACCGCGTGCCCATGCCGGCAGCCTGGGGCCACAGGCTGGCTGTGGCCAGGGCACGCGGCCGGGCTTGCGGGGCAGGCAGCATCACGGCCGGCCGGCCGGCGAGGGAGGGGTTTGGGCCAGGACAAAAGGGAGGCCGGGAGCCCGCCGGGAGCCCGCCGAGCCGCGCGGTGAACAATGGGGGAATGAGGGTGGAAAGAGCGCGGGGACAAGGAGGCCCCATGCGCGGCGCAGGGGCCCAGCTCGCCCGCTGCCCCCAGCCACTGTGGGGCTGCCTGGGGCTGCCTGCACTCAACAGAGCTGGGCACCAGGCTGGTGACACCTGCACAGACTTGGGGAGTATCCAGAGCAGGGAGCAGCAGGGTGCTGGGGGGTCAGCAGCATGCCTGGGGGTCAGCAGTGTGCCGGGGGTCAGCAGTGTGCTGGGGAATCAGTGGTGTGCCTGGCGGGCAGAGCTGCCAGCACCGCAGTTCCGCCCGGGCTTGGCTCATCACAGCTAATGGGATTGCCCATGACCCGG
The DNA here is from genome assembly GCA_013397175.1 of Platysteira castanea. Classification (NCBI taxonomy): domain Eukaryota; kingdom Metazoa; phylum Chordata; class Aves; order Passeriformes; genus Platysteira; species Platysteira castanea. The sequence continues at coordinate 320,094 of VYXC01005516.1, read as the reverse complement.
CAAAGCTCCTTAGCCCCTGCCTCCCCGCTGTCCACTTTCCCTCCCAGCCCCATACCCAGGTACTTGGCCCGTTCCTCGCGCCGCTCCTTTGCCTGCTTGTGCCTTGCCTGGGCTTTCTGGGCATCTGCAGAGGGGAAACACTGTCAGGGTAGTGCCCGGCCCCACCAAGCATCGAGTGGTGCCCACAGGGTGCAGCATCACTGGAGCACCACAACCTCCTGGCACCCACCTTGCTTGGGCCGGGGGCTGGCGGCAGGAGACGGCGAGGGGCGGCTGCTCCGGGGGGTCACGTCCTTCGAGGGCCCGGCTGTGGCACTCAGGGAGCTCTTGGCATCAGGAGGGGCCCCTTCAGCAGCAGCTGGGGCTGGGGGCTGGCTCCCGTGGGGCAGTGTCTCTGCTGAGCACGGGGCAGCAGCATGGACGGGCACAGGCTGGCCAGTGGCGTGGGGCAGTGCCTCTTCTTTGGGGTGCTCCGTCCCAGGGGGCTTGGGGGGCCCGGGGGGGGACCGGTCGCACTTGGCGGGGACACTCTGTGCTGAGGGGACCAGAGTCGCAGGGCTGGGGGACACAGGCTGTCCTGACAGTGCCGCAGCTGGAGGGCCAGGCTGGTCACGCTGCTGGGGGCTGCTCTCAGAGAGGGGCATCACGGCCGGGGGGCAGACAGGCTGCCGGGAGGGGGGCATGGCTGCAGGGACGGGCGAGACGATCTTTTCAGAGGGGGCGATGGCTGCAGGGATGGGTGGGATGGTCTTTTCCGAGGGGATGACATCTGGAGGGCCGGGTCGGTCGCGCTGGAGGGGGCTGCGCTCTCCCTGCAGGGCATCCCCAGGTGAAGGGAGTGGCACAGAGGGTGGGGGGATGCTGTCTCCCATCGGGGATGGTGGCTTCCCTGCAAGAGGAGCAGAGCGGAACATGCAGTCACTAAATTGGGCAGCCCCATCCCCCCCAAACACAGCCCTCGGGGGGCACAGCCCTGTCCCCCCAAACACAGCCCTCAGGAGCAAGGCAGTGGGACCCCACCTCAGCCCTGCTGCTGCTGCCCCGATCCTGGGGGGCACCCGCGGCGGGTGCCAGGCGCTGGGGACACAATGCACAGAGGGACAGCCGGGCTCCGCCAGGCACTGCCACCACAAAGCTGCCCTTCATCTCCCGGCAGCTGCCGCCCGGCCCTGCCGTGGGGGGACACGGGGCCAGAGACCCCCCATGGGCACAGGGACCCACACACTCCCCTGCCACGGTCCCCAGGGGGACGAGGACGTCGAGCGCTTCCGCGGCACAGTCGGCTCAGCCGGAGGCAGGATGGGCGCGGGCCGTGGCCTGACGTCACCGTGACAGCCCACGGCCCCCACGGACCTGCAGCCATGAACTCATGGCCCAGGAATGCACACGAGGCTGCCAGACAGAGCCCCCTCCTCGTGTGGGGCCGGCCGGCCGTGGGGCAGCCCAGGGGATCGCCCCCGTTCTGGATGGCCCCAGGCACCCCAAGGGAGCCCTGAGCACATCTCAGCACGGTGCCAGCGCCTGGCAATGCCACGGCACGTGCCCTCTGTAGAAGCGGTGTCGGAAGTGTCCGCAGTGACAGCAGTGGTAGTGACTCCCCCGGCCCCCACTATCAGCCCTTTGCAAACAAACCCTTCAGGACTTGCCAGGATCCCATCTCCAACCCCTACGCAGCGGCAGCACCATCACTGCTGGCCGGAATGATGCCAGACCCATCCCAGGACACACAGCTCCAGTCCCCTGGGCAGCACTGCAGAGTGAGCCCCCAGCTCCAGGGGGGGGACGGCAGAACCCCAGTGACCAGCACCCACCACTGGCTGATGTCACGCGCCGGCCCAGCCGTGTTTGCAGAGCTCTCCACAACCCTCAGTGAGGGGCAAAGTGTGGGCTCTGCAAACACAGCCGGCGCCGCTCCTCACCCACCCCACGGCTCCTCACCCACCCCACGGCTCCTCACCCACCCCACGGCTCCTCATCCACCCCACGGCTCCTCATCCACCCCATGCTGGAGTGCTCTGAGCCAGGGTCAGCCCAGGCTACCTGGAGAGGCATCGCCAGCCCCCTGCACTGACAGCACGGGCACACCCCAGGTCCTCTGGAACCCAGAGAAGGGCTGGGGGTGCTGCTGCAGCCCCCCAGGCCAGGGCTGTGTCAACAGGGTTCTCCCACCCTGGGCTCTGTGGGGACACAGGCAGCCCTGGCCCCCCCGCAGACCTTCCGGGTATTTTCTGCTGCAGGAAGCTGGCCCATCCCCTGGCCCCGATCCTGCACATCCCATGTCCCCGGCGCTGCGCCCTGCAAGGCAGCCATCGGTCTGATGAGGGACCGGGACTGGGGGGGTTCCCCTGCCCTGTCCCCCCAGGGCTGCCCCAGCTGGGCACCCAGAGGCAGCAGGGCGTGGCAGCTCCCAGGTGCCAGATCCCAGGATGGCATCTGCAGCGTCACCACGTGTGTCCCAGCTGGGAGGGGTGACCCTGGGACCACCGTGGTGGCATAGCCAAGTGCTGCCCACAGGGCCAAGCGAAAGCACCAAGGCCAGGCTGATCCCCTGAGCAGATGGAAATACCTCAGAGAGCCCTGGACATGTGGGGAGCACTGGCAGGGGACAGTGGGTGCCTCCTGACACCCCACACAGCCAGGCATAGAGCCCTGGGCAGGATCTGCCCTGCCCCACTGGCCGGAGAGACAACAGCACCTGTGGCCAGGGCAGGGCTGTGGGCACGGCCAAGACCTCCAGGCCCAGCCAAGACCCCCAGCGTGGGGCAGGGCCAGCCCTGCCGCCATCTGTCCCTGTCGCTGCTCCAGCACGGCAGCTGCCCTGAAACCCAACGCTGCCTGCGCCCAGGCGGCGCGGGCGTCCCCTCTCCCCCGGCCAGGGCATTCCACACGGATTAGCTCCCGTCGCCCCAGACACGCAGGCACGGCTGCCCTGCAGCACCCAGCCCGGGCGAGCCTGCGTGGCACCGGCCCCACTGCTGCCACCAGGACCGCGCCGTGCCCAGCGCAGGGCGAGGTGCTGCCCTCGACGCCGCATCACCCAGCCCATCCTGCTCCTCCCTTTGGCACTGCTGCCTGTGCCACCGAGCACCAGCGGCACCTCTGGCCCGGCAGCGCCTGGCACAGCGCGGTTCCTTGACCGGCACATGGGATGCACAAGGGATGCTCAGCCAGGCGGAGGCAGATCCCGGTGCCGCCAAGCGAGAGCACATCGAGGCCCGCGGGCGCTGCTCGGACCAGCGGCCCTCGTTAACTGTCCGCCGAACACCCCTGCAGGGCACTGCCCGTAAGAACGGGGGGGCACCCGCCTGATGTCACCTCAGCTCCCCCCAGCTCCGTATCCTTGTGTTCCCGCTCAGCCACACAGCCAGGGCTGCCACAGGCTGCTCCTCGTGCAGTGCCCAGCTGGGCAGGGGTCATCAGCCAGGGCCTGCCCCTGCCCCAGGGGGCCAGGAGGGCAGGGCTGATGGTGCAGTGGAGGTCATCGGCTGAGCCACCCAAAGGTGTTGGTGTCACAGTGCCCAGCCACCCTGGCTATTGCACCAGTCCCTGCCATGCCAAGGACAAGACCCTGAGGCCAGCCCCAAGAGCCACTGCTGGCCCTGCAGGGCTGCTCCCCACAGCCCATGGGGACACCCATGTGCGCAATACACCCTCGGGCCCTCCCTGGTGCAGCTGTTCCCAGCTGCCTCCCCCGCCTTGACAGCAGCCCCATGGGGATGGGTCCCTGGGTCTCTCGTTGCCAGCAGGTCCTGGTGCAGAGCAGGAAGGCAGCTGTGGCCCCAGGGTAGGGATTGCTCTGTGGGTGCTGGTGTCCACTCTGAGGCCACCGGAGCACTGTGGGATGCACTGGGATGCTCCAAGCCCCCGGGGTGCTCCAAGCCCCAGTGCTGCCCCTGATCCCACCCCCGCCTCGACACTCAGATGTGCTTGGGGCTGAGCCCTGCCCTGTCCCACCCAGCTCCTGGGATTCCCCTGTGCTGCAGCAACCCTCACACCTGGATGACAGGGCCAGTGAGCAAGTGCTCCTGACACATCACTGGCACGTCCACAGCACATTCCCAACACGTCCCCACTATGTCCTGTCTGCAGGCACAGCACTGACACGCACCCTCAGTGCCGGCTCACATGCCTGGGCAGGGAGACATGGGCGATGCCTGCAGCCCCCACCTCGGGAGTGGCCAGTGACACCCTGGCAGCCGCCATCAGCAATGACACCCTGTCCCCAGTGGGTACAGCCACCTGCAGCCTGTCCCCAGGCACACGGGCACTGTCACCCATGGCTGGCTCCTCTCCCCGCCAGCTTGGAGCCAGTGAAACACAGCTGGCAGCTGGCTGGGCTTCGACCCACGGTGCCCCACCACTGCCCACAGCCCCGCTGCAGGGGCCAGGCCTCCGGGGACAGGCTGGAGCAGGGCAGGAGGGGGCAGGCAGCAGGACCGCTGGGAGGGCACAACCAGGTGCCAGGCAGGAGAGAGAGGCATATCCAGCCCCCTTTCCCAGGGCTCATGTCCTGCCAAGGCTCTGAGATAGGAGTATGGGGGGCAGCCAGGGGGGAGCTGCACCAGCCCCTGGGCCAGGGCAGAGGTCACTGAGCTCCCGCGGCACTGCCGAGCCAGCAGGAACACACCAAGCTGGAGAGCAACAAGGGGAACTTGGGATCTCGTGGCGAGAGTGAGGCCAGAGCCAGGGGGTTTCCAGGGTTTAAAACACATTCAGAGGAGAGACCTGGAGCTGCTGCTGGCCCCAGCACCCTCACAGCAAACTGTGGCTGTGGTCACAGCGCAACCCCAAACGGCCCAAGGGCAGGGGCAGGAGCACCTGCCCACCATCCATCTGGCACACTGGCAGTGGCGACAGGAGGTGCCCTCGTCCTTGGGGCGACCCATGCGGTGCCACCAGTGCCCAGGGCAGCCAGCCCAGCCACGCTCCTGAAAACCTGTCTGCTAGCATCATGCTGGGAAACAGAAACCTGGCTGGAAGGCAGGACATAGGGCTCTGTGCCTGCCAGCATCCAGCCCCTTGGGGAGCAGGTCAGTACCCCCCAAAAAACAGATCCTGTGCCTCACAGCCTGGATGTGGCACCTACCAGGGCTGGGGCAAGATCCAGCTCCGTTCCCAGCAGGCTGCCTGTGGGGCTGCCCGACCCTGCCCAGAGCCCTCCAAGGAGCGAGAGCTGTGCTAACTATTTTGGACATGGCACCACGGGACTGTCACATCACCACTCTGCACGTCGCATCACGTTGCTCTGACGGTTTCGCAGCAGCGGCTCCCGCGCTGAGAGAACTCCCGAGCTGCTGCTCCCAAACACAGGCACTGGCAGGCAACCAGCTCGCCCTCCCTCTCCACCATGCCAAGGGAGAAGGGCTGGAGAAGCTGGGGGAAACCTGGATACAAACAGACCTCTGCCTGCTCCCTGCCTTGGCCCTCACCCCTCTGTCCACTGCATCCCTCTGCCCACCTGGGCAGCTCCGCAGGTCACACCCTGCCCTGGTTGCCCTTCACCAGTTTCTGGCCTCCAGTGCCACTGGTTGCCCCATACCATGATGGGTCCTGGCCCCTAGACTGAAATCTCGTCCCTGCTGGTGGATCCGACCCGCTCTATGCAGCAGGACAAGGAGCAGCCCGGGCTGCCCAGTCACGCAGGTCACCTACACAGGACAGGTCAGGGATGGACCCTAAAGGAGGACACTGTCCAAAACCACCCGTGCTCCTTCAGCACCATTCTGTGCTCACAGTAGAGCAGCCAGTGACCCACCCGGGTGTGCGGGGAGCCCAGGGCAGCCGGGAACAGATAGCCCTGGTCCCCGGGCAGCGACAGCATCGAGCGGGCAGGCCACGGCGGGCAGGAAGGCGGCGGAGGCAGAGAGCGGGACTCAGACAACATGTCTGGCGCAGGACGCGTCGTTCGGGCAGCGATGCCAGGACCCGCGGCCGGTTGGTGCAGGAGCCGCCGGTTTTCAGTGTTGCCGGGAGCCGCAGCCATCCCTCCCTTTCCGCGGGCCCGGGCCGTGGGCGATGGAGCACTGGGGCCGAGGGGGAGGGGAGCCGCCTCTCCTCTTCCTCCCGCGGTGGGAAGCGGCTCCGGAGCTCTGCTTAGTCACAGCGAGCGCTGCGCTGGAGCCCCGGGAGGCAGCGCCAACCCCGGCTTCGGCCCCGAGCGTGGCCCCGCCGCCGCCGCCGCCCTCCCCGGTTCATCCCGGGGCAGCGGGACCGGCCCTGCCGGG